>OZ024835.1:25734704-26095509 GCA_964016985.1 Anodontia alba
CATTTCAGGAGAAGAAGTGAAAAATAGATTTTCAAGATGGCGGCCATCTTGGATTTCCGATACGGACGAATTTAGCTATTTTTTATCTACAAGTCACCGCGATGCCGCACGACCAACATTGACTGACCACAATAGCTCACAATGAGCCCCCCCGCCCCCCCCCCCCTCCCCCCCCCCCCCCCCCCCCATGCTCAGGTGACCTTATAAAAGGGGGATCCATGTGAGTTCGTGTTAAATGTGAAATAAAAGTGCTGCAAGCACTGCATCATGCTCCACCACTGCACTTACATCAAGCAAGTGCCATTACACTGTCAAAAAAGAATTCAAAGTGAGGGTGCATTAGTCTTTTCATAAATAAAGCCGACATGAGTATACGACTGAGATGACTATTTTCAATGTTGAAAGGGTCATACCTCCAAAAGTAAGTAAACCAGAATTACAATTCTCGTTTTCTGCCCCTCATGCGAATTCTTCTGCATGGTATGTGTGGGACTCACGATACCTATAGTACGAGCTTAGGCTTCGCCACCTGCTGCGCAGGTCGTTTAAGCTCGTTGTTACATTCCAAATATGAAAAGATTCTGGCTAGTGGTGACTGAGATATGAACTGTTGAAAAAACTTTGGTGTAAAACTTAAATAAAGCGTGATGCCGATGCGGACGCAAACGCCCGTGACAATAAAAGCTCCTCTAAACATTCGTTCAGGTGACCTAAAAATAGATAAATACTCACTCCTCTCATAAGCAGGCACCTTTGCTTCTGCTTCAGCTGCTAGCTGAAGCATTTCCTCATTTGCCTGTTCTGTGGTGATTGTGATGATGTCTGTATCTAAAGAAAAATTAAACAAACATTTAACCAATTTGTGAAGTTGTGCGTTTGTTTTATAATGCTTTTAATCAATACATGTGAGATTTTTTCAGCCACAAGTTCACAAAAGTGGTTTGAGTGCAAATGGAAAAAAATCGCATACTTTTATTCAGTTGTGACCACAGAAACTGTAAAGAAAAATATAAGTAACAGATATAAAACAGTGTCACAAGACATTTTCGATGTACTTCGAGGGGCTAAGCCCCAAGAAGTATGTCGCAAACATATATGCTGTGTAGGGTGTGCAAAAATACCGGTACACCGGCATACCACGGTATGTCTTTGGCGTTGTACGTACCGCGGTACACTTGCCTGTACTGCGGTATTCTGATGATTCTATTTTTTGCAACATTCTATAGTTAAACAAGAGGCCCACGGGCCACGGCTCGCTCACCTGAGTGACACAGCAACTGCAGATATGTAAATGTTATGTAACATTTTTCCAATCCTATAACTGCAACTAATGAAAAGCTCATCATCTGAGCAGTTCTTAGTTTTGAAGAAGAATATATGGGCAGGACAGTAAATATGGGCAGGATAGTCAATGGTGCATGATGACTTGAACAAACTCTCTATCACATTTCAACAGAAGGATCAATGAGAAATTTGGTGGAAATGGGCAAAGGGGTTTCTGAAGAGTTGTTTAACAATATCAGGATTTTATACATATAAACAGCATGGGGGCAGGGAAATATAATAAATAAAAAAAAATGCCTTGAGAAACAACGGATTAGAAAATGGGAGTCTAAGTTTTATTGATTCTTCATAAGCAGTAATGAAATTTGCAACATTGCTTACTGAGGTTTTATTGGAGCTGTCATTTAATTTTTTTTTCATTAAATTTAATGTTGACATGGCAACCAAACAAAATCATTACTGGTCATAAAACACATAAACTGGTTAGACAATCATCCAATGATCATAACTGCCAAATATGGTTCACATCACTTCATTGGTTATGGAGAAAATGCAATTTAACCATTTTCTCATATGTATATGGAAGTTTTCTATTGCCGTGGCAACCAAAGCAAGAAGTAGATTGACAGACTTATAGCTTTTTTTAACTGCTCTTAACCATTTAACATTTGTACCAAATTAGAGTCCTACTGCTTCAGTGGTTTTGGAAGAGTAGTCATTAAAAAAATCCTCTTTTTAAAAAAAAAAAAATAATGTTGCCATGGAAACCTAACAAAATGACCATGAAATGCACAAACTGGGAAGAAAACTAGAAGACTTTTTGAAAAAAAAAACGAAAAAAAAACCCAAATGTTCCCACCCCCACCCCCCCTCCCCGATCCCACCACAATTGTCATTCTTGAACGCAAAACATCATCTCATCCTGTTCTGCATTTGTACAAAGCATCATCAAAATATTCCGTACGGTATTCGTTTTACAGAGCATGCTTCCTCCATCAACCACGGACTTTTGAGATCTCAGTGATGCTGGCATCTTTCTGCAAAAAGACATATTCATGATCATCATAAAGTAAAACTCTGCAGACAACAAGACATTGTTTGTTAGCTGTTTGCAAACAATTTTTGTGGGGAAGTAAGGCTAGAATAGCTGATGTCCAGTGGCCCAAAACTCCTTAATCAGAGTTGTGCAAATACAATGAACAATCCAAGCACTGACACCACAGGTGGTTCGATTGTGTCTGAGTGTAAACAGTATGTTGGCAAAATAGTCTTGAACGGAGAATTAGACTGACTCGGTTAACCCTAAAATTTTCCGTATGTTATGGAAACAATGTAGACCCAGATCAGACACCACGTTCTGTGGTATCCAATCTGGGTCTTCACTGTTTTCTAATATCCCACACACAAGCCAGTCAATGTTTTACAGCAAGCTCTCTTTTACACAGCAGTGACAAGACAAGCATGGCTGCAAAGAACCGTTACCTTGATTTTGTACATGGTCAGCCATAGTCACGTGGACAAGCAGGTGGGAAGGTTCTGAAATTAGTAACTTTGGGATAAACAATCAACCCCAAAAAAATGCCTATGTATGAAAATGTGTCCAATGTTAGCCTTGTAAACCGTTGCTTAAAGTTACTTTCCATTTGAATGTATATGCAGCAAAAACAGGGCCGATCAGCAAACTGTAGGCAAACATCATATCAATTATTTCTATGGTACTTAAGTCACCCAACTCTAGTCTACCTGTGAAATATAGGGTATTTAGATCTTGTATCTACATCACCTTGTATATCGAGCGTATATGTTGTCAGGGCAACACTAGAAGGAATACAGGGCATACACAATATATCCAGGGGTCTACATCCTGTAATACTGTAACAGGGCACCCTGAATACACTGTTTATACCTTGTTTCCAATATCTGGTGTGTATCTAGGGTCTACATCAGGGTGTGTATCCAGGGTACAAGTCCTCAAGGTAATACTGTAACAAGGCATACATAGTGTATCCAGGGTCTACATCAGGGAGTGTATCCAGGGTACAAGTCCTCAAGGTAATACTGTAACAGAGCATACATAGAGTATCTGGGGTCTACATCAGGGTGTGTATCCAGGGTACAAGTCCTCAAGGTAATACTGTAACAGGGCATTCATAGTGTATCTTGGGTCTACATCAGGGTGTGTATCCAGAGTACAAGTCTTCAAGGTAATAGTATAACAGGGCATAAATAGTGTATCCAGGGACTACATCAGGGTGTGTATCCAGGGTACAAGTCTCAAGATAATACTGTAACAGGGCATACATAGTGTATCTATGGTCTATATCAGGGTGTGTATCCAGGGTACAAGTCCTCAAGGTAATACTGTAACAGGGCATACATAGTGTATCCAGGGTCTACATCAGAGTGTGTATCCAGGGTACAAGTCCTCAGGGTAATACTGCAACAGGGCATATATAGTGTATCTTGGGTCTACATCAGGGTCAGTATCCAGGGTACAAGTCCTCAAGGTAATACTGTAACAGGGCATACATAGTGTATCCAGGGTCTACATCAGGGTGTGTAGGGTACAAGTCCTCAAGGTACAGGCTACAAGTCCTCCAGGTAATACTATAACAGGGCATACATAGTATATCTAGGGCCTACATCTTGGTGTGTATCCAGGGTACAAGTCCTTAAGGTAATACTGTAACAGGGCATACATAGTGTACCTCGGGTCTACATCAGGGTGTGTATCCAGGGAACAGGCCCTCGAGATAATACTGTAACAGGGCATACACAGTGTATCCAGGGTCTACAGCAGGGTGTGTATCCAGGGTACAAGTCCTCAAGGTAATACTGTAACAGGGCATACAAAGTGTATCTGGGGTCTACATCAGGGTGTGTATCCAGGGTACAAGTTCTCAAGGTAATACTGTAACAGGGCATTCATAGTGTACCTTGGGTCTACATCAGGGTGTGTATCCAGGATACAAGTCCTCAAGGTAATACTGTAACAGGGCATACATAGTGTATCCAGGGTCTACATCAGGGTGTTTATCCAGGGTACAAGTCCTCAAGGTAATACTGTAACAGGGCATACATAGTGTATCTAGGGTCTACATCAGGTGTGTATCTGGGGTACAAGTCCTCAAGGTAATACTATAACAGGGCATACATAGTGTATCTGGGGTCTACATCAGGGTGTGTATCCAGGGTACAAGTCCTCAAGGTAATACTGTAACAGGGCATACAGTGTATCCAGGATCTACATCAGGGTGTGTATCCAGGGAACAAGTCCTCAAGGTAATACTGTGGGCATACATAGTGTATCCAGGGTCTACATCAGGGTGTGAATCCAGGGTACCTCAAGGTAATACTGTAACAGGGCATACATAGTGTATCTAGGGTCTACATCAGGGTGTGTATCCAGGGTACGTCCTCAAGGTAATACTGCAACAGGGCATAAATAGTGTATCCAGGGACTACATCAGGGTGTATCCAGGGTACAAGTCTCATGGTAATACTGTAACAGGGCATACATAGTGTATCCAGGGTCTACATCAGGGTGTGCAGGGTACAAGTCCTCAAGGTAATACTGTAACAGGGCATACATAGTGTATCTAGGGTCTATATCAGGGTGTGTATCCATGGTACAAGTCCTCAAAGTAATACTGTAACAGGGCATACATAGTGTATCCAGGGTCTACATCAGGGAGTGTATCCAGGGTACAAGTCCTCAAGGTAATACTGTAACAGGGCATACATAGTGTATCTGGGGTCTACATCAGGGTGTATATCCGGGGTACAAGTCCTCAAGATAATACTGTAACAAGACGTACATAGTGTATCCAGGGTCTACATCAGGGAGTGTATCCAGGGTACAATGCCTCAAGGTAATTCTGTAACAGGGCATACATAGAGTATCTGGGGTCTACATCAGGGTGTGTATCCAGGGTACAAGTCCTCAAGGTAATACTGTAACAGGGCATACATAGTGTATTTTAGGTCTACATCAGGGTGTGTATCCAGGGTACGTCCTCAAGATATTACTGTAACAGGGCATACATAGTGTATCTGGGGTCTACATCAGGGTGTGTATCCAGGGTACAAGTCCTCAAGGTAATACTGTAACAGGGCATACATAGTGTATCTGGGGTCTACATCAGGGTGTGTATCCAGGGTACAAGTCCTTAAGGTAATACTGTAACAGGGCATACATAGTGTATCTTGGGTCTACATCAGGGTGTGTATCCAGGGTACAAGTCCTCAAGGTAATACTGTAACAGGGCATAAATAGTGTATCCAGGGACTACATCAGGGTGTGTATCCAGGGTACGTCTCAAGGTAATACTGTAACAGGGCATACATAGTGTATCCAGGGTCTACATCAGGGTGTGCAGGGTACAAGTCCTCAAGGTTGTACTGTAACAGGGCATACATAGTGTATCTAGGGTCTATATCAGGGTGTGTATCCAGGGTACAAGTCCTCAAGGTAATACTGTAACGGGGCATACATAGTGTATACAGGGTCTACATCAGAGTGTGTATCCAGGGTACAAGTCCTCAAGGTAATACTGCAACACGGCATACATAGTGTATCCAGGGACTACATCAGGGTCAGTATCCAGGGTACAAGTCCTCAAGGTAATACTGTAACAGGGCATACATAGTGTGTCCAGGGTCTACATCAGGGTGTGCAGGGTACGTCCTCAAGGTACAGGGTACAAGTCCTCAAGGTAATACTATAAGAGGGCATACATAGTATATCTAGGGCCTACATCTTGGTGTGTATCCAGGGTACAAGTCCTTAAGGTAATACTGTAACAGGGCATACATAGTGTATCTCGGGTCTACATCAGGGTGTGTATCCAGGGTACAGGCCCTCAAGATAATACTGTAACAGGGCATACACAGTGTATCCAGGGTCTACAGCAGGGTTTGTATCCAGGGTACAAGTCCTCAAGGTAATACTGTAACAGGGCATACAAAGTGTATCCAGGCTTTACATCAGGGTGTGTATCCAGGGTACAAGTCCTCAAGGTAATACTGTAACAGGGCATACATAGTGTATCCAGGGTCCACATCAGGGTGTGTATCCAGGGTACAAGTCCCTAAGGTAATACTGTAACAGCGCATACATAGTGTATCCAGGGTCTACATCAGGGTGTGTATCCAGGGTACAAGTCCTCAAGGTAATACTGTAACAGGGCATACAGTGTATCCAGGGTCTACATCAGGATGTGTATCCAGGGTACAAGTCCTTAAGGTAATACTGTAACAGGGCATACATAGTGTATCCAGTATCTCGAGGTGTGTATCCAGGGAACATGTCCTGTAGTTAATAGCTGGATAACAGGGCATACACAGTGTATCCAGGGTCTACATCAGGGTTTGTATCCGGGGTACATGTTCTCAAGGTAACAACAGGATTCCAAGGCATACAGTGTATCCAAGGTCTACATCAGGGTGTATATCCAGGATACACTGTCCTCGTAATACTAGCAGGAAGCAAGGTAAAAACTGTAATCAGGGTCACCATCAGGGTGTGTATCCAGGGTACATGTCTGCAAGATAATCCCTGCATGATACCAGGGGACTACACAGTGTATGCAGGGTTTACATCTGGGTGTGTATCCAGGGTACATGCCATCGTTGTAATACTAGCAGGATACAAGTTATAAACAGTGTATCCAGGGTCTTCATCAGGGTGTGTATCCAGGATACAGGTCTGCAAGGCAATGTCTGTCTGATACCAGGGACCATACAGTGTATCCAGGGTATACATCAGGGTGTGCATCCCGGCTACATGTCCTACTCGTAATACCAGTAGGATGTATGGGTATATCCAGAAAACATGTCTGCAAGGTAATGCCTGCATGATATGTCTGCAGTGATTCCAGGTTGGATAACAGGGCAAACATAGTGTATCTAGAATTTATATCTGGGTGAGTATCCAGGGTACATGTCTCATAGTTTATAATAGCTGGATAACAGGGCAAACAAAGTGTATCCAGGATCTATATCTTCGTGTGTATCTAGGGTCTTGTCCCCTAGTTTATAATAGCAGGATAACATGGCATACATAGTGTATTCAGGATCTATATCTGGTGTGTATCCATGGTACATGTTCTCTTGATTATAATAGCAGAATAACAGGGCATACACAGTGTAACCAGGGTCTACATCTGGGTGTGTATCCAGGGAACGTGTCCCCTAGATTATAACAGCTGGATAAGAGGACAAAAACAGTGTATCCAGGGTACATGTCCCCTGGTTTATAATAGCAGGGTAACAGGGCAAACACAGTGTATCCAGGGTACATGTCCCCTAATTTATAATAGCAGGATAACAAGGGTATACACTGTATATCCTGGATCTACATGTGGGTGTGTACCCAGGGTACATGTCCTCTAGTTTATAATAATACATGAATAACATGGGATTACACAGTGTATCCTGGATCTATATCTGCGTGAATATCCAGGGTGCAGGTCCTCTAGTTTATAATAGCAGGATAACAGGGCATACGCAGTGTATTCAGGATCTATATCTGGGTGTGTATCCAGGGTACATGTCCCCTAGTTTATAACAGCAGGGCATACACAGCAGGGTTGGCAAAAAAGCGGGAAATACTCATATTTCCCAGGATGGAGGGAAATGTAGGGAATTCCTGGGAAATACAGGGAATTCCCGGGAAATACTGGGAAATAAACATTTACATAGATGGTACCAATTGAGATTGCTTAATATACCCCACCAACCTAGCTATTTGAAAGCAAAATCATTTCAAGTTCATATCGAAATATCCGAAAGTTCTATAGTCTGTTACCTTCATATAGTATGTATATAGTTTCTTTTCAAACCTGTGATTCTGAAATATTAGTTTTTAACTTTCAGCTATTTGACTTGATATGAAAATATAAAGTACTTTGGAGAGTATCTGTAGATTATTTAAAAAAAACCTTTAGGCTTACTTGGTTTTTTTTAAATACCTGTCTTAAACAAACAATTAAATTCTCACACCTTTTAGCAGTAGGAGTACTATTCACAAATTACTTGACAGCCTTGCAAACAAACCTTTCATTGAAACATGAACTAGTGTAAACATCCAAAAAATTCAGACATCCAAAAAAGTTCTTGTAATTCTCCAAAACTTCGAACAATGTGGTTTTATCATTACACAAAGCATGCAAAACACATAGTCCCAATGCAAACCCTCCTGATGGAGCAGTCTGATCTTGGTCTGCACTGTTTCTTCTATATCATATGAGTGATTTTAAATAACTCTTTGCACCCTAAAAGTGAGATACTGTTACATATTAACAGTTAACTTATCAGATTTATGTAATTATTATATTATTATTAAAGAAAACATAAACAACACATTTGCAAGACTGTTGACATGTATATGTATGGGAAGGTATTTTGCAAAAAAGCTAATTGTTCATTATTTCAGTTGAATTACACAAATATTAATAGTGCTTTTCAATGAAATAACAACAAAAAAATCATATTTTCCACTATTTCCCAGCATTTCCCATTTTGCTGAAATTTGGAGTATTTCCCAGGATGGTAATAACCGGTAAATACCAGTGGGAATTCCCGCCACTGGTATTTACCCACCAACCTTGATACACAGTGTATCCAGGGTCTACATCAGGATGTGTATCCAGAGTACATGTCCCCTTGTTTATAATAATACATAAATAACAGGGCATACTCAGTGTATCTAGGGTCTACAGCTGGGTGTGTATCTTTGGTACATGGCTCCTAGTTTATAATAGCAGGATATCAGGGCAAACACAGTGAATCCAGGCTCTACATCTGGGTGAGTATCAAGGCTACATGTTCCTGAGTTTATAATAGCAGGATAACAGGATATACACAGTGTATCCAGGGTTTACATCTGGGTTTTTACCAGGGTACATGTCCCCTAGTTTATAATAGCAGGATAACAGGGCATATACAGTGTATCCAGGGTTTACATCTGGGTGTGTATCCAAGGTACATGTCCCTAGTTTATAATAGCAGGATAACAGGACATACACAGTGTATCCAGGGTTTACATCTGGGTTTGTATCCAAGGTACATGTCCCTAGTTTATATATAATAGCTGGATAACAGGGAATACACAGTGTATCCAGGGTCTACATCTGGGTGTGTATCCAAGGTACATGTCCCTGGTTTATAATAGCTGGATAACAGGGCATACACAATGTATGCAGGGCCTACATCTGGGTGTGTATCCAAGGTACATGTCCCTAGTTTATAATGGCAGGATAACAGAGCATACACAGTGTATCCGAGGTCTACATCTGGGTGTGTATCCAGGGAACCTGTCCCCTAGTATGTAATAGCAGGATAACAGGGCATACACAGTGTATCCAAGGTCTACCTCTGGATGTGTATCCACAGTACAGGCCCCCTAGTATATAATAGTAGGATAAGAGGGCATACGCAGTGTATCCAGTATCTATATCCAAGGGTGTATCCAGGGTAAATTTCCCCTTGTTTATAATAGCAGGATAACAGGGCGTACACAGTGTATCCACAGTCTACGATAGGATGTTTATCCATGTTACATGTCCCCTAGTTAATAATAATAATTAAATAACAAGGCATACACAGTGTATCCAGGGTCTACATCTGAGTGTGTATCCAGGGTACATGTCCCCTAGTTTATAATAGCAGGATAACAGGGCATACACAGTGTATCCAGGATGTTGTCTTCGGTTCTATTCTTCATCAGGGTGTGTATCCAGGATATATGTCTCCAAGGTAACACGCAGGATACCAGGGGATTAAACAGTGTATCTAGGGTCTACATTGAGGTGGGTATCCTGGGTACATGTCCTCTAGTTAATATTAGCACGATGACAGGGCACACAATGTATCCAGGATGCATGTCTTCAAGGCAATACTAGAAGGATACCAACACAGTCTATCCAGGGTCTACATCAGGGTGTGTATCCAGGGTACATGTCTTCCAGGGAAGATCTGGTGTCGGGTGGGAGGCGTAAAGTATTGATTCCTGATAATTGCCTTCACTTCTTTTCAAATCAGGGTGTGTATCCAGGCTACATATACATGTCTTCAAGGTAATACTTGCAGGGACCCTGTGCTAAAAGGCCCATAATTTTTCCAAAAGGCCCCTGCTTCTTGTAACTATGGGCCTTTTTATAATTTTAGTGCTAGTCATCGGTTTGTAGGTTTTATTTGCGAGGTCTGAACGGCCAGAAATTAATTACTGTCTGATTTAAAACCTGCGAATTGTTGATTACACGGCCTATATAACAGACGCAGGGTAGAACGGTTCTGCATTTTATTGTTTAGGATTTGTTCACGTATACTTGACCAGTTGCGCAATGTTACAGTCTGGTGCGGTTTTTCCCAGCGCAGGAGGTGTATGGGAAAGGCGCTGAGCAGTATAATCAGTCTTATCGGGGTCTTTCCTATCAAGCGCAAATTCGGTCTAGTCGGTGTCTTCATTTTGCGGGAATGATGTGGCTATAAAGGACGCTGATCGGACTGTGCAGTATGTTCAGTCTGATCGGTTCTTTATAGCAAACGCAAAATATAGGGGACATGTGAACAGAGCAGAGCCGGACTTGCCGATGAGCACAAAGAAGCATCGCGATTTTCATCAAATTCGCGACATGAAGGCATACACGCATGACAGACACGCATATATGTAATTTATGCCCTCTTGGCGAAAGACGGCACGAAATATGGGCAAATAGACGCTTAGAGGACCAAGCCTGCCCTGTGTATGTGCAGTCTAAAAAAAACTTTATTATTAAATTTTGAAATAGAAATGAACATAAATTGCAAGCATTCGCGTTTACATAGGACCGGACAACGTATGTTAGTAAAGTTAAAATTATTAATTTGTAAATATTTTTTCCGTCTGCTCAATTTTTTTGCCCTTATGCGGCAGACGAAAAATATACCGTAAAGCTGTATGTATTATGAGATGTTAGATGTTGACATTTATTAGTGAATGACATTTGGGTCGACAGTTCAAATGTCGGGGCCCAAATACTAGAAGGTTAAAATGTCAATAATGGGTTGACATCGAAATGTCAGTTAAGCCATGGGCATTTGATGTGTCATGTCATGACCCTGATATGAAATGTCCTGATCGCACGTAGAGCGGATGAAATGTCTTTGCTGTAGTTGCTATCTATGTGCATTTTAAATGTCATGTCCCTAATTTTATTTATTACTGTTATGTTGAGGCATCAACAATTATTGTAAAAATATGGAATTTTGCATATGACGTCGAGGGGCGACGCTGCCAAGAGCTGGTGATAAGTAGTTGTCGACTGCGCCGACGTCGACGATTGGATTGAAGCCGCGGATGAATCACGGCGACGTCGATAATAAACGTCGAGGATTCAGCCGCGACGCCAATGACGTCACACCATCCGGCGACGTATAACGTCTTTGTTGATTGAATATATATGTAGTCATACGGCAAGCTTCATCATATGGTGGTGTAATTCTATCTAGTGATTGTTATGTTCTTTTTTTTTATTTTAGCCCTTCACCGCCATAGAGGCTGATTCAATGACAGAGGCCCATAGAGGCTGATTCACCGACACAATCCAAGAGATGTGTCCATAGTAGAGGCCCATAGAGATGCGGCCGCCAAGTCGCCATTTAACACAGAAATTAGTGGTTATCAATCTAATATCAGATAATATTAAATATAACTAATAATAGAAAAGGATCCTTAAAGGAAATGACTAGATTCAAGAAGGGCAGTTGTCAGTTTCTGGCGAAAGAATGTGCACAATACTGGTTAACCGCTTAGAGGTCTAAGCCTGCCCAGTAAACGTGTAGTTAGGTAAACTGACCGCGCTCGACATGACCCCATTGGGTTTACTGGGCCGTAAAACCTCAACACAAACTAGTTAAAGTATAAGCAAAGGGCCCATATAAACATATGAAGGATTCGGGAAGTTAGGTAACCCAGCATATTCTCTTCGCTTCGGCCCAGGCTTCAGCACACTTGGGTGGAGTCATACTGATATTGTTGAACAATTTGGCTAACCTACCAAGTTAGTCAAATTGTAAAACATATCAGTTACCACCCGTGTTGAGCTACCGTAGCCGACGCGAAGAGTATAGCTGAGGTATACGTCACAAGAGTGTTTAGTTTTGTGTGTGTATGTGTGTGTAATAGTGAAATAGTGTCATTTCATGTAATTGTATGTTGTACATATATATGTAAAAAAAAATATATATAAAATCTAACGTTGTTAGAGTTTCTGTGTAGTGGTACGTATAGGCAAAGCCCAAACCGGAACATAATTAAACAGGAAGTCACCATCGGTACGTCCTGACCGCCCTAGAGCGTTACACATATATTTTCTTTCGGGAAAGTTAATCTTGGTTGGACAAGTGGATTTTGACCATTTACTTGTTCGTGGACAAGTAATAAAATTTAATAATTCCACACACCTGGTAGGTTGTCTGAACGGTTCCTGTGACTGTTCTGATATATATGAAATGGACAGGGTAGGGCATAAATCTGGGGGACCCAGGGTCAGTGTCATTGAATATGTCTTATAATGGACAACAATGTATATGATTTAGGGATGGGGACCTGAACACTTTCTCAGATACAAAAGCCTCAGGGGATATATGGAGCATGGGACATACCCCCTGCGGACCCACAGTAGGTTACCCCAGGGTCATTATTTGAAAAATGCTGGTAGACGTCCACTAGATAAAAATACAAACCAAATATCAAAGGCCTGGGCCTTCTGGTTTAAGAGAAGTTTTCCCTAAATATGGGTCTATGTAAAACAGGTGACCCATGGGGTAGAGCCATGGTCGACCCCGATGCTATAATTTTAACAATATTGGTAGAGGTCCACTTGATGAAGCTAAATATCAAATATTAGTGCCTTCTGGCTTCAGACAAGAAGTTTTATAAACGTTTTCCCTACATACGTTTATGTTTACCATTAAGGCGCCAATCACAACTGCAGTAGCAAAACAATTTTACTTTTATGGAATGTAATCCTTTGAACAACTTTCAAAATTGTGTATTCTTCTAGTATTACCTCCAGGACATGTACCTTGGATACACACCTTGATGTAGACTAAAGATACAAGCAGGGATATTTCTGGCTGAAAGACATCATGGGCCTTTTGAAGGAAATTCTTGTAAAACTTAGTAATACAACAACACTTCCATACACCTTTGCTCCCTCAAGGGTCCTCTCCAACGAATTTACCGAAGAAGTAAAACGTTTGGAAAAAAAAAAACTTTGAAAAGTCACAGAAAGCTGAAACTTTGCATGTTGGTCAAGAATCATGAGAAGATGATCCAGGCCAAATTTGGGCCCCGAAAACAACATGGCGACCCGCTGGCGACCGTTAGGACCGAAATTTTCAAAGTCCCGTTTAGAACCGTTATTTCATAGGCCAAACTAGCGCAAATTCTTCAGAATCCAATCAATGGAGGTTTGCCAGGGTCCCTGGGGCCCTGGGAAGAAAAAATGAAAGTCAGGTGCCGATTTATAGGCACATACCTTGAGAACCCACTGTTGGACTTAGCAAATAAGTCGATCTGACTTTCTTGAAATCGCAAGAATCCAAAATAAGATAATTTATGCCCTAACTAAGTAACGCATAGGGATAGATTAATGAAACTTGGTACACATCTGTAGACCGAGGTCCTCTACTGCGCAGTGAAGGTCCGGGGTCCGAACTCCTCCTGGCGGGTTAGTGAGGTCAGGAAAATGTAACTTTGGTAAATTTTCCAAATTTCCCCGTTAGGACCAACTCATGCAGAACTGTATTCTAGTTGAGATAAACAGGCCAAGCTTTTCCTGCAGCACCATGTGCACCTGCTTACACCTTATTTGCCCTTATCCCGTCAATGGATGTGGACTCCATCTTTTTTTCCAGTTGTTTACCCCAGACGGTACACTTAATCTTGGAGTTCGGGCACGCTACTTGGACGTCAGGGGGGACCCGCCCGGGACTCCCTGCCCTGCAAATTTCAGCGCGATCGGTTTGGCCACGGGTTAGTTAGATCTTGTTAAAGGTTTCTTCGGTAAGTTTTCCCAGGTAAATTTTCCCCCATAGACTTCTCGGACTTAGTCATTTCTTGGTTGGAAAAATTTACCTCCAATGCAAAATCCCATTGGAAAAATCTACCGAAGACAAAAAAATGAATGTGGAAAATTTACCTAGGGTTAGGGTTAGGGTTACAGTTAAATGTACCCCATATTGAAATAATGCAATTTCCGAAACTTTTGACTGATTTATTCACTAGGCCCATCTGTAGATAGCCTGCAAAAAAAATCTGGAGTTCTCTGCTGCTTCGGACGTTGCACCGTGATCTATCAAAAAAAAAAATGTGGAAAATTTACCTCGATTTTTTGTCAAAAATAAACTGTCCGAAATTGTGTAGAAAAGACCCGGGGCGCCCGGTCTCACCGTGACTTAGCCAGCGGTCAGGCCCTGGGAGTGTCATCGGCCGTCATGTGGAAAATTTACCTAAGGTTAGGGTTAGGGTTTAGGGTTAGTTTAGTGTTGGGGTTAGGGTTAGGGTTACACGAGGCTTCCCCGCAACTATAGCAATATTGAAACCGGCCGCCCCGGGTCTTTTCACCAAGTTCGGACTTAGTCTTTTTTTTTTAATAACCCTAACCCTAACCCTAGGTAAAGTTTCCACATGACGGCCGATGACACTCCGGGCCTGCCCGCTGCTCCGGTCGTGTTGAGACCGGCCGCCCCGGGTCTTTATAACACAATTTCGGACAGTTTTTTTTCTAGGGTTAGGGTAAGGGTTACCCGAGGCTTCCCCGCAACCATAGCCATATTGAAACCGGCCGCCCCGGGTCTTTTCACCAAGTTCGGACTTGGAAAGATAGTTTTTTTTTCACTTTCCAGGCACACACCCGCTAATGGGTACCCCTTTTTTCTAGGGTTAGGTTTAGGGTTACCCGAGGCTTCCCCGCAACTACAGCGATATTGAGACCGGATCTTTTCAACACAATTTCGGACAGTTTTTTTTCTAGGGTTAGGATTAGGGGTTAGGGACACGGAAAAAGCAGAACGTCAGCCTGCCCCTGGGTATTAAACTTTCCGCCTTGTCGAGGCCCTGGGGGCTCAATTCCCACTGGGAACGTTGCTAGCTTGGTGAGCAGTATTTGTCCCCTTTGGGAAGAGCGAAGAGGAAATACCACCCGTTTGCCGTGGGTGGCAACCCGTAAGCCGGAAGAAGGGATCCTGGAGGTTGAGAGTTATTGGGAGTTTGTTCTCTCCTGATGGCTCAACACGCCTCTTTGGCCTAGATTTCGGTGTAGAAGGGTGTCCGTGAGACCCGGCACGGTCAATCGGCTGGTCGCGCCAAGCCCTAGGAAAAATCTTTTCTTTCTCTTCCTTGTCTTTTGTATCATACTGATACTCACCGTTTGCCCATAATTCTTATTTCTCAATCTTTCCAATCCTAAGAAGGCGGCGGCTTAACGGGTCAATCGTGCAGCATTTTGCTCGTGTGAGTATATCTTCTGTGTATCTCTAGCACATGTGAGTAGGAAAGCCACTCCATTTATGTGTTCCCTTGTTGGGCTCCGTGGTGGGCGGAGAGCACGGAGGACGAATTTTAATACAACTTCATCATGGGTAATGATAAAAGAAAAAGAACTAAACAAACCCCAGACACTGATAATTCAGATTTTGACGAAAATTCTCAACCTCCAACTACCTCAACAAATGATACGTCTCATCAACATTTTCCACGCTTCATTTTAGTTGAAAGCAATAAGAGGGCAGACAGATAACATCTCTGTCTCCTTTTTTGATACAAAAGGTCATACAGAGTATAGCTGGTGAACCGGAAAACATAAAAAAACTAAACAAATCGAACCAGTTACTCATTGAGGTATCCAAGAAAGCCCATGCCGAGAATCTTCTTCGTGCACAGACTTTTCACGACTTGAAAGTCCGAGTGTACCCCCATACCTCGCTTAATTCCTCAAAAGGGGTAATTCGTTGTCCCGAATTGAGGAATTGCGGCCAGGAGGAGATTCTCGAGGGCACAAAGTCTCAAGGAGTTACTGGAGTAAAACGATTCAAAATAAAACGAAACGGAGAGTTAAAAGACACAAACACCTTTGTTTTTACTTTCAATACGCCAGTTTTACCCAAAACGGTCAAAGTGGCATAGTTTAGAGTCAACGTAGAAGTCTACGTACCAAATCCCTTGCGTTGTCATAATTGTCAAAAATATGGACACCATGAGGATAGGTGTTCTAAAGACCCTATCTGTTCGAAATGCGGTCAAACAGGAGAACACCTCGAAAGTAGATGTAACAACGAATTACACTGTGTCAATTGTGGTGAAAAACACAGTGCTGACTCCAAAGAATGCCGAATTTGGCACAAAGAAAAGGAAATTCTACGTCTTAAAATTACCAGAAATATTTCTTTCGTTGAAGCGCGGAAACTTGTTGAGGCCCCAACTCCAATACCTGGAATCAGTTATGCCAACATCACCCAGTCTTCTATGAGAAAGGTTTCTGTGGTTGATACTGCCACTCAAACTGATCCGATCATTATTCTCGACTCTGCAGTACAATCAGATACAACAAACACAAACAGCAAAACAGAAGATCTGCAGAAACAAAAAGGTCAAACAAACACCACAAAAAAAAATCAAACAAAGACACCTATTGAGGAGAAAAAAGGAGAGGGTGGCCTGAAAAAAAGCCACCATTGAGATGATAAGAAAAGATTGGAAGAAACAACAACAGAAAGAAAGACAAGCAAGAGGTCAATCATCTCCACCTACGAAAGAAACAAAATCAAAATCTAGTCAAGGAACACAAAGACCAAGCACATCAAACAGGGAACGAAAAGGTTCAAATAATGTTATTCAACAACATAACAGATTCGGATCTTTGAGTGACAGTAGCGATGATATGGAGTTAGGAGAAGCTCCAGATCGCCCACGAACTAACAGAAATAGATCGAGATCATCAGAACATTCACACGTCAACAATAGTAATAATAGATCAAAATCACCAATAACATATCCTTAGTTGCTAGTCTAACTAAAATTTAACAACTCTAAAATGAATTCAAATCACAAAATAATACAGTGGAACTGTCGAGGTCTAAAGTCAAACTATAACGAGATCTTATTACTTTTATCTTTATTGAGTCCATCAGTTTTTTGCTTGCAAGAAACTTTTTTAAAAACTGATGATCAATTAAATATCAGAGATTTCATTACATACAATTATATATATTCAGAAGGCCAGAGGCCGTCCGGTGGAAGCTCAATCTTAGTTCAATTCATGTCCCCAGCGAGAAATTAAACTTGTAACCAATCTTCAAGTCGTTGCGGTTTCTGTCACTTTAGATAAAGAAATTACTATTTGTTCTGTGTATATACCTCCAAATTTTCATTTAGAGACCGAACATTTAGACACTTTACTCAAACAACTCCCTTCACCCTATATACTAGTTGGTGACTTCAATGGTCCCAATATCCTTTGGGGATGTAAAGATAACAACCCTAATATCCTTTGGGGATGTAAAGATAACAACCCTAAAGGTAATATTATTGAAGACTTTATAACCAAAAACGATCTTTGTCTTATGAATGACAAATCTCACACCTATCTCCATCCTGCAACTGGAAATTTTTCTTCTTTAGATCTTTCCCTATGTCATCCATCTCTACTGCTGGATTTCGATTGGACGGTCAGTGAAGATCAACATGGAAGTGACCACTTCCCTGTTATTATTGAAAGCGTAAATAATTCCACGAACGATCCCAATGCAAAGTGGAAACTAAATAAAGCAAATTGGGAATTGTATCACTCATTATGTGAAGAAAGTCTCAAAATAGATAAGTTTAACAATTCCTTGGATCCTCTAGATGATTTTCCTTGGATCCTCTAGATGATTTTACTTCTTCTCTTCTCGATATCTCTAACAAAAGTATACCGAAAACCTCGACAAATCCAAAGAAAAGCAAGCCATGGTACAATGATGAATGCAAAGATGCCATAAAACAGCGCAAGCAAGCATTATCAAAGTTCTGCAAATATCCAACAAAGGAGAACCTGAATAAAGTAAAGAATTTCAGAGCAAAGGCTCGTCGAACAATAAAGACCTCCAAACGCAAATCATGGAAATCTTACGTTTCGAATTTAAATTATAAAACTCCAATAAAAAAGGTTTGGGACATGATACGAAAAATATCTGGTAAATCAAAAGCACCCAGTTTCACCCACTTAAATACAAAACGTGGAACAAAGGCCACATCAAAGGAAGAGATAGCAAACACACTTGGCGAAACTTTTTTGGATAATTCTTCATCTCGGAATTATTCAGAGAAGTTTCAAAACATCAAAAAACAAGAAGAAAAAATCAAACTTAATTTCACCTCTTCAAATACTGAAGAATATAACAGCCTGTTTAACATTACAGAACTTAAAGATGCTATTGCAGTATCAAAAGATACAGCTACAGGCCCTGATGACATCCATTACCAGATGCTTAAACACCTTCCCGAAACCGCCCTTGACACACTTTTACATATTTTCAACGGTATATGGACAACAGGAGTTTTTCCAGAAAGCTGGCGTTTGGCCACAATTATACCTATTCCCAAACCAGGGAAAGATCATGCAGAACCAACAAACTACAGACCAATAGCGCTAACAAGTTGCCTTTGCAAAACACTAGAGAGAATGATAAACAAACGACTTGTTTGGTACTTAGAATCTAACAATCTTATAACAAAACTTCAGTCGGGATTCCGAGCTGAACGTAGTACCAATGATAATTTAGTTAGACTAGAATCTTTTATCCGTGATGCTTTTATCAAACGAGAACATGAAGTCGCCGTATTTTTCGATTTGGAAAAAGGCTATGATACCACTTGGCGATATGGAATTTTAAAAGACCTACATAACTTTGGTATGAAAGGAAGACTACCAAACTTTATTAAAAGTTTTCTTGAAGATCGTACAATACAAGTGCGTGTAGGATCAACCCTGTCTGATCTCTATGATCAAGAACAGGGCGTTCCTCAAGGAGCAATACTTTCAACCACGTTATTCAACGTGAAATTAAACGATATTATAAACTGTCTGGATTACAAAACAGATGGTTCTTTTGTACGTTGAAGATTTCTGTATTTGTTTTCGCTCGAAAAATATGCGCACAATAGAAAGACATCAACAGCAATGTCTAAATAGAATAGAAGATTGGGCAACTAGAAATGGCTTTAAATTTTCCAAATCGAAAACTCAGTGCGTTCATTTCTGTCAACAACGGAAAATACAAAACGATCCAGCGCTCTACATATATGGATCTCAAATACCAGTTGTTGCTGAATCAAAATTTCTTGGGGTTATATTTGATAAAAAACTCTCCTTCATACCCCATATAAAATACTTGAAAGCGAAATGTTTAAAAGCATTAAACCTTTTAAAAGTTTTATCTCACACAAGTTGGGGAGCGGACAGAACAAAAAGTCACTTTCTGATTCACATCTCATGAAACAAAACTTCCAAGAATTACAGTCGCGACTTTCAGATTATCAACACATCTACACTGATGGCTCAAAAGTTGAAGATAAGGTTGGCTGTGCATATATATCGGGCAGCCACCATGAAAAGATCCGTCTTCCTGATGGCTCATCTATTTTCACTGCTGAATCCAAGGCTATTGATATAGCTTTGGATTACGTTATGAATAACTCTTTAGAGAACAAATTCGTTATTTTCTCTGACTCCCTTTCTGTTTTGAAATCTCTAAATCACACATCTTCAAAAAAAAACCAAAATCCAGAACGTGATAGAAAAACATCACGAGTTATCGAAAACTAAGGAAATTTTATTCTGTTGGCTCCCCAGCCATGTTGGCATAAAAGGTAACGAGGCTGCCGACGTAAAAGCAAAGGCCTCACTCGATCTAGAAATTTCGCTTTTTAAACTTCCATGTACAGATTTTAAACCTTTTATCAACAGGTACATCTTATTCAAATGGCAGCTGTCATGGGACAGAGCGACATTCAATAAACTACATGAAATAAAACCGGTTCTTGGTAAAAATAACATTTATCGATCATTAAGGCGAGAAGAAGTGGATCTTACTCGTCTACGTATAGGTCATACTAGACACATTCTTATCTACTCAAACGAGAAGATCAGCCATTTTGTATCAGCTGTAATGAACCTTTTACGGTAAAACACTTTCTGATCGATTGCATTGAATTCTCTCATACACGACATCAAATCTTCCAAAAAAATGACCTGAGATACTTATTTGAAAATGTACCAACTGATAACATACTCATGTTTTTAAAACACATCAATCTTTTTAACAAAGTATAACTGCTTTAAGTTTTAAATTCGTTCTAGTTTTACATTTTATGCATTTATGCCTTATCATTATAATCGTTTCATTACAGAACCATGTTAGTTCACCATTTTGACGCAAATGACCCTCATGGTTTGATGCGTCGTTAAACCTGAACTCATCATCAGAACGTCAGCTCATCTCGTTCTGCTGTGGTCGTTCACTCGCCGTTTTGTGTTGTCGTTCACTCGCCGTTTTCTTTTGTCGTTCACTCGCCGTTTTGTTTTGTCGTTCACTCGCCGTTGTGTTTTGTACACCTGCCCGCGGAAGTCTTCCAACTGGGACGCACACTGTTGAGCTACCTTGCGTCCTCGCTGCTGATGTCCTCATCAGGCTGCTGATGTCCTCATCAGTCCTCCTCATTTTGTCTGTTGGTGGCTACCCAGGCGCGGAGGTTTTCCGTATTCCCCACGAGCTTGTGCTTTTTTGTAATACACCGGACCATCCCTTTAACCCGGTAACAAAAACTGTGCCTCAGAGCTTTTGTCAGATCAAACTTTTTGAGGAAGTAAGCACAGTATTTTGATCGCCCTCCTTTAGGACATCCCAGAGCTCGTCAATGCGGATGTTGGGGACACTGCCTTTAATCAACCTTCGCTGCGTTTCCGGCTTGCATAGGTGCCGGATAATGTAATCGTCGAAGATCTCGTGTAAGGCCTCCCTTTCCTGCCTTTGACACAAGCTTTGGACAGGTGCTTGGCCAGTTTGTGCCGCCTCCTCCTGACTTGTCAATGGTTTGGCACTAACGGCTCGTTCTAAGTCCCCCGGTTCATCCGACTCCTCGGACTCCTTACCCTTTGGGAGACCGCTCGGTGAAGTCGCGAGACTGCTTGGTGGAGGCTTGGACCGTTTAGGGACACCGCCGCCTTTACTGCGACCGACCTCTTCTCCAATCGAGGATGAAGTCAATCGGGCAATTACCTGAGCAGATATCTTAGGGCTTTCATCATCATCGAATGTCAACCGAGCTGCTAGACTCGGAAGCTCCCTTTCCATGCAGGGGCTTCGTTAAAAGCGCCAAATTTCTAATTGTTCTGCTAATTGACCTTGCACTTTTGCCACAAACGCCACTATCTTGACCAGTTTCTGTCGCGGCCGCTTTTCGTAATCCGCGCATGGCCTGTGTCATGTGCAATGACGTGATCCGATGAACCCGGTCGGATCTGTCATAATACTTTGACGCTGTATCGTGCGAGTGCATCATGTGGGTGGCCAGTTTCTTCTGCTTTTCGGTAGTGGCCCCGCTCTCTCTCTGAATCGTGACATTTAACGACCGGTTCATAGACGCCATTAAGTCGGGGAGGCGCTTACCCGTCTCTAGAGCAAACATCCCGGGGCCTTCTGTAAGCTTTGGTGATGGCCGAACTGGACATTCTTTCCTCGCCACGCCGTTCGGACACAATAAAATACCTGCTAAATCTGGCATTAGAAAATTGAGGCCTGACGTACTCGAGGTAGGCTCGAAATAAACCAAATACTGTCGGCGTGACGTTTATCAGTCTGGCTGTTTATAGTGCCAGCAGAATAGTTCTTGGCGCCAGCCGCTGACATCTGATACGTCTCCGTATCGGGGCAACCGTCCCTGCGCCACTGATCGACGACCGCCTGCGCCTGCTCGACCGTGATACAGTTCAAATCACCCGCACGGCGTATTTGATCCAGCGTTAAAGCGAGATACAGTGTATCACGCACTTGGACCCTGTCTGAATGTGACAGGCTTTTATCTTTCGACGCGAATGCCATGTTCGTGGCGTCCTCGACCACCTGGGAGTCGGCAAACTCTACGACCATCCGTGCTTCCAGGATATCCCCAGCATTCCCAGCAGAATCTATCACCGTAACGTCATTTGCTTCCCGTGCCATCATTAAGTGAACGGGCAAACATCCCGCATCTGATACGCGCCTGCTCAACTTGTTCATAAGTCAACGCAATTTTCTAACTCGGTCGCATCACTCGACAGCCATTGAAGAAATTTTCGGATCGACGACAAGTACACATCATGGTGCGAGCCTTGCATTTTTGCTCTTTGAGCAATGTATCTATACGGCCCCCTCGATCACCAGCCCTTGGTCTTGCAGATTTTACCATCGGGCCTTGCTTCTCCCAACAGCGAGCACGGGGTGACAATGCGTCCTCGCGCTGGTGCCTTTCTCAAGAGACCAGCAACGTGCTGTTCCGTTAAGCAATGGAACTTCGCAGGTGCCTCCGAACATTAGTGCCGGTAAAAACTGTGCAACCAGGTATCGGACACGTACTCTCGGTTGCGGTTGAAGACGTACCCGTACACCTTCGGGCGACTCGGCCAGTATGGCCGCGCTTTTGCGAACGTGCCGGGTCGCTGTTTCCGGCAGCTGCCCCGTTCCGCTTTCTGAATGGGGGCAACTATCTTCGCTCACTTCTCTCGACTCTTTCGAGGGATGATAATCCTGATCTCGAACATCGTCATCAGACTCTGAGAACTCTCCCAAACGGTCTCTCAAGGCCACGGCTCCCTCTGGCAAGTAGTAAGGCCGAGGTGTCCAAGCTCTCTTGTCGGCCATAGACTCCCCCACGACACTGGTTGAAGCTCTCGGAGGTAATATCAATCCAGTGCCGCGAGGTTTCGTCGATGAGTTAGAAGGCAGGCTAGATGTTTGGTTTGTTTGCACTGCTTCGGAACTGGCTTGTGTGTCCGCAATATAATCTGCACATGCGGCTTGGACGCGTCTTGCCCAATCCGCAAACTTGTCAAAAAATTCCGCTTGAGCCTGTTCATCAACCTCTTGCGGGCGGATAACACTGTCAGAATCAGTCCTGCCATTATCGGCGTTCTCCGGCTCCAAGACATCGCCGAGTTCCTCCTCAGGCAACGCCTTGCCTGAGCCGAGCGGCTCGGCAGTAAACTCGCAGATGTCCAGAGAAGGTCATTGCCCGACCGGATCCATAAGCGCTTCCTATCGCCTTGGGTTTCCTTGGGCTCAGGAGTGCCGAGGGGAGAACCGACTGATCCAACTTTTTCAGCCTTGTCCAAAGACGGTGAACCTTGGAGACACACTTGATGTGAGCTCGCTCCGGAAGGGATTTCTCCCAGCTTGTCACCGTCAGAAGCAGGCGAGCGATCAAGGCCTTCCGCAGAAAGCTCACGCTCTCTTGGGCTGGCTATTGGCCCGATGTCGGATGCTCCCGCAGCTTCCGAGAGCATATCCCAGCGGTCACCATCTTCGCTGGAATCATTCACCGGCTTGCCGGTACCTTTGTCAGTGCCTTCGCACACGGGATCTCCCATGGACTCAGTCCCGAAGAGGAAGGTAAAAGTATAACCGCATGTGGTTAACTTATCCTCGTCCTCTGGTGATCGTTCTCCGAGACGGCAGAGGCAGGTCCCACGGATGGGATCATAATTTATCACATCGGCAGTCACGTTGTGGCCTGTGATCCGAGAGGATCAACCACCCGTCAGAGACAATCTCGACTTGAGCCCACTTGCCCTGGTCAGGAAAAACCACGTGCGACCGCGGCCAACAAGATTCCGGCAGCTGCTGGCTAGCTCTCGTCGGCAGACGAGGACTGGAGGGCAACTGACAGTCCACCTCGTAGGAAGGGTCGACCCCTTGCAGAGACGACGGCTCCATGTCCTAGGTGCTGTCATAGCAAACCTCGCTTCTTTCTTCCCCGCCCTCGCTCTCCATCTCGATAACTGAAGGTCGACTCAGAGAGGACTCTTCACTAGATACGTCACCAGAAGATGAATTTGTCAATGGTTCATCCGGGAGAATAAATCGCGCCCTGGCACTTTTAATTGGGTCGTATTTCACAATGTGGCCAACGCGTACCTGACCTGACTTGTGAACGACGCGCAATCCTTCTCCCGATATCATCTCGACGTAGTCCAGCTCTTCATCGTCAACAAAGTGGATGTGCGAGTTCGGGCGGCTCTTAAAAGAAACTTGGCTACCCCTCACTTCTTGTCTAAACTCCGTCTCCGGAGCGGGGCTTACTGATGTCTCAAGGTCAGACATAACAGTATAAACTATAAACTAGTAAAAGATCAAAAAAGCAAAACGAAACTCAGAGTGTTATTTTGGCCAAATACGAAAGCAAGTCGTATTTGTTACCGGGATTGACGGTTGGGACGTTAACACCGCAAAACCAGCAAAATTTGCCTTCCTATATAGATTATACCTTCAATAATACGTCGAGAATAAAAAACGCTCTCTAAATATTTTTCCAGCTAATGTGATATATTACAGCAAATTGGCTTACCTTCTTTCATCCCATGTCCGACGGAGTTCGGGACCGCTATCTGCTATGCGCTGCTACCGAGAGGAGAGCACTCTGGGCAGTGCAGTGGCTTAGGCGCCTGGAGTTGCTCGGAGGCAACAGGTGTAACTAGTACAGCTTTGTAGTTCATAAGGATACGTAATATATGTGGGTTAGGGTTAGGGTTTGTCTTAGGTAAATTTTCCACAGTGCCGATGGGCCCGGCCGCTAACCCGAAGTAAATTTTCCACATCAAAAGTAATAAATATTCACTCACCGAAATGAATCCCATACACCTGAGAAATTGTTCCCTCTGACACTTGTGTTGTATTTCGCCCTTATGGGAATCATTTACGGTGGAGTTTATATAGGGCCGGTATCACGCCACTACGTGGCTTATACGCGTGTTACACGGGCAACCTGTGCACTTTAGTTATTTATGGTAACATTGTATGTATTTGTACTAGCTACGTAGGGTTAAGGCGAAAATAGCCTTATGTAGGTGAAAAGGTACCCTACGTAAGAAAAAAAGAAACTGTCCCATTCGGTGTTCCCTTTCTGTGTCGTCACAATATGCTGTGGGTACTGATTAGAAGCACCTCAATGAGGCGCTTCTAATGAGTACCTACAACATATGTTTTCTTTGAGAAATAAGAAAAATATACATCTTATAATCTGGATACTCTCCTTAGCTAGATCTATGAATTATATGTCCCAGGACAAGTAAATTGAAATTTTTTACTTGTCCTCAGGGAAATGGGACAAGTTGGACAGGTCGGGCATGGTATTTCCACAGCTCTGCACCCACACCAACCATACATGAATATATTGTTGTTCCTCTGGATAAGACCCTTTCAGTGGCACCAATCGGAGATCTCTGGGGGTATGCTCCGACCCCTCCATTTCACATAAGCCTTAATATCTTGGAAATGATATGGGCCTCTATGACATATTGACATATATAAAGAGCGCTGACTAAATCAGCAGGTATTTCACAGGTGTAGTTCGGGCCTTGCTCTGGCCACATGTGAGACGCCAAGTTCTGCAAGGGAAGCGGGTGTTTGTTCTCTGGTTGTAGCCCACCTCTGATTAACAGTCGGCTCAAAATAAGTGAAATAATCTTGAATAGGCCGTAAAACCAAAACTAAAACATTTTTGCTGAAAAAAAAATATGAATGCATTTGCAAAAGCTACTCCCAATTTTCCAGCAAAAAAATCCTGAGAATTAGATATTCTACTCGCTAGAACAATTTTTGGGTCACAAAGGTGCTCGTTAAGCTAACGATGCTTTCAACAACTGGACCCACGTCTCTGCAATATGTCCGAATCTTCAATCTATACGCATAAGCAATTGCAATAAGGGAACGGACGATTCGTTCATGGCAGTTATACCTATAGTTGTAAAAGACTAAGGGTTGATTTTTTTTCTCTTCGTTTTTCTGTCGTGCTATGAGAAATTTGGGTCTCGAATGAGGTTATAGGGCTATCTTGCTCTAGATGAAATTTTTGGTCTCGTCTCAGTCGTTAAATATGGCGCTAGGTTTATTCTACTCCTTGTAGAAGAGCTCTCCGCTCACGCGTCACTATATGTGTTTTTCCGTGTTGCTAAAAATAGGTGCGCAAAGCGCTCTCGATAGACGCATTCGTTGTAAAAAGGGTTGTCTGTAAAACCTGGACTGAGACATTGGCAAACAGTCCAGACCCAGATCAGACGCCAAAGAATGTGGTGTCTGATCAGGTTCTACATGTACACTGTGTGCTTAAATTACGGGAAGTTCAGGGTTAATTAAAAAAAAACAGTGTTAAGTCCCTATTCTTGACCAGTTTCCCAGCCTACACTCAGACATTCTACCCACCAGTGCTGTTATTGCTTTGATTGCTTTGATTATAGTATTGGAAATGAGGACGATTTTGGTTGTTGAGTTCATTAACCCAGTAGAGACTGGAGACCCCTAAACGGGTAACTGAAAATAGGGCAGACCCAGATCAGACACGACAGAACGGGGCGTCTGATCAGGGTCCCCACTCTTTGTAAACAGTGAACCATTTTTCTTTAGGAATATCTACATCATATAGCCTGACATATCTAAAATCGAGAATTGACCCTTCCAATATATAGTGTAGTTTAGTAGTTTAAAACTGATTTAAACATTAAATGGTTGCAAGCAATAACTAGTGGATTAATAATCTGATTTAAAAACTACACGATTCTGAAAATTGGCATAATAATATTGATAAATAAACTCTATGAATGTTGCTCTTGCAACCAAAGATCTCAGAGAACAGAGAGAGAGAGAGAGTTACCTGAATTTCGTCTAACGCGCGGTTTGATAACATTGGTCAATAATAATCGCGCAGACAACTACCTTAAGGAAATTTTGGCGTTTGCATACTCTGTTTCGATTGTAAACAGTCGGCCCAAAAATTACCATTGGCACCAAATTTTCTCACTAGGTTCAACTGCTGTGTTGTATAAAGAATAATCATAATCATAATACTTATAATAGTAATAAAACCTCTGGGCTCGAAAAGAGACAAATGATGCTCAAACAGCGCCTGGTTTATTGTTTGTCTTTGTTTTAATTTCTTTTACAGAAACACCAATGTTTAATACAAACAGTGTAGACTCTTCTACGTCGTCTGATCTCGATCTACACTGTCTGACGATGCCTGTATATCAAGCTTGTTAAGGACACCATACATTAATGCGTTCAAGTGTATTACTTTAAGATATTCTGATTCTAGATCTAGACTTGTAACCAATCTTCAAGCCGTTGCGGTTTCTGTCACTTTAGATAAAGAAATTACTATTTGTTCTGTGTATATACCTCCGAATTTTCATTTAGAGACCGAACATTTAGACACTTTACTGAAACAACTCCCTTCACCCTATATACTAGTTGGTGACTTCAGTGGTCACAATATCCTTTGGTGATGTAAAGCTAACAACCCTAAAGGTAATATTATTGAAGACTTTATAACCAAAAACGATCTTTGTCTTATAAATGACAAATCTCACACCTATCTCCATCCTGCAACTGGAAAATTCTTTTCTTTAGATCTTTCCATGTGTTATCCATCTCTCCTACTAGATTTCGACTGGACGGTCAGTGAAGATCAACATGGAAGTGACCACTTCCCTGTTATTATTGAAAGCGTAAATAATTCCACGAACGATCATAACGCAAAGTGTAAACTAAATAAAGCAAATTGGGAATTGTATCACTCATTATGTGAAGAAAGTCTCAAAATAAATAAGTTTAACAATTCCTTGGATCCTCTAGATGATTTTACTTCTTCTCTTCTCGATATCTCTAACAAAAGTATACCGAAAACCTCGACAAATCCAAGGAAAAGCAAGCCATGGTACAATGATGAATGCAAAGATGCCATAAAACAGCGCAAGCAAGCATTATCAAAGTTCTGCAGATATCCAACAAAGGAGAACCTGAATAAAGTAAAGAATTTCAGAGCAAAGGCTCGTCGAACAATAAAGGCCTCCAAACGCAAATCATGGAAATCTTACGTTTCGAATTTAAATTATAAAACTCCAATTAAAAAGGTTTGGGACATGATATGAAAAATATCTGGTAAATCAAAATCACCCAGTTTCACCCACTTAAATACAAAACGTGGAACAAAGGCCACATCAATGGAAGAGATAGCATACACACTTGGCGAAACTTTTTTGGATAATTCTTCATCTGGGAATTATTCAGAGAAGTTTCAAAACATCAAAAAACAAGAAGAAACAATCAAACTTAATTCAAACCTCTTCAAATACTGAAGAATATAACAGCCTGTTTAACATTACAGAACTTAAAGATGCTATCGCAGTATCAAAAGATACAGCTACAGGCCCTGATGACATCCATTACCAGATGCTTAAACACCTTCCCGAAACCGCCCTTGACACACTTTTACATATTTTCAACGGTATATGGGCAACAGTAGTTTTTCCAGAAAGCTGGCGTTTGGCCACAATTATACCTATTCCCAAACCAGGGAAAGATCATGCAGAACCAACAAACTACAGACCAATAGCGCTAACAAGTTGCCTTTGCAAAACACTAGAGAGAATGATAAACAAACGACTTGTTTGGTACTTAGAATCTAACAATCTTATAACAAAACTTCAGTCGGGATTCCGAGCTGAACGTAGTCAATGATAATTTAGTTAGATTAGAAACTTTTATCCGTGATGCTTTTATCAAACGAGAACATGTAGTCGCTGTATTTTTCGATTTGGAAAAAGCCTATGATACCACTTGGCGATATGGAATTTTAAAAGACCTACATAACTTTGGTATGAAAGGAAGACTAGCAAACTTTATTAAAAGTTTTCTTGAAGATCGTACAATACAAGTGCGTGTAGGATCGACCCTGTCTGATCTCTATGACCAAGAACAGGGCGTTCCTCAAGGAGCCATACTTTCAGCCACGTTATTCAACGTGAAATTAAACGATATTATAAACTGTCTGGATTACAAAACAGATGGTTCTTTGTACGTTGATGATTTCTGTATTTGTTTTCGCTCGAAAAATATGCGCACAATAGAAAGACATCTACAGCAATGTCTAAATAGAATTGAAGACTGGGCAACTAGAAATGGCTTCAAATTTTTCAAATCGAAAACTCAGTGCGTTCATTTCTGTCAACAACGGAAAATACAAAACGATCCAGCGCTCTACATATATGGATCTCAAATACCAGTTGTTGCTGAATCAAAATTTCTTGGGGTTATATTTGATAAAAAACTCTCCTTCATACCCCATATAAAATACTTGAAAGCGAAATGTTTAAAAGCATTAAACCTTCTAAAAGTTTTATCTCACACAAGTTGGGGAGCGGACAGAACAACTCTTCTTCACTTGTATCGTTCTTTAATTCGATCAAAACTTGATTATGGGTCCATCGTATATGGATCTGCTAGAAAATCTTATCTACAGATGTTAGACACTACATAATCAAGGACTTCGTTTGGCATTGGGAGCTTTTCGTACATCTCCAGTATTGAGTCTTAACGTGGAAGCAGATGAGCCATCGTTATGGCTACGCAGAGAAAAATGGTCTCTTCAGTATGCCATCAGACTTGCTGCTCACCCTTCTAACCCTGCTTTTGAAGTCACATTTCCACCACAATTTCAGGAATATTATCAAAGAAAACCTAACGCTATTAAATCCTTCGGCCTTTGTATAGCACCACTTTTAGAATCTACTAATATTAACATTAAAAACATTCAAAAACACTCTTTTTCTGATATTCCATCCTGGTGCATTACTAAACCAAATATTCTTTTCGATTTACACAACAGCAAAAAGTCACTTTCTGATTCACATCTCATGAAACAAAACTTCCAAGAATTACAGTCGCGACTTTCAGATTATCAACACATCTTCACTAATGGCTCAAAAGTTGAAAATAAGGTTGGCTGTGCGTATATATCGGGCAGCCACCATAAAAAGATCCGTCTTCCTGATGGCTCATCTATTTTCACTGCTGAATCCAAGGCTATTGATATGGCTTTGGATTACGTTATGAATAACTCTTTAGAGAACAAATTCGTTATTTTCTCTGACTCCCTTTCTGTTTTGAAATCTCTAAATCACACATCTTCAAAAAATCCAAAAATCCAGAACGTGATAGAAAAACATCACGAGCTATCGAAAACTAAGGAAATTTTGTTCTGTTGGCTCCGCAGCCATGTTGGCATAAAAGGTAACGAGGCTACCGACGTAAAAGCAAAGGCCTCACTCGATCTAGAAATTTCGCTTTTTAAACTTCCATGTACAGATTTTAAACCTTTTATCAACAGGTACATCTAATCCAAATGGCAGCTGTCATGGGACAGAGCGACATTCAATAAACTACATGAAATAAAACCGGTTCTTAGTAAAAATAACATTTATCGATCATTAAGGCGAGAAGAAGTGGTTCTTACTCGTCTACGTATAGGTCATACTAGACTCACACATTCTTATCTACTCAAACGAGAAGATCAGCCATTTTGTATCAGCTGTAATGAACCTTTTACGGTAAAACACTTTCTGATCGATTGCATTGAATTCTCTCATATACGACGTCAATTCTTCCAAACAAATGACCTGAGATACTTATTTGAAAATGTACCAACTGATAACATACTTATATGTTTTTAAAACACATCAATCTTTTTTACAAAGTATAACTGCTTTATTTTTTAAATTCGTTCTAGTTTTACATTTTATGCATTTATGACTTATCATTATAATCGTTTCATTACAGAACCATGTTAGTTCACAATTTTGACGCAAATGACCCTCATGGGTTGATGGGTCGTTAAACCTGAACTCATCATCATCATCATCATCCAGTCGGACGGCGCATCCAAGTGAGCCACCGAGGCCGGCGGTGTGGGTCTGATTGTAGCTTGAATGTACTTTCTTACTTTTGTTTGCTTTTCGTTGGTTTGTGGCGTATGTGTGGTACGTCGTGATCATTGTTTGACTAAGTTCTGTGGTTGTTGCCCTTCCTTGACATTTTTTTTACTATTTTCTGTTCCAGTTCCTCTTTGTTTTGTTCGTTATGTGGCCGTTAAAGTGCTGTTCTGTGATGCTTCATGTCATTCTAAAATTCTTTAGTGCCTTGGAAGAGTTGGGTTTCGTGATCATGGAAAGATTTCCTGGTCATCCGTATAGTTCTATTATTCGCTTTCTTAACCAATTTAACAATAAAAGTATGAAACAAAAACATACATTCAAAATATATGAAAGACTAATACGCCAGTGGAAAATTTCTCACCATCGACTTATCCTGTTTTCCTATTGCGTATTCTATTGCCTACTTCCATGGGCGTAGACAACCTTAGAAAATACCGCTGCTCCGGAAGCATTCTATGAAAGGTCATGGACTCGTCAAATTGCATGAAATGCTCTACGTTTTCATAACCTTCAGTTAAGAGCTTTGTATACGGTTAGCACACAGTGTGTAGATCAAGCTAATACTTGTCACATTGCGACTGTCCTAAACAAAAGACATGATATATTGGTTGATCACCGATAAGCATCATCCAATAGACAGACGATTTACATATTTAGCTGTCAATCAGCTGAGCAACCACGAGAGATTTTTTCAGAAATCGCTAATGACACGTTACAACCTTAAAATTACAAGCTTAGAAATATCAGTCAAGCAATATGAGAATTAACTCTGATTACAAATTAACACCGTGTGGTAACAAGAATAAATCCTACTCAACATTTGTGCTTTGACAGGACAATGCCTTAATGAGCAGCGTCTTCTTGATTTATTATACATCTATGCATTCCCTGATCTGCATTCATGAATGCCTTCTTAACTCACAAACGCTTTGTTATGTCCATCAGTGTGTCAGAAATGTCCCAGAAAGAAGTTTGAATATTTACTATTATCAAGTTTGTTATTTTGTCTAAAACGTCCAAACTATTACATTTGAAACTACAAAATTCTGGAAAGTTCGTATGATGATGTATACCCGATTTCACTACACGAGTATATTGCAGAGGTCTACAATTTTCGGGTGATTTTCAGAATTGTGCAGTTTTTAAACCAGATTTATGGTTGCTGCGAATCTTCTTCTATTGCCATTTCTTTTAAGTTTGCCTTTTGTGGTGGATATTTTACTACACAGTTTTCAATTTATTTTGGAAAACCTAGCTGCACATTGTGATAATTAGGTCAAATATGGTATAAGAACTGTTAGTCCAATGGATTTTAGCCAGAACCAGAATCTGCCTCAAAAAATTCATAATTCTTAAAAAAAAGTAATATTCCTATGTTAGCGTCCTGGGTCTTAGGAAACACATTATTATTTAATGCTTCTGCTGATACTGACATTTGTATACACTAGTATCACATATGTGAAAGGTACTGCTTTTATTATCTTATTAAAATATGAAGGAAAAAGGCTTGAAGATGCTCAGTGGTAACAAATATTCCCTACCCATTATTTAGTAAACAACTAACTAGACTAAAGATTCAAGATATGGCAAAATTCCTATTTGGACTACCACATACACATCAGGAATCCATATTATCCATCACTATCATTACTTTGTGAATACAAATTGTCCTAAAACTCTGTATATTTTCCTGTATATCTATATTGGGATGGTATTAATATTCATTATCACTCTTCATTTTGATAGTGATGACAGACCTGTTAAACGTTATCTGTTCATAATAGGCAAGCATTAGCATAACTAGTTTTCATTTTATCATCAAAGCTATTTTTCAAGATCTTCCACTAAAAGAAAGCATTAAAGAAAACAATAACATCGCAATTAAGAAAACTTCTAGCTTTTCTTCATAATGTTTTCATCAATATAAGTAAAAGATCTTAAAAAAAAAAAAAAAACTATAAAGCCTAGATTCATATGTCTGTCTCATATAGTCATATAAAATTTGTCATATCTTCCCCCACTTCTAAAAAAACTCCATAAAGAGGGACTCCAAACAAATGTATCTTCAAAACTTCAAAATAAATTTAAATCAACTGATTTTTTTTTCACTCATTCAATTTAAATACTTTAGCCTAAGGTTTCTGAAAATGTAAAATAACAGTGTATTTTGTTTTTAATAATGAAGGCTTAGAAAGCTATATGCCAAAATATTTAAAAATGAGTAAATACATTTCCTCTTTATAACACTATTGTTGGGCTCCATAGCATAAACCGTGTTAGTTGAACAACCGTGTTATATCCAAACAAAAATGTATAGACTATATTGAAAAATGACCATTTATGGTCATTCTTCAATATAATCTATACATTTTTGGGATCCATCTTTGAACCGAGTTATATCCAAAACCGTGTTATAAAGAGGTTGTAGTTTATATATATATATTATATATATGATAACTAGGAATGTGTTAGACAAATACTAAGCTCCACAACTATATGCTTCTATGTACAAAATAAACAGGTTAGAAGGGACATAATTTCTTATTTGAAATTGTGGCATAAAACAGTATTAACTGCCTTAATACTATTCCATGAGTTAAAATCTACAGACCGGAAATGTGTCCCATCATGATCAATACTGTAATGTTTCATGGATATTAACAAAATATATAGCAGCTTGCATCATAAACTGAGATGGAATGACTTATTGCCATTGGCTAGATTACCCAGCGCTACAAAAAAAAAAGAAAAGAAAATATAATCTGCACTAAGATGAAATACAGGGAGACATTCTACGAACAAGCAAAAGCAGTAAATTTAGCAACTAGCATCACAAACTTGGACATACAGTCTGAATTCTTAAGGGCACAGTACACTTAAATGAACTTTATTATGTCAAGCACTGCTAATCAGTATGTACTTTGTCCCCCCTCTTTTCTGTCCATGTCGAAACGAAAACAAGAAATCATTTGAAAAAAAAGGGAACAACACATACAACTGACCAAAATTAGACATCTTGTACATACATAGGAACCTCTTTCAAAAAAGGTTCATAAAAACATAGTTTTTTGATAAGGGGAAAAAAAGGAGAACAAAGTGCAAAACACTAAATTCCATAATAATTAAGCAAAAGAGCTGTCCTACGACAGCACAGATTGTCTGAATGTCTCCCTTTTTTCCCTCTTTGTTGAAATGAAAACAAGAATTCATTTGGAAAAAAGGGAACAGCGCATATAGGTGACCAAAAGTGGACAACCTGTACAAGCATAGGAACCTCTGTATAACATGGCTCATAATTATATGGACTTAGGTAAGGGAAAAATGGGTGAAAATATACAAAGCACTTTTTAATTTGGGCTGTGTGACATCACAAAGCCTACAATATGGCGGCATCCATGAAAGCCATTTTAAATATATTCAAACCACCAAAATTTCCTTATTTCTAGGCCGATTTTGGAAACTCTTGCATCAAAATAAATGGCTTGTTAGACGCTTTACTCCAAGATATACTTACAACTTATATTCCATGGGGCCTTTTGCTGTAGACTAAAACAAGGGTCCAGATGACCCTAAAAAATTCTAAACTTTAGCTTATATTTCATGTATTAAAGACCCTTTAAAATATGAAATGGCCCTTTGAAAAATATCAAAAGGGCCAATGGTGTCCCCCAAGCAAATGGGCCTAGGCACAACACTGCCCCTGGTAAACATTCTCTAACATCTTAAATGATTTTCAAGCTATGGAGAAGACACGTGAGAAATCACACAATACAAAGTTTAAACGAAAGTAGAAAAAACAGAGTTAAGGTTCTTATGTTCTGCACACTTTCTGTTTCTTTAAAATCTCATAAAAATATCCCAAACAGTTTTTAATTTGTGGAGGGCGCACTATTTTAGGATGGACAGAAGGAAAGACAGTCTCAAACAGAGGGAAAACATAATGACTGTTCAACTCGCATACAGAGACTGGCTATTAAGTCAGCCAAACATCACCGAAAAAAAAATCAAATCAAATCACCGAAAAACAGGGATTACCAGACCCTATGGAGACACAAAGACAGACGACGAACAGAAAAAAAGTGATCACAAAATATCATTCTGAGTCCTTTTCTCAGCTAAGTTAAAAATGACATAACTATGTCAACACAGCTGTACAGGTAGAACACTGTAATTGACCATATGTTGCCATATGTATGTTTAAAATCTGCATCCAAATCATGTGCATTAAAATCAAGAAAATATCCATACTGTCTCTGAATAGTCATAACAAAAAGATTAAAGAGAATAATTAATAAGTAAAAGTCAGAAATTACATCTAAAAAAGTAGAGAACATAATATCAAAAACCAAACATGTTTCTTTTCTTCACTGGTAAAAATAATTAATGTCTTTTTTGTGGTGCAAATTATTACTTTCTGTTTCTGTCCAGAAGTTGTCCCACCTGCAAATAGAAAGAAAATACATGTATAAACAAAATGAAAGTGTCTACTGGATGTACTGAAACATACTTGTTATGTTCTAGGCTGTTTGTAACAAACAAAAATGCCTCCCCCAAGCTGTCACTGACATATTGAAAGTTTACCCATACTAATTGTTTATCATCATTGCAAGCACGTACACAGAGGGGATACAGGGGGTGCGAACGATTTTCTGGTGTAATTATTTCAAAATCATATATTTTTTCACCAGAAATTTAATTTACACCCCTAAGTTTACCCACATCAATAAAAAATTTCTCCAAAAATATATAGACAGGAGTTACGGTTCTTGTGTTGTGCACATCGTCTGATGATGCTTTATATTTCTATGAAGTTTCATGAAAATTAAATGAAGGGTTTCCAAGTTACACAGCAGACACGAAATGACCATTGTCAAATTTGAAAGGGGAATAACTACAAAAATATAGACAAAAGTTACGGTTCTTGTGTTGTGCACCCTGTCTGATGATGCTTTATGTTTCTATGAAGTTTCATGAAAATATCTTGAAAAGTTTTCAAGTTATAGAGCAGACAGGAAATGATCATTGTCAAATTTCAAAAGGGGAATAACTACAATCCTATATAGACAAGAAGTATGGTTCTTGTGTTCTGCACGTCATCTGATGATGCTTTATATTTCAATGAAGATTCATGAAAATATCTTGAAGGGTTTACAAGTGACAGAGCAGACACGAAATTATACTGTAAAATTCCCAAAGGGAAGAACTACAAAACTGTATAGACAAGAGTTCTGCATGCCGTCTGATGATCCTTTATATTTTTATGAAGTTTCATGACAATATCTTGTTTTCAAGTTATAGAGCGGACGTGAAATTACCATTCGCTAATATCAAAGGCGAATTATTTCCAAAAATGTATAGACAAGAGTTATGGTCTCTGCTGATATTTGGTGAACTGTAACCTAAGGGTCCAAGCTGGCCGTGACATTAAGGGAGAAGTGACTTCTCCCTCCTGGAAAAATAGAGAGGTTTGCTGCTTCTAGGGAGAAGTGCTTTCTGACTGAGGACACACCACGGAAGCATGGCTATATTATAAGCTCATATGAGCCTTTGGCTGATTTGTTTTTCCTATACTTGACCAAACAATAACAAAACAAAAATAAACAAAAAAAACGCTGCAAGGAATTTTTTGTGAACCTTTAACTTGTTTAATACTGATCTTATTTTTGTTCTTCAAGGGAGCCAAATCAGAAGAGTATTTAAAAAAATCCAAAAAGAATTATGTTTTTATAAAGATTTGATAATGACAACCGTTCCTTACAAATCCAATAAAAGAAGATGTTAAAAAAAAGATCAATATCTTGTCCATATGACCAAAACTTTAGCTATTTGCCAGAAATATACCTATTATAAAATAAAATTTGCACACTATTACCTCTAAACAATATGCTGCGAAAAGTTTACAAAAACTTTCAAAGGGGCATAAATCTGCAAATATCTGATGCACTGTAACCTCGAAATAATATGTGCTGCTGTACATCATTGTGTAATTATTTATGAAGTTTCAGCTTGATTAGATGTAAACTGTAGGAGATTTAGCCGGAAACAAACATTTAATAGAAATTTTTAAAGGGGTTTAACTCTGCTAATATTTGGCGGACTGTAACCGCGAAACAATATGCGCTGCTCCACATCATGGTCTAACTACAAATCAAGTTTCAGCTTGATAGGATGTAAACTGTAGGAGGAGTTAGCCGGAAATAAAATTTTACTGAAATTTTCAAAGGGGCATAACTCTGCTAATATTTGGTGGACTGTAACCTCGATACAATATGCGCTGCTCCACATCATGATCTAACTGTACATGAAGTTTCAGCTTGATTGGATGTAAACTGTAGGAGGTTGTAGCCAGAAACGAAAAATTAATAGAAATTTTCAAAGGGGTATAACTCTGCTAAAATTTGTGTGACTGTAACCTTGAAACAATATGCGCTACGCCACATCATGGTCTAACTACAAGTAAAATTTCAGCTTGATAGGATGTAAACTTTAGGAGGATTTAGCCGGAAACGAAAAGTTTACTGAAATTTTCAAAGGGCCATAACTCTGCTAATATTTGGTGGACTGTAACCTCAAAATAATATGCGCTGCTCCCCATCATGGTCTAACGATACATGAAGTTTCAGCTTAATCGGATGTAAAATGTAGGAGTTAACCGGAAAAGAAAAGTTTACAGAAATTTTCAAAGGGGCATAACTCGGCAAACATTTGGTGGACTGTAACCTCGAAACAATATGCGCTGCGCCACATCATAGTCTAACTTTAACCCAAGTTTCAGCTTGATCGGATGTAAACTGTAGGAGGAGTTAGCCGGAAACGAAAAAGTTGACGGACGGACGCTATACCACATAACATAATACGTCCCATTTTTCAGACGGGCGTATCAAAATAAAAAGGCAAAAGTTGTCATTCTTGTATGTGACCCATGTTGTCTTGTACAGTTCTACATTTCTACCAGGTATCATAAAAATATTCCAAAGGGTATTCCACTTAAAAAATGGACACGAAGTCACTGGATAATCACTGTCAAATATAACGAAGGGAGATAATATTATTTTCTTTTCTAAGATTCACAGGACATCTGTCAGACAGACTAAAGGTTTTTGCAGGACAAAATGATAAAAAGTTGTGTGTGGCAGTCTTTCACTTTTCGCGAAGACTGGATTTCCGATTTTATGATTTTGGTAGTTCTTTGTTTCGAAAGGCAATCCTTTTTTACTTTCTTCATTATTTATGGTGTCTCCTATAGTGTTACACATTTATTAGCAACAAAAAAAAATGTAAAAAAGATTGCCTTTGGAAAGAAAGAACACATTTAACAATAGATAGATAATGGGAGCCTCGGTTTTAATGAAACTCTTCATAAACAATAATGAAGTTTGGAACACTGCATACGCCCTCTAGCATATACATGAGCAGAACTCTTTTCACAATAGGCCCATTAATCCCAAAGGAAGTAAAAAAACATATATAATCTGCACTATGGTGTAGTATGGGGAGTCGTTTTACGGTTGCCACACAGCACTAACACCAGCTGCAGTTTGAATATTTGTAATGGCTGCATTTCAATGACGCATTTTCCATTGATTTGAAATTTGTCTTGGGTTTTAAGATTGTAACATTACCACAATCTAGTACATCTAACTGCACTCATCTGATAAATGTACCACAACGTGAGCAATGGATTCTTGTCAAATCTGAAACTGACTGCTCAGACCAGCCTGTGCATATGCAGTCTGACCATAGCCTTCTCTATGTGTCAATACATGCCAAATATCAAGTGATTCTGCAATAATATTTCTGATCTGACTGATGACATGGGGTTGTGCTTCCAGCTGTACCTTTCTCATATGCTGAAGTTCACAGAGTAACTTCACAATTGTTAGGAATGCACTAAAATCTCAGCAATGTACCCTGTCAAACAATAAAAACTGTCAACTGTTCTCTTTATTATGGACCTAAGACTCAGATTTACAATTGTATGGAAAAATAGCATTTTTTACTATTAAATTATTTTCCTTATATAAATGATTATGAAAGGCCAAAGACAACATAAAATATCCACAAAAACTGCTTATATAAGGCACAGCTGTGCCTTATATAAGCAGTTTTTGCGGATATTTACTCCAAATTCACAAAGCTGGTAATTTTACTGTAGTGGCACTGTACTTACTTTATCTCTTCTTTCCTGAAGTGTGTTTGTCCTCTGAAACCTTCCTTTTGTTTTTCTTTTGAATTATTACCTGAAAGCAACATTCAAAATTTCAAAACTTGTTACAACTTAAACAGTACCACTTAAGACCTACAATTTGTTAGTGCAGATCCAGATCAGACTGATGTACACAGTCCAAACTGGGCAGTTGCCACCAATACTTGCTAAAAGGCACCTTTTCTCTTGACATATCCAAAAAGTCCAAAATATACGAATGCTGAAAGTGGCATAAACATCACGGACTGCATGCTGACAGCTCAGACCCAGAGAAGACTGTGATGATATGCACGGGTTTGCATTTGCTATTATAAAAAGATCCAAGATACTTTGTCTCTTCACAGGGCTAGATACCCGATATATTTTATACAAGTAAACATTTATTTATTTATGATATAAAACACTCAGAGATAATACTGGAAATAAACAAGAGGCCCTTGGGCCATGATTTGCTTACCTGATACACCACAACCTCTTTATAACACTACTGCTGGGGTCCATAGCATAAACCGTGTTAGTTAAACAACGTTCTATATCCAAACCAAAATGTATAGGTTATATTGAAAGATGACCATATAATCTATACCTTTTTGGGATCCATCTTTGAACCGTGTTATATCCAAAACCGTGTTATAACGAACCATGTTATAAAGAGGCTGTAGTGTAAAAACAGCTATTGCATATATATCTGCAACTTCTTCCAGTATTGCAACAGCAAGTAGGACACAAATTTGATAATACTGTATAAAGGTCAAAGGTCATCCTAGTATCACCAATTGAACTAACTTAGTAGACTTTCAGTCACCGACGCTGTATACCAAGATTCAGCCTCCAGAAGAAGATTTTTAAGTATTTTACCATATATGGGCATGGCAGCCATCCTGTTGAAGTGCAGGGAACCATTTGAACAAACTGTCAACAGCCTTTCAACAGATCACGCCATGAGAAATCTGGTGAAAATTGTTCATACTAAATTTGGTAAAAATCTGTTGATATTTACCCTTGTTATCATTCATAAATGTAAATGAAAATAATAACTTGTTGACAGATAATTCAGTCAAAAAATGACAAAATTTGCCCATGAGCAATCCAAAACCAGATTTCCACAATATCAATGCAGACACAAAGTTTGGTAAAAATCCATTAATATTTACCCAAGTTATCATCCCGAAACGAAATTATACACCGACAGACAGCTGGATAGATAGTCAGACACACAGACGTCAGTCATACAATATAAATTTACATGCAGTAAAAGTGGAAAATGGGCCAATGTTGTGCTGCCACCTTTCTTTAACAAGTCTTAACAAGGTTTTACAAGTGTTAAGGCTTAAGAAGAAAACAATACTGAATACCGTAATACTGTAACACCCTTAAGTATTGGGACAGGTAGGTTTCTGCAAACAGTGTAGACCCCGACCTGATGCTGCAGAATATTGAACAAATGGAAAGCTATCAATTTAACTTCACTTCGGGGAACTAAAAACTGAATAATTTATGTTTCTAAAAATAAAACGGAATCCATAGCTCTAACATTTATCATGCTATTGTTTTCTTTCCAAAATGGGTGTTCTGAAATAAATAGAAAGAGTATTGTTGACGTTTATGCCACACATGCATACTAAAATGAAAACAAAAGCACCAGAAGAGTGAGAGTTTTCATCCTTATTAGTTCAGTGCGATAAAAAAAATCAGGAAAGTGAAATCTACTGTAAAATTTTACAGTCTGTAGACTTCATTTTGGGTGGGTGTTAGGGTATGGATATAAGTACACAGACAAACAAACTGACAAACAAATGGACGGAAACAAACATGCCTAAGTTGACTGCTAATGCAGTTGTGACAAATAGTTATACCTACCGGAGTCTACCGGAGTAGTTTCTGTTTCCTTTGTCAGAAGCTTTTCAACTTCCACTGGAGCTGCACTGCCAATTGTTGAAACAGCATTCTGGTTGTCAGCTGGTTGTCTTGGTAAGAAATCAAGAAATTTGACCAGTGCTGTCCTTTTTGCACTCTTTTGTAAACCCTTGATGAATACTGTCCACTACTTCACAGTATTTTTATTTTTAAAAAGGTAACTCATAGAGTTTATTTGTTTTTCAAGTCTATCGAAGTTATTTTTGTATATTCTGGTTTAAGAATCTGTGGTTTTAGTTTTGGGTATGAGTTAAACAGAGAGTGCATCGGTGTCCATGGGTGGTGTTGTTGCATTTTGAAGAAATTTGAAGGTTTTTCATTAACAGTTGAAGACTTAAAATGATGCTGTAGAGAATGGTGACTTATATCTACCAAGTAAGGTGAAATCCATGATTTTATATCCAGCATAACTGTTAATTCCTCAACATTTGGTAGAAGATTTTTCAGTTGTGGAATTTCTCTGCATCATTCTTCCTTAGTTTTTCTGCTATTTTGCTGAAATCAGCATCCACGTCCTCATGGGTGTGCCCACAAACAAGAATGACAAATGAAACTGGAAACAAGAAATCTTTCATTACCAAACAAAACTTTTTTTTCACACATACAGCGCTTGAATCTTCAGAATTGTTGTTGGAGGAGAAAAACCAGTAGAAGAATAAGTGCCTCAACTAGAACTTGAACCCAGAACTCTTGAATTAAAATGTGAGTCACTAGGCTAAGACCTTTTAGCCCGATGGTCATGTGCCCACACCCCTGGGTATTAAACTTTCCGCCTTGCCGAGGCCCTGGGGGCTCAATTCTCACTGGGAACGTTGCTAGCGTGGTGAGCAGTAATTGTCCCCTTTGGGAAGAGCGAAGAGAAAATACCACCCGTTTGCCGTGGGTGGCAGCCCGTAAGCCGGAAGAAGGGATCCTGGAGGTTGAGAGTTATTGGGAGTTTGGTCTCTCCTGATGGCTCAACACGCCTCTTTGGCCTGGATTTCGGTGTAGAAGGGTGTCCGTGAGACCCGGCACGGTCAATCGGCTGGTCGCGCCAAGCCCTAGGAAATATCTTTTCTTTCTCTTCCTTGTCTTTTGTATCATACTGATACTCACCGTTTGCCCATAATTCTTTTTTCTTAACCTTTCCAATCCTAAGAAGGCGGCGGCTTAACGGGTCAATCGTGCAGCATTTTGCTCGTGCGAGTATATCTTCTGTGTATCTCTAGCACAAGTGAGTAGGAAAACCACTCCATTGATGTGTTCCCTTGTTGGGCTCCGTGGTGGGCGGAGAGCATGGAGGACGAATTTTAATACATCTTTATCATGGGTTCTAATCGAAGAAAAAGAACTAAACAATGTTCAGAATCTGATATTTCAGATGTTAACGAAAGCACTCAACCTCCAACAACCTCTACCAAAGATACATCATCTCAACATTTTCCGCGTTTCATTTTAGTTGAAAGCAAGGAAGAAAACAAACCAGTAACATCTTTATCTCCGTTTGTAATACAAAAAGTCATTCAAAGTATAGCTGGTGAGCCGGAAAACATAAAGAAACTACACAGGTCGAATCAGCTACTCATTGAGGTATCCAGGAAAGCCCATGCCGAGAATCTTCTACGTGCACAGACTTTTCACGACTTGAAAGTCCGGGTGTACCCTCATACTTCGCTGAACTCCTCAAAGGGGGTAATTCGTTGCCCCGAATTGGGGAATTGCAGCGAGGAGGAGATTCTCGAAGGCACAAGATCTCAAGGAGTAACTGCAATAAAACGATTCAAAGTTAAACGAAACGGAGAGTTAAAAAACACAAACACCTTTGTCTTTACATTCAATACATCAGTTCTACCAAAAACAATAAAAGTAGCATACTTTAGAGTCAACGTAGAAGTCTACATACCAAATCCTTTGCGTTGTCATCATTGCCAGAAATATGGACACCATGAGGATAGGTGTTCTAAGGACCCTATCTGTTCGAAATGCGGTCAGGTAGCAGAACACCCAGAAAGTCAATGTAGAAACGAACTGCACTGTGTCAATTGTGGTGAAAAACACAGTGCTGACTCTAAAGAATGCCAAGTTTGGCACAAAGAAAAAGAAATCTTACGTCTTAAGTTTACCAGAAATATTTCTTTCATCGAAGCGCGGAAACTTGTTGAGGCCCCAACTCCAATTCCTGGAATCAGTTATGCCAACATCACCCAGTCTTCTATGAAAAAGGTTTCTGTGGTTGATACTGCCACTCAAACCGATCCGATCAATATTCTCGACTCTGCAGTTCAATCAAGTTCAACAAACACAAACAGCCAAACAGAAGATCTGCAGAAACAAAAAGGTCAAACAAACACTACAAACAAAAATCAAACAAAGACACCTTCTGAAGAGAAAAAAGGAGATGGTGGCCTGAAAAAAGCCACCATTGAGATGATAAGAAAAGATTGGAAGAAACAACAACAGAAAGAAAGACAAGCAAGAAGTCAATCATCTCCACCTACGAAAGAAACAAAATCAAAATCTAGTCAAGGAACACAAAGACCAAGCACATCAAACAGAGAACGAAAAGGTTCAAATAATGTTATTCAACAACATAACAGGTTCGGATCTTTGAGTGACAGTAGCGATGATATGGAGTTAGGAGAAGCTCCAGATCGCCCACGAACTAACAGAAATAGATCGAGATCATCAGAACATTCACACGTCAACAATAGTAATAATAGATCAAAATCACCAATAACATATCCTTAGTTGCTAGTCTAACTAAAATCTAACAACTCTAAAATGAATTCAAATCACAAAATAATACAATGGAACTGTCGAGGTCTAAAGTCAAACTATAACGAGATCTTATTACTTTTATCCTTATTGAATCCATCAGTTTTTTGCTTGCAAGAAACTTTTTTTAAAAACTGATGATCAATTAAATATCAGAGATTTCAATACATACAATTATATATATTCAGAAGGCCAGAGGCCGTCTGGAGGAAGCTCAATCTTAATTCACTCTTCATGTCCGCAGCGAGAAATTAAACTTGTAACCAATCTTCAAGCCGTTGCGGTTTCTGTTACTTTAGATAAAGAAATTACTATTTGTTCTGTGTATATACCTCCGAATTTTCATTTAGAGACCGAACATTTAGACATTTTACTGAAACAACTCCCTTCACCCTGTATACTAGTTGGTGACTTCAATGGTCACAATATCCTTTGGGGATGTAAAGATAACAACCCTAAAGGTAATATTATTGAAGACTTTATAACCAAAAACGATCTTTGTCTTATGAATGACAAATCTCACACTTATCTCCATCCTGCAACAGGAAAATTTTCTTCTTTAGATCTTTCCATATGTCACCCATCTCTCCTGCTGGACTTCGACTGGACGGTCAGTGAAGACCAACATGGAAGTGATCACTTCCCTGTTATTATTGAAAGCGTAAATAATTCCACGAATGATCACAACGCAAAGTGGAAACTAAATAAAGCAAATTGGGAATTATACCACTTATTATGCGAAGAAAGTCTCAAAATAGATAAGTTTGACAATTCCTTGGACCCTCTAGATGATTTTACTTCTGCTCTTCTTGACATAGCTAATAAAAGTATACCGAAAACCTCGACAAATCCAAAGAAAAGCAAGCCATGGTACAATGATGAATGCAAAGATGCCATAAAACAGCGCAAGCAAGCATTATCAAAGTTCTGCAGATATCCAACAAAGGAGAACCTGAATAAAGTAAAGAATTTCAGAGCAAATGCTCGTCGAACAATAAAGGCCTCCAAACGCAAATCATGGAAATCTTACGTTTCGAATTTAAATTATAAAACTCCAATTAAAAAGGTTTGGGACATGATACGAAAAATATCTGGTAAATCAAAATCACCCAGTTTCACCCACTTAAATACAAAACGTGGAACAAAAGCCACATCAAAGGAAGAGATAGCAAACACACTTGGCGAAACTTTTTTGGATAATTCCTCATCTCGGAATTATTCAGAGAAGTTTCAAAACATCAAAAAACAAGAAGAAAAAATCAAACTTAATTTCACCTCTTCAAATACTGAAGAATATAACAGCCTGTTTAACATTACAGAACTTAAAGATGCTATCGCAGTATCAAAAGATACAGCTACAGGCCCTGATGACATCCATTACCAGATGCTTAAACACCTTCCGGAAACCGCCCTTGACACACTTTTACATATTTTCAACGGTATATGGACAACAGGAGTTTTTCCAGAAAGCTGGCGTTTGGCCACAATTATACCTATTCCCAAACCAGGGAAAGATCATGCAGAACCAACAAACTACAGACCAATAGCGCTAACAAGCTGCCTTTGCAAAACACTAGAGAGAATGATAAACAAACGACTTGTTTGGTACTTAGAATCTAACAATCTTATAACAAAACTTCAGTCGGGATTCCGAGCTGAACGTAGTACCAATGATAATTTAGTTAGACTAGAAACTTTTATCCGTGATGCTTTTATCAAACGAGAACATGTAGTCGCTGTATTTTTCGATTTGGAAAAAGCCTATGATACCACTTGGCGATATGGAATTTTAAAAGACCTACATAACTTTGGTATGAAAGGAAGACTACCAAACTTTATTAAAAGTTTTCTTGAAGATCGTACAATACAAGTGCGTGTAGGATCGACCCTGTCTGATCTCTATGATCAAGAACAGGGCGTTCCTCAAGGAGCAATACTTTCAACCACGTTATTCAATGTGAAATTAAACGATATTATAAACTGTCTGGATTACAAAACAGATGGTTCTTTGTACGTTGATGATTTCTGTATTTGTTTTCGCTCGAAAAATATGCGCACAATAGAAAGACATCTACAGCAATGTCTAAATAGAATTGAAGACTGGGCAACTAGAAATGGCTTTAAATTTTCCAAATCGAAAACTCAGTGCGTTCATTTCTGTCAACAACGGAAAATACACAACGATCCAGTGCTCTACATATATGGATCCCAAATACCAGTTGTTGCTGAATCAAAATTTCTTGGGGTTATATTTGATAAAAAACTCTCCTTCATACCCCATATAAAATACTTGAAAGCGAAATGTTTAAAAGCATTAAACCTTTTAAAAGTTTTATCTCACACAAGTTGGGGAGCGGACAGAACAACTCTTCTTCACCTGTATCGTTCTTTAATTCGATCAAAACTTGATTATGGGTCCATCGTATATGGATCTGCTAGAAAATCTTATCTACAGATGTTAGACACTGTACATAATCAAGGACTTCGTTTGGCATTGGGAGCTTTCCGTACATCTCCAGTATCGAGTCTTAACGTGGAAGCAGATGAGCCATCGTTGTGGCTACGCAGAGAAAAATTGTCTCTTCAGTATGCCATCAGACTTGCTGCTAACTCTTCTAACCCTGCTTTTGAAGTCACATTTCCACCACAATTTCAAGAATATTATGAAAGAAAACCTAACGCTATTAAATCCTTCGGCCTTCGTATAGCACCACTTTTAGAATCTTCTAATATTAACATTAAAAACATTCAAAAACACTCTTTTTCTGATATTCCATCCTGGTGCATTACTAAACCAAATATTCTTTTCGATTTACACAACAGCAAAAAGTCACTTTCTGATTCACATCTCATGAAACAAAACTTCCAAGAATTACAGTCGCGACTTTCAGTTTATCAACACATCTACACTGATGGCTCAAAAGTTGAAGATAAGGTTGGCTGTGCGTATATATCGGGCAGCCACCATGAAAAGATCCGTCTTCCTGATGGCTCATCTATTTTTACTGCTGAATCCAAGGCTATTGATATGGCTTTGGATTACGTTATGAATAACTCTTTAGAGAACAAATTCGTTATTTTCTCTGACTCCCTTTCTGTTTTGAAATCTCTAAATCATACATCTTCAAAAAATCCCAAAATCCAGAACGTGATAGAAAAACATCACGAGCTATCAAAAACTAAGGAAATTTTGTTCTGTTGGCTCCCCAGCCATGTTGGCATAAAAGGTAACGAGGCTGCCGACGTAAAAGCAAAGGCCTCACTTGATCTAGAAATTTCGAATTTTAAACTTCCATGTACAGATTTTAAATCTTTTATCAACAGGTACATCTAATCCAAATGGCAGCTGTCATGGGACAGAGCGACATTCAATAAACTACATGAAATAAAACCGGTTCTTGGTAAAAATAATATTTATCGGTCATTAAGGCGAGAAGAAGTGGTTCTTACTCGTCTACGTATAGGTCATACTAGACTCACACATTCTTATCTACTCAAACGAGAAGATCAGCCATTTTGTATCAGCTGTAATGAACCTTTTACGGTAAAACACTTTCTGATCGATTGCATTGAATTCTCTCATGTACGACGTCAATTCTTCCAAACAAATGACCTGAGAAACTTATTTGAAAATGTACCAAATGATAGCATACTTATGTTTTTAAAACACATCAATCTTTTTAACAAAGTATAACTGCTTTAATTTTTAAATTCGTTCTAGTTTTACATTTTATGCATTTATGACTTATCATTATAATCGTTTCACTACAGAACCATGTTAGTTCACCATTTTGACGCAAATGACCCTCATGGGTTGATGCGTCGTTAAACCTGAACTCATCATCATCATGTGCCCACATTATAATCTAGGATTTCTGTTCCCAATCAACAGTCAGGGCACCTGACAGGATTTTTCTTTATTGATTTTTCTCAGATGATACAATATACATAAAACCAAATTTCAGCCCTTTTTCCTAGCTCCAGGTTAACACATTCATTTTGTTTGGTGAACTGAATGAAGTTATTTTTATCTGGTTAAAGGTTGTGTGTGGGGGAATGCTAGGGGTTACTTGTTTAAGTACACCCCAACCACAGACACACACATGCGCCTGCGTGCGCGCGCGCGTGCACACACTAGATCTTGTGTCTTGTCATTTACTGTTTCCTGATTCTAAGAATATGAGACAACCAACACTTATGGGATGTCATTTACAGGACAACATTTATCCTTTACAGGACAATATAGTTTTTTCGGTTTCCCAATTTCTAACACCTTTTGGGATATTCAGCAACCTTTGTAGTTTGTTAATATCCATTTAGAGTCTAAAGGCTCGCTCAAGTCTGCTGTTTAGTAGTCGGCTTTCAATGATTTCTTATCATTTACATATCATCATTTATGAGTCATTCAATGTTTTCGTCTTCAGTCAATGTTTTTGTCTTTGTACAACTGCCAATTGGATAGGTAAGCATTAATATGTGAAAATATGTTTGTAAATGACAAACAGTCTCGTAAATAATTCCTGTATTAGAAAGTTAAATATCGAATATAATACTAAGGCTGGTAGAATTTCGCAGTTAACCTTCCAGCCTGTTCTACTACTAATGATTGCAAAGCTTGATACAGATTTAAAAGGTCAACATTTCGACATCTTCTGACCCCTTTGTTCCCCTTAACTGAGAATGAGTGATGATTTAGTCACTATTCAACAATGTTAATGTCATGTCAAGCCAATCACACTTTCGCTGGGCAGGCTTAGTCCTCTATTATTAAAGCAGTTAACCAGTATTTGTGCACATTATTTCACCAGTAATTGACAACTGCTCTTCTAGACTGCCGAAATGATTTCATAATTAATCTGAATGCAAGCTATGTCGCTGTGATTGGATTCAAACTTGCAACCCCTGGATCTTCAGTCAGATTAATGTAACGAGTGAAAAGGTGTCCTTCGGCATAAGGTATGCTAAAGTAGAAGAATCGGATCACTCTTACACTAGTTCTAGTATCCAATGATTCTGTAACAATGAGACCCTTGCATGCTGTGTAACTTTATTTATTTTCCTATTAAAATAAAAAAGTGAGAAAATTATGTTTCTAACTAGAATTGAATCCATAGGAAAAAGAAGCCTTTGTAATATGACATGGGACACAGATATGAGTGTTGTGTAACAGACATAATGTGAATACATGTTTGCCATTTGACCTCGAAGTGAGACCTTGACCTTGGAGTGACGGACCTGGGTCTTATGCGGGACACATTGTCGTATGATGGATAAGTCTTTTCCTAATCCTAAAAGAATTACAAAGTTATGGACCGGACAAGAAAAATAGACCCTACTTTTTATCTTTGACCTCTAAGTGTGACCTTGACATTGGAGCTATGGACCTGGGTCTTGTGCACCACACATGGTCTTATGATGTTAAGTTATTGACCGGTACCTATTTTGGTAACAAACACATACATCTGCACACACACATATACACACACAGACAGGTAAAATACTATGTGCCTGTCTCCTATTTGGTGGGGGGGGGGGGGGGCATTAGAATTGAATATTATGATTAGTTTTCAGAAAATTTTGAAATTCCCTGACTTTTGTCAGTTTTTTTCCATTTCCCTGAATCAAACGAAAATTCTCTGGCCTGGAAAAAATTTCATTTTCCAGACTTTTTTCCCTGACTGTGGGAACCCTGCTTCTTTGGTTATTATTATTTATATATAGACATCTTCTTCTATCCCCATAAGGATTAAGTTTATTATTTTAAGGAGAGTCCGAGACTTATTCTCTCAAATAACATGCTAGACTGTATCAATAGTTAATATGTTTACCACGTGTGTACTTACTTCCTGTTTAGCAATTCTGAGAAGGGTTTTTAGCAGTATATTCATAGTGAGATTCAGATCATGTGCATACTGTCCAAAGTCAATGTAGGTAGAGAACATGTCGTGCCCATCGCTTATCACACCTGTTATATGGGTCTTTAGTAAGCCTGAGGGTTTTACAACCTGAAATGTATAACAATGAATTTGGAATAAATTCATCTATTATATTTTTAGATTACAATAAAGCATTTGATAGGGTAGAGTGGCAGTGGGTTTTAAAATGTTTAGAAAAGTTTAATTTCGGACCAAACTTTATTCAGTGGATTAATATGCTCCTTAAAGAGGCGAAAACTTGTATACTTGCAAATGGTTTTCAAAGCATGTATTTCCCTATAACTCGAGCCATGCGTCAGGAATGGCCTATAGGGCCGTTAATCTATATACTACAAGCAGAGCCACTCGCATGTGCTATTCGGAAAAACAAAAACATAATAGGCTTACCGTTGCCCAGAATAAGTTCAGTTTCAATGCGAAGAGATGAAGTAAAATTAAATGCATTTGTCGACGATACTCAACTATTTAATTCAACAGAAGAGTCTATAACAGAATGTTTTAAGACAATAAACAAATATGAAAAAGCTTCAGGAGCAAGTATTCACAAACATAAAACAATAGGTCTATATATAGGTCCATGGAAAGAAAAAATACCGGAATACAATGAAATATCATGGACCAAGGATAATGTTAAAACACTGGGAATACATCATGGGTATAATATTGTTGAAAACGCTGTTTGGATGGACAAAATAAAAAAAGATCAGAAACTGTATTAGGATCTGGAAAACAAGAGATTTAACACTCAAAGGTAAAATTCTCATCATAAAATTTTCTTAATTTCAGAATTAGGATTCGAATTAGAAACGAAACGTATACCAATAAATATTTTAAGATCAATAGACACTATAATTTGGAACTTTTTATGGGACGAAAAACAGCCACTAGTTAATAGGAAAACAATGAATTTAAAACCAGAGGACGGGGGGCCTTAATATGATAAATTTAGAGCATTATATACAATCAAAACATATTAAGTTTATTTACAAAATAACGAACTCCAGATACGAAAACTGGAACGACATAGGCAAACAATGGCTGCGAGTTTTAGATGAAAAATTTAAAATAGAAATTTTTTTAACAAAATGTTCTAGTATGAAAAACCTAGAAATAACAATACCATCTAACTTTTATAAAGAAGCCGTTAAATCTTGGGTTATATTTCAAAGTAAGGTAAAAACAATGGATAGAGAATCAATTTTAAATGAACATATAAATGGCAACGATAGAATTCTATTTCGAAATTCACCTTTTGGTTCGATAGTTTTAGTAAACAAGGTATACAAAAAATAAATGACATTTGGGATGAAAACTTAAATAATTTTATCAATAATGATTGCATGATAGATAAACTTGTAGATAAACAAAGAGGTGTGCGTTTTTATACTTCATTAAATCATCTATTCCTGAGCAATGGCTTAACACTCTACAAAATACACAGGTAACAGAGAACAATAATAGAGAAACAAACACTACTTCAAATTTAAACAAACTTAAAATAAAACTAAGAACAAACGCAATAGAGCCGAAGAAACTATCATTAAAAAACATACAAGATATATTACGAGATACAGAATTTACACCAAAGTATAAGTTAAAATGGGAAACGAAGTTTGGGGATAATCTAAACTGGAAAAATATTTGGCAAAACTCATTACTACTTCCTATTACAAATAAAGAGAAACAACTTCACTGGAAAATAATTCAGAATTCAATCTTTACAGAATACCGTTTAAATCTTATGGGAAGATCGAGTGGTACATGCTATTTTTTAAAGAACGCAACCGAGAACTTAGCCCATCTATTTTATCACTTTTCCCTAGTAAATGAGACTTTATTATATATAGAACACAAAATTAACTTAATTCTTGCTGAAATAAATCATGAAGAAATTTACTTTGACTTATAAACTATGTACTTTGGTCTAGAAAATCAAAATAAAAGAATATCAACCTTTGTGAATACAATTTTACATATAGTGAAATGGGAATTATGGAAAATACGAAACCTTGTGAAATATGAAAACAAAGCGTATAATACTAAATCCATTACAGACATCATTATGAAAAAATAAGGCATTATAACCAGGTTTGGGAAAAATCAAAATTTGCAGAAAAAGAAAGTCAGTTACTTAATCTTTTGGTACATCTAAACTGAAATACCTAACTGTTAAGTAACTAGACATGTAGGTTATAGACAAGGAGTAGTAAAACTGAAAAAAAAAGAGAAAGAGAGGGAGAGAGAGAGAAAAGTTATCAACTAATTTGTAACTGGTACTTTATTGCTCATCTACCTTACTAACAGTCTCGATCATATATCTGAACTTCTATCTCGGCATAACATTCTCAAGCTTTCGTCTGCTTATTCATGGGTGACTATACCCAACCATATACGACCTTTGATATACTCTTCAAACCTTCTTAGTATCACTGGTTTATGTGCGGGTATACCACCATTTCCTGTCTTCCTTCTAGCTTAAGAAAATCATTCAAGTTATTGAAATGTATTAATTGTTTGGGCACATATCTTAGATTTCTAGTAGTTAAAACTTAAAAAAAAAAAAAAAAAAAAAAAACATACGTAAACAAATAACGGATGCATCTATGTATAAATGTGTGTATATGTGTAGGTAAATGTATGTATTGTATGTATATATGTATGTGTATGTAACGTATATATGTATGTGTGCGTGCATGTGTATATATATATGTATGTGTGTATGCATGCATATGTGTGTATATGTATGTATGTCTATATACGTATGTGTATGTAGATTTAGATAGGTGTATATGTATGTGTATGTGCGTATGTATATGTGCGTAAGTAGGTAGGTACGTGTATGTATATGTTAAATTTTTGTCAAATTGTGTTGAAAATTGCATTTCACCAAATCTGTAAAAACACTGTTTCAATCAAGCAGAGGTGAAAATATTTACATACATATAAAGAAATCAACAATTAATAATTGTGTTAAACAAATAAACGCAGTATGTATTATCATCATTACGCCATTATTTCATTTTCATTTTCTTTTCATCTCATCCTTCGGAGAAGCCTGAGAAAAAAAAAAAAAAAAAAAGAACTTAAAAAAAAATATATATATAACAATGAATTTTACATCAGCATTATAGTAAAATCAGATTACAGTGACCAAGTTTTGGTATACTGTAGCACACCATCTTTAATAGTCATAACAGTACAAAATAAAAACGTTAAACTATAACACCCCGCCATTATCATGCCGCGGGCAGAAAACTCTGTCAAACATTGACAAAATTTGCCCATTAGCAATCCCAAACCAGATCTCCTTCATATCAATGCATGTACCAAGTTTGGTTAAAATCCCTTGGCTTTTACTCGTTATCGTCCGGAAACGAAAATATGGGTGTGTCTCGGGCAGATAACTCCGTCAAAATTTGACGAAATTTGCCTACTAGCAATCCCAAACCAGATCTCCACAATATAAATTCATGTACCAAATTTGGTGAAAATTCATTGATATTTACTGAAGTTATCATCCGAAAACAAAAACCGGACGGACGGACGTATGTACGACTGACAGACGGACGGACAGACAGACACACGGACTCCATTGATGTGAAACCATAATACCTCGCCATTATATAGTGGCGGGGTATAAAAACAAAAAATGGTTCCGCTGATTCAAGAAGGCTAGTTGTCAGTTTCTGGCGAAAGAATGTGCACAATTCTGGTTAAGCGCTTAGAGGACTAAGCCTGCCCAGTAAACGTGTGGGTAGGTAAACTGACCTCGCTCGACATGACCTCATTGGGTTGACTGGGCCGTAAATCCTCAACACACAAACAAACCCAAAAAAAAAATGGAAAGGCTGGCCAGAGAACAAAACATATAAAAGGAACAGGTTTTGGATGGTCAGCAGGCGTACAAGGGCCCTTTTGATAATATATGGAAAAAGCAGGGCTCCGAATTTGAAACTAGAAATGTGTCAATATGACACAGAAACCCCCGCCCAGGGGCCATCCTCACCCGAAAACAAGCATTCTGCAAAAAGTGAAGTTGAAATAGAGCCATAACTCCCATAATTATTTGCGAACTTTACCCTAAATCGAACTTGGCCTATATCTTATGATTAAGTGTATAAAGTATGAATCCATTACATTAATCTTTTCAAAAGATATCAAACAGAAACCATTTTTTGAAGTTACAAAAGGGCCATAACTCCCATTATAATTGGTGGATTTAACCCTTAATTTAACTTGACCTATATTTTATGATTATATACATGTGTATAAAATATGAATCCAATACAATGATCTTTTCAAAAGATATCGAACGGAAACCATTTTTTCAAAGTTGAAAAAAAAGGCCATCACTCAAATAATAATTGGTGGATTTTACTCTAAATCGATATTTATGATTATGTACCTGTGAATAAAATATGAATCCAGTACACTAATCCTTTCAAAAGATTCCATTGGAAACCATTTTTCAAAGTTGGAAAAGGGCCATAACTCCCATAATAATAAATTGGTGGATTTTACCCTAAATTGAATGTGATCTATATTTTATGATTACATACCTGTGTAAAAAACATGAATCCAATACACAAAAGTTTTCAAACGATATCGAACGGAAACCATTATTCTTAAAAGTTGAACAAGGGCTATAACTTCCATAATAATTGGTGGAGTTTACCCTAAATTAAAGCCTGACCTTTATTTTATGATTATATACCTGTGTATAAAATATGAATTCGATACACTAATCTTTTCAAAAGATACTGAACGGAAACCATTTTTCATATGTACAGAGGGGACGGATGGAATGTACGGATGTATGTACAGACAGTGGTGTTAATATGCTCACCCACCACATTGTAAATGGCAGGGACACAAAAAAAAAGTCCCCCCCCCCCCCCCCACCCTCAAAAAAAAAAAAAAAAAAAGGAAAAAAGAGTAATTACACAGACAATAAAAACATTAAACTGTCGTGGGCAGATAACTGTCAAACCATGACAAAATTTGTCCATAAGCAATTCCAAACCAGATTTCCTTCATATCAATGTACGTACCAAGTTTGGTTAAAATCCCTTGATATTTACTCAAGTTATTGTCTGGAAAATGAAAAGTATGGGTGTGTCTCGGCAGATAACTCCGTCAAAATGTGCCCATTAGCAATATCAAACCAGATCTCTACAATATCAATGCACATACCAAGATTGGTGAAAATCCATTGATGTTTACTCAAGTTATCATCCTGAAACGAAAATATGGGCTTGTCTCGGCAGATAACTCCGTAAAAAATTGACGAAATTTGCCCATTAGCAATCCCAAACTAGATCTCCACAATATCAATAAATATACTAAGTTTGAAGAAAATCCATTGATGTTTATTCAAGTTATCAGCCAAAAACGAAAAATTGACGGACGGACATACCAACAGATGGACGGACGAACGACTCATGGAAGGACGGACGGACAGACACATGGACGTCCAATGTGAAAACTTAATACCCCGCCACACGATAGCGGCGGGGTATAAAAATGAAAATTAGCAGGGCATTTCCTCGAAAAAGGAGGTAAAAGTACGGAGCTAGCAAAAAAGGAGGAAAAGGAGAGGCCAGCAGAACCAGACGGCTGTCTTGATTTAGTTTACAGCCTGTTCTCGTTCCCTTTTTTACTCGAGACAGAGAATCGTAAACAAGTGCATCAGAAAAGCTACTCCAAAAAGTCAGAGTACACTATCTACTGACCTCTGCCAAACAAACTTGCATAACGCAGGACAATGTTTCAGAGCAAAGTGCTGTTTGTGTTGTTTTAGTATGGATGTCTTTGTAAGATACTATGGATCAGCCAAAACTGTTTCGAGCCAAAAGTATCAGTGTAAAAACATTAAACTAAAATTTTATCTTTTTTAAGTTAAAAACAAAACTTCGCAAAATGATTTTAAGTATATGTCGAGATTTTCATTCATATCAGTTGGTCTTGTCAATCCCAGCTAGCATTCTTTATAAATCTATAGCGGTCCGTTATCGGCCCGTCAGCTACCCTGACGGGCCGATAACGGCCCGCTATAGATTTATAAAAAATGCTTACTGGGATCATGCTACAATGTACATGGAGCTACAGTAACCATAGACAAGCACTGGTTTTCCACAAGCAGTTTGTACATTTAAAAGAAACATGGACAGAGTCTAAGCATCATACAGTCATTAACCCATGTAAACTTAGTGCACTCTTCTACAATATCTCTTTTGACTGGTTCATTTCAATATTAGGAGTGTCTGGTTAGTGTTTTATTGTTGCCACCCTATATATCAATCCCTTTCCTAAATGCAAACAATGTAGACCCTGATTAGACACCACATTCTGTGGCACCTGATCTGTGTCTACATTGATCGCTTGTCCATTTTATGAGACACTAGCCATAAATGGGTAAAATGGATTTATGTTCAGGAGTGGATATACTTACTTTTGCTCTTCTTCCAACTATGTGTGGCAAGCTGCTCTTGGCTAAAATGTAAAATATATACTGTAACATTAGTTTGTTGGTTTTCAAAACATTATAGAATAACTACTAAGTTGTTTGAAACAGATATTTCAACAATCAGAACAAAATATTTTCATTTAAAATTAAATGCTAAGCAAAACGTCTTTCCTAGCAATGTCGAAAGGAAATAAGTTGATTTTTTGTTGAGCTTTCCAATGTGGTTCCCTTATTGCAGTTATTCATCTTTCTATATGCTGACCACTGCACTTTTTTGTCATTCATTACGAAAACATGCCTATTCAAATAAACTTATAATTTTACCACCAAAAAATGAAATTTTTCAGATAAAAACTTCTGATATTTTTCATATTTCTACTCAAAACACAGATTATGGGTACTCGTTAGATTACCCATAATAACGAGTACCCACAATCTATGTTTTTGAGCAGAAATAAGAAAAATAATTTATACCCCTATAAACCCCAGTTTTACTATATAAAAGTGGGGTTTAAGGGGTTCAAAAGTATATAGGTGTGTTTTCGTGATGGATTTTTCTTCATCTCTTTTTTGCTTCAAGAGCATGGCCTTTCCTAGGTGTCCATTAACCGAATATTTTTATAGTCTGTTACTTTTTGGCTGCATCCCTGGGCATAGTGCCAACACAAGGTGACCTTCTACTTAAAGCTGGCACAATTAATTGGATAATAGATTAATTGATAGATAAATTCCACAAAAATGATTATCCTTATAGATTTGCGAATAACTGATCATTTAATTTCTGTGTCTGTTACTTTACCGTTAGTATTCAGACACCTTAACTCCTTTCCATGCTTTATCCAAACTTTGAACAAGTACAATTTACTACCCATTATTGTGTCTTAAAATAGCTGAATGAGTGGCAACCAGTGTAGACATCTGGGTCTAGACTGTTTGCCCAAGCCTGTCTCGCCAAATATGTCGGTAAAGTATAACATATGGTAAGAGACATGCTCAGACAGACCGGTAAAATTATGACCAAATCTTCAGTGATTACTAATGGATTATCGATCACAATGGCAGGACTGATAACTGATTATCTTTGCAGCTCTGATTAGCCAGCTCTATTTCTAGATGAACGTTCCATATATTGGTAGTAGAAATGTTATAGTACTGGCTTTTTGTATGCACATGTAAGCGAATGCCAGACATAAAACTTACTCATGCATTTACAATATGACAATAAGTACTCACCCTGGTCCTTACCATCAATTATAAGAGAGAGGTAAGAACTTGGGGTTTTCCTGCTCTCTTCTCTTTTACTGTAATAGCATTTCCTTTCCATCCTGAAATGATTTAGAAACGAGATCAATTACTGTTTAGAATCCCATTTAAGGAGAAGCATATTGTTGGGGGCTTTTAGGCTTTTAACAACACCTTAGTCCAGTTTATACATTTTTTTTTGCAACAAAACATGGGACTTTGGAGTGGAGATATGTTTGTTAAGTAATGCAATTACTGCCCAAAGCATGAATGCTGTTTGCTGTATAGACCAGAGATTTCATCGGCAAAATGAAACACTTCAACAAATATAACACATTTGTATACTGGCATCTCTAGATCTTTGAAACACAGACGATTAGGTTGATTGCAACCTTTAAGTTTATGTAACTTAGAGGACAACTGATGAAACATGCACAGTATTAGTCCCAACTAAAAATATTGTTAATATCATTTCCGGGTTTTCACTGAAAGTTAGAGGCAAGAGTCCTTATCGATGCATATATGATCAATCTTAAATTAATTTTAATTACAGTCGATTCTCGTTATCTCGAACTCCAAGGGACTCTATGAAACACTTCGAGATATCCGTACTTCGACATGTCAGATTTGCGGAACTGAGGAAAACAATTAATCGAACAACCACCTTTAACAGAATGAACATGTAATTTGACTCCTAAGCTAGAGATATATTGAAAATATTGTGGAACAGAGGAGAAATTGCTCCTCTTTTCCACAATATTGTGTTGCCTGTTGGTAGATCTCTGTATTAAAACAGGGACCAGATTTTCACTTCGAGATAAGCGGTTATTCGAGATAAGCGGTTATTCGAGATAAGCGAGTTCGAGATAACGAGAGTCGACTGTATCTACAGCTTCGTATTTAAATCTATTTGTGATCTAGAGGGCAAGAATTATCAATATTTGGGCAATCGTTAACCCTTAAAGCATTATATAAAAGGAAATTGCAGCAGACAACATCGTAAAATTGATTTTTTTTTTTCAGAGAAAATGAACATTTCATGTGAACTGTCTGTCTGGCAGACAATTCACATAAAATGTTGTCTTATTTTTTTCACCAAATAAAAAGACAAGTACTTCAGTGTGTTGTCGGCTGTAGTTGTAATTAGCACTATAAGGTTTAAGGTTTGCGTTGAGGTTTTATGGCCCAGTCAACCCAATGGGGTCATGTGGAGCGTGGTCAGTTTACCTAACCACATATTTACTGTGCAGGCTTATAAGAAGTTGTCAATATCAGTTGATATATGAGTCTGAGATTACTTAATTTTTTGTATCTATATATATATTACATGCATAACCAAGAAATACCATGATTTCTACCAGACATAAAACTGGTATTTTCCTTGTTTTCTAAGAAGAAATATTTCCTCTTAGCCGGGGAAATAAATCTCTTCAACCGGAACTACTTTTTTTTTTGTAACATATGAACGGCCTAGATTTTGACCCGTGGGATGATCTCAAATCCTTACTTACCGGTTGAAAATGTTTAAATCCATATGCTTTTTTCGTTGAATCAGGTCACAAGCATAGAAATTAATCCTATCTGAGCACAGAAACACATAAATATCCATTTAAATGGGAATATTTTATCATTTTCAATCTCTCGATTCGTTTAGTTTTTCAAAATGGCACCTGAGTGTTCACTGCTTCGAACTGTCAATGTCAGTGTATTACTACGCCAACCCAAAATAGAAATGCCAGCATAAACAAACTGGCAGACTTGCCACAAAAGCCTCTTAAATGGTGTACTCTATTGCGGTGAAATGCATGTAATATACGGTTTATTCATTTCTCCTATAAATATGGGCTTTATAAACCTCGGGAGGTCGCACTCGTTTCTTTATCGGATTTTTTTTACATCCCTCGGTTTATAAATCCCATATTTAAAATAGGAGAATGAATAAACTCTATGTACTTTGTCAAAAACAATCAAAGCTGTTTTCTTTTTCTTTTCTTTTTTACCAAGTGTATGAACACGCTGATATGAAATGTGAAACTGCAGTGTATTCTCTCGTTTCCTATCGTGACACGTGTGGAAAACATGCATGCATTCGTGCAATAGGAAAATTACTCGTATACAGGCAGCGCCATGCGACAACCCGTCTTCGAGCATATGCGGGCAGCGAAGGCCAAGAAATCTTGCGCATGCACAAGATTATTTGAGTCCGCACATTTTGCGCATGCCCGAAGACACTCTTTGGCTTTGCACGGCCCATATCTTCGCACGATATTTGGCTCGCAAAAGATCACTTATTTTCTAATCTATTATCTTACATCAATGGGTGTGTTAATTGCCGTTACCAAACCTGCCCATCATTATAGCATACTTTATAGACAAATATTAATAAATTCAGGAAGCAACACTTCCTGAACTGCCGCTTTATTACAACAGTCGAACTTCAATGGCTCGAACATCTTTGGGACCATGGAAAATTATTCGAGCCATGGTAGTTCGAGCCAATGAAGGTTAATCATGGCGCCAGGTCAGGAAACAAATATTGCTAATTCTGGGAATCTATCATAACTGTATGTTGAGTGTACTACTATGCAGCTCAATAATTTGTCGGTGCGTTAAAACAGTAGTTAAAGGTTTGATTAACGCTTTTCAGCTGTCTTAGGAAGCACTTTGATTGCTCCCCCCCCCCCCCCCCGCCCCCGACGTTAGTTGAAGGGGACTATTAAAATGGGTTTGTCCACCTGTCCGTACATGGCATATGACATCCGGTGTTAGCGTTTCTGTAGAATTTCACATTACAAGGTTGATTTCTGTTTATTCTGTCATTGTGGGGTTAAATTTGCATTATGGGGTTAAAAAATGGTGTTGTGAGGTTAAAAAAGAACAAAGGGATAACCTTATAACAAAGGTCTTATAAGTATGCCTGTCTTTCTGTCGGTCCTTCCATCCGTCCGTAGACACAATGAGATTTTGTGGACCCAACTCCTCTTACAGTTTTTAACAACTTTGCAGGTGTCATTAGAATCGCCTCGACACAACACACAATTTCATAATGGAATTAGAACGCTTCCTTAAATATTTGTTTCCTTGATCTATCGGAAGAGTTTTGTAGGGACTCAAAACCGAGTTCAAATTAGCCATGGTGAACGAGCCATCGGAGTTCGAGTATAAGGTTTTGACTGTATTTGCTTGTTAACCTTGGGTTACAATATATCAAACCACAAAGTCAAACCCCAGGGCTCTAGCCATAATATTTTCTGAAATTATTATTTTGCTTCTTTCTCTATTAAAACGGAATGTTTGAATGTTTCTTATGTTTCCAATGAGTACCTACAATGCACTTACATGGAGAAATGAAGCAATATTAGGACACTCACATTCAAAACTTGCATCTAGAATACTGAATTTGTTCTCTGTTATATACAATATAGTATGTAATTTAAGTTAAAAATAAAATCATATGCTTAACCCTAGTCCTGCTGTACGCCGATTATGTCCTGCCTTTGCAAACAGTGTAGATCCAGATCAGTGAATTTATATCAACAATCCAGATCAAGTAATCTGATTGGCTGAAAATAAGAAATGGCATAGTATCTTAATATATTCAGCAGGACAAGGGTTAATTTATAGTTGTCAGTGTGACATCCTGGAAATCTAACAGCTAAATTTCTCAATATGAACTAATACATACATATTGGGTAACTTGCATTTGTTTCCAGATTAGGCATTTCAATGGTATTTCGTAAATACATACATACATACATATTTGATTACTATATGTGATACTTGTATCCTATTGTTAGTTTCTGATTGCGAAATCAAATGAACTTACTTGGCTTACCGTTACAAACTCTAGCCGACATTTTGACCACTTTGACTAAAACGCCATTTTAACATCATTTTTTCAGACAACGATGCACTTACCATATATAATCAGTTTATATTCTGCGTAGGTTATATACAAACATTAATCTTTATTCCGTTATTCCTTCATATCTTTTAATAATTTTCTCTCGTTTACCTCATTCATTTGGCTAGCTGAAGTTGGGTAGACGGGCTGGGACGCAAACATAATCGAAACATGTTCTTTGCTTATTGTGAAATGTACTTCTGTGTGACGGCGATCGTTGTTTTCTTTTTCTCAGTCAGTTCAGATTTGTGAATACAAATACACATTTGTATGCCTTGGTAATCGCCTTCCTGTCGCAGTACTAAACCTTTTTCTTTTCTACATCTGTAATGAAATGCACCTTTCGTACACACTAGCTAAACACCTAAAAGATTACGCCAAGTCTTCCACTCATCCTGTTATAAGCAATAGTATGCGCCAAGTTGTTCCAGGAAAGTTATATGATTTTAACTGTGAGTATACACTTCAAGGAACATATTTCTTATTCAGCTTAGTCTTGTTGGCCTGGCTGTATGCAGTGATTCAGTTTATAGAAAACTATGCTGCCGAAATCATTCACAAACTGATTTTATGCATGACGTAATACATAGATGTAAATTTGCAAACTTTTCTCATGATTTAATACAAAACCTTTTGTCGTAATTACCCATGCATAAAAAGTTTTCTTCTAATCACTGATTTATAAAATCGAATATTGGCAAATTTCCCCCATCGTAAGAATGGCTGCTTGTGCAGAAATCGGTATGGTAATCATTATGTAAATTTGAGACATAATTTCAAGAAGCTCCACTCCTTCGAATTCTCTGAAATTTTCAGAATGTTGTCATGAAACATCAGTAACTTATGTTATATATAGGGTGTTCATTTATCTTAAACATCATGTTTACTATGTTTCCATAAATAGCTTTATTTACTATGTTTCCAAAAATAACTTTCTAGAACAGTATGTTTACAATAACATGATGTTTATGTCCTTGATTCTGGACTGAGATTTTTTGGCAGGTCATGGAAGATTTAGAAGTTTCTTGATTGGAACTGGAAAGTAAGAGATGCTTATAGTAAATTCTTTTTCTAGAACCTTCTTTGATATTATATAAGGAGAACAGTTTTTCATCTGGGCATCTTTGTATACTTTCACTGGAAATTATTCTATACTGGATTACTGTAATTTTTTATTTATTCTGGACTTAAATTCTGAATTCAGGAACTTAAAATTGTGGGATCAGAAACTATTATTCAAAGGATTTGTTTTATACATTCTGTGGATTATTTTTGAGGGACTTTGTGACATAAACTTGAAAGGTACTGTTTACTTACATTCTTTTGTTTTGAGACTTGTCTTATTTTTTTGTGAATAAATATTGTTAATAATTTAAAGTTTGTTGCTGGTTTCACTTTCATTTCTTTCTCGTTACGCCTGGCTCGTAACAGAAATTGGGGGCTCGTCCGGGATCGAACATTTTCTTGAGTTAAAACGTTTGAGCTTTTTAAAGAAAACAAATATTGATTTAAAAAAAAAAAAGAAATATTTGTTTGCTATAAAACAAGTACTGACTTTAAAAAAATTTCAGTTATTATAAAAATCTTTATTTGATAAAAAACAAGTATTGACTTTCAAAAAAATATAATAATAAAAAAAAGCAAGTATTGACTTTTGCAAAATATCCATAAATAAACTCTGATTGATAAATTTACTTGATAAAGCCAGCAAAAAGCAATCATGTCATTTGACCTTCAAACTTCCATAGCTGCGCCTTCGCAGGAGTTGTTAAATTTGGCCAAAAAGTCAGATTTGTTGGACATTGCTGCTCACTATGAATTGACTAGCGTCAACAAGTCCATGTTAAAACAGGATATAAAAATATTCTTGTTCAATTTTTGGTTGATAAGGACATACTTGAATCTTCTGCTTTGTCTTTTGTTCTCGTAACTCAGACAGATTTGCAAATGCGAGGGCTTGAGATTCAGAAGCAAATTGAGATAGAAAAAATAAGATTAGAGCAAGAAAAACTTAGACTTGAACAAGAAAGACAAATGCAGAAAGAAAGAATGGAAATGGAAGAGAGGGAGAAAGAAAAAGAAAGACAAATGCAGAAAGAAAGAATGGAAATGGAAGAGAGAGAGAAAGAAAAAGAAAGACAAATGCAGATAGAAAGGGAAAAATTAAAATTTGATACAGAATTAAGAATGAAAGAATTAGAAATGCAAAACATGACGGTAAAACGGCAACCTTTTGACTCTGGCGTTCATTTTGACATTACCAAACACATCAGATTAGTTCCCCCTTTTCAAGAAAAAGAGGTTGACAAATATTTTCTTCATTTTGAAAAAGTAGCAGAAAATTTAAAATGGCCAAAGGAGCATTGGACTTTGCTTTTGCAAAGTGTTATAATTGAGAAGGCTCGAGAAATTTATACTCAGCTGACTGTCGAGCAGAGCTCCAGTTATGATACTGTAAAGGAATTAATTCTAAGGCTTACGAGTTGGTCCCTGAAGCTTACAGGCAAAAATTTAGGAACTGTAAGAAAGAAAATGAGCAGACCCATGTAGAATTTGCTAGAACTAAAGAACAGTTATTTGATAGGTGGTGCTCTTCAAAGAAAATTGGCTCTGATCATGAAAAACTTAGGCAGCTCATGCTTGTAGTGGAGTTCAAAAGGTGCATAAATTCAGACAAAGTTCTTTTTAGATGAGAAACAAGTTGAAACTTTGGAAGCTGCAGCTAAACTTGCAGACGATTATGCTTTAACGCAGAAGGTTTCCTTTATTAAGTCAAATCCTTCTAGAAGACCATTTTTCCCACAATCAGGATCCAAACATAGTCCTAGTAATCCACCTGGCAGTCATAGTCAAACAATTACTCCCAAACCCAAATCTTCTGGTGAAAACACAGATCAAAATCCCTTATCTCAACCAATTTGCAATTATTGCAAAAGGACAGGTCATATTATATCTGAATGTTTACATCTGAAAAGAAAGAAAGAAAAACAAGAGGGGCTTAAACCTACAGGCCTTACCTCTTTACGGTCAAAACCACAGTCATGTGTTAAGGAGGAAGATCCTATCCAGACCAAAAGGCCTGAGACTGATTCTGTTATGGAGATTTATGAACCATTCTTATCAGATGATTTTGTGTCACTAAATAGTGACTATGCCCAGTCTACCCCAATTAAAATCCTACAAGATACCGGAGCTTCTCAATCCCTTATTTTAGCAGATACACTGCCTTTTTCTGAGAAGACTTCTTCTGGAACAAGCGTCCTTATTCAGGGTGTAGAGTGTGGATTTGTTAATGTTCCGCTTAACATTTATTTATCCTCAGACTTGGTGACTGGTTTAGTGGCTGTTGGTATTCGACCTTCTTTACCTTTTAAAGGTGTTCACTTACTGTTAGGCAATAACTTGGCGGGAGATAAGGTTGTGGTAAACCCACTTTTGACTAACATACCCTGTATTGATCAGCTACCTGATCCAATTGAACAGGAAATCCCTGATCTTTATCCATCATGTGCCGTTACAAGGGCCATGGCAAAGAAAGCAAAACAGAATGATGGGGACATTGATTTAACTGATACCTTTTTGGGTCAGTCTTTTAAACACGAGATTATAAATTCTCTTTCACCCAGCCTGTCTGGCAAGCAGACAGACTTAAGTAACAAGTCAGAGTCAAGTCATTACTCTTCAATATTTAATGACCAAGGTCAAGGTCATGACTTGGTGTCAAGATCACAACTTTGCAAGGAACAGCATAATGATCCTGAAATTTTGCCTTTACTTGAAAGGGCTTTTGATGAGAAAGAAATAGATCAAGTCGCAGTCTGTTTTTATGTCAAAAATGGCATTTTGATGAGAAAATGGCGTCCTCCTGATGTCTCAGCAGAAGATGAGTGGACTGTTAACCACCAAATAGTGGTTCCGAGGATTTATCGCCCTGAAATTTTGAACTTGGCCCATGAGACTCCAATGTCAGGTAATTTAGGTGTAAACATGACCTATCACAAAATTCTTAACCATTTTTACTGGCCAGGGTTAAAATCTGACGTTTCTCAGTTTTGTAAATCTTGCCATACATTTCAGATGGTAGGAAAACCCAACCAGACAATACCAAAAGCTCATTTACAGCCCATTCCTGCTTTTGATGAACCTTTTAGCAGAATAATTATTGTGTTGGTCCCTTGCCCAAAACCAAGTCAGGCCATGAATATCTTCTCACGATAATGTGTGCTACTACACGTTTCCCAGAAGCCATTCCACTTAGGAATATTAAAACTAAGAACATTGTTAGGGCTCTGGTAAAGTTTTTCACATTTGTAGGCCTCCCAAAGTCTGTTCAGTCGGATCAGGGCTCAAATTTCATGTCAGGAATTTTTCAACAGATTATGCATGAATTGGGAATTACTCAATATAAATCATCACCTTACCACCCTGAAAGTCAAGGTGCCCTTGAAAGATTTCATCAGACACTGAAAATATGATCAGATCATACTGCTTTGACACTGAAAAAGATTGGGATGAAGGCATTCATTTGTTGTTGTTTGCCGTCAGAGAATCTGTTCAGGAATCTCTTGGTTTCAGCCCATTTGAGCTGGTATTTGGCCACACTGTGCGTGGACCTTTGAAACTTTTGAAAGAGAAATTTCTCTCAAATAATGACAGTTCTCTGAACTTACTTCAGTATGTGTCAGATTTTAAAGACCGACTGTCTAAAGCTTGTGAAGCTGCTCGGACCAATCTTAAGTCAGCACAAAGGAAAATGAAACGTTGGTATGATGAAAATGCAAACGAAAGCAAATTCATGCCTGGAGACAGGGTACTTGCTCTTTTGCCTATTCCTGGCAAACCATTGCAAGCCAGGTATTACGGCCCTTACACTGTATATAGATAAAAAGGTTAGTGATGTAAATTACATTGTTAACACTCCTGGGAGATGCAAACAAAAACAGTTATGTCATGTTAACATGCTTAAACAATATACAGATAGGGATAGCTCTTCTTTTGCACCAATTAGTGTTGTTAGTTCAGTCCCTCAGGAACAAAGTGAAATGAACTCTGAAGACATGAACTTCACCAAATCTGATCCTGCTTCTTCAAGACTCCAGAATTCTGACATTCTAAAGGATCTCGACCAGAAACTTTCACACCTAGAGCTGGCCCAAAGAAAGGAACTGAAACAGTTAATTCATCAATATGAACACTTATTTCCGGATGTTCCTACAAGGACTGACAAAATTTATCATGATGTGAAGGTTGAGGACTCACAACCTGTCAGACAACATCCATATAGAATGAACTCAACAAAACAAAAATATCTTAAGGAGGAAATTCAGTATTTGCTGGACAATGATTTCATTGAACCAAGTCAAAGTGAATGGAGTTCACCTTGCATTCTTGTGCCAAAACCTGATGGAACATATCGGATGTGCACCGATTACAGGAAGGTCAATAATTTGAGTAAAACAGACACTTTTCCCTTACCAAGAATAGATGACTGTATTGACAAAATTGGAAATTCAAAATATATAACTAAATTTGATCTTCTGAAAGGAGTTTGGCAAATTCCTCTCACAGAAAGAGCCAAAGAGATCTCAGCATTTGTTACTCCTGATGGATTATATCATTATAAAGTAATGCCTTTCGGAATGAAAAACTCTCCAGCAACATTTTAACGCCTTATCAACACCATAATAGCTAGAATCGAGCATTGCGAGGCTTACATCGATGATGCCATCATATACAGTGATGAATGGAATCACCATCTGGGGACTATCAAAGCATTCTTTGATAAACTTAGTGAAGCAAAATTGACAATAAACCTTGCTAAAAGTGAATTTTGTCATGCAACTGTAACATTTCTAGGACATGTTGTGGGTCATAGTCAGGTTAAACCTATAGACGCTAAAGTTGAAGCTATTTCAGATTTTCCGGTGCCCACATGCAAAAGACAACTGATGAGGTTTCTTGGTATGGCCAGTTATTACAGAAAATTCTGTAATAATTTTTCTGTCATTGCTGAGCCACTGACTAATTTACTTGGTAAAAGAATGAGGTTTAAGTGGACCAGTGATTGTCAGAATGCCTTTGATAAACTGAAAGCTATATTGAGAAGTGAGCCAGTTCTCTTGGCACCAAATGTTAATTAAGAATTTAAGCTAGCAGTAGATGCGAGTGATGTTGGTGCAGGTGGTGTATTGCTGCAAGAGGATGACAATGGTGTGGATCATCCAGTTTGTTACTTTTCCAAAAAGTTTAACAAACATCAAAAAAAAATTATTCTCCAGTAGAGAAAGAGTGTTTGTCTCTCATTCTTGCTCTTCATCATTTTGAAGTTTATCTAACTTCTTCATCCTCGCCTATTGTTGTTTTCAGCGATCACAATCCACTGACTTTCATCCATAAGATGAAAAACAAGAATCAGAGGTTGCTCAGATGGTCTGTTGTTACAGGAATACAATCTTGACATCAGGCATATCAGGGGAAAAGATAATATTATTCCTGATGCCTTGTCCAGAGCATGATGTCTTGATCTGTGGTTTCTGTAACTTGCTGTATATAAGAAAATAATTGCCTTTATCAGTATTTTATTTTATGATAATGTTATGGCAAAAGAAAGCTTTATTACATAAATCTTTCTTTTCCTTGAAGAGGGGACGTGTTATATATAGGGTGTTCATTTATCTTAAGCATCATGTTTCCTATGTTTCCATAAATAGCTTTATTTACTATGTTTCCAAAAATAACTTTCTAGAACAGCATGTTTACAATAACATGATGTTTATGTCCTTGATTCTGGATTGAGTTATTTTTGGCAGGTCATGGAAGCTTTAGAAGTTTTTTGATTGGAACTGGAAAGTAAGAGATGCTTGTAGTAAATTCTTTTTCTAGAACCTTTTTTGATATTATATAAGGAGAACAGATTTTCATCTGGGCATCTTTGTATACTTTCACTGGAAATTATTCTATACTGGATTACTTTAATATTTTATTTATTCTGGACTTAAATTCTGAATTCAGGAACTTAAAATTGTGGGATCAGAAACTATTATTCACAGGATTTGTTTTATACATTCTGTGGATTATTTTTGAGGGACTTTGTGACATAAACTTGAAAGGTACTGTTTACTTACATTCTTTTGTTTTGAAACTTGTCTTATTTTTTTTTGTGAATAAATATTGTTAATAATTTAAAGCTTGTTGCTGGTTTCACTTTCATTTCTTTCTCGTTACGCCTGGCTCGTAACACTTAAAACCAGCAAAGAAACGTAAAACGAATAATTTCTTATATAAAAGTTCAAATAAAAAATACTATATCAGTCCAACTTTGGACCGTACATTTGATTTTAGGATAAATTTTTGAAAATCGCAGAAATAAAAAGACACAGAAAGGCACAGAAATAGAAAAGACAGATTGTTTCTAATATGATATCATAAGTCAGAACAATTTTTGTTTCCGGTTCAAATAAAACGCCAAGCACAAAACATCTTTCTACGTGTTGTCGAAAGAACAATAGACATGGCTTGTAATATGACATGCGGAAAAGTGCCTTCGCGCAGGCGAAAATGCGGAGATTAAGATTATTCTATTCATGTGCAAAAAGCATCTGGTCCTTTCCTATCTATTCATACTGTAGTATCGAATGATTCTGTAAGCGGACAGTGAACGTCCTGATCAGACTTCGCGGATGCGCAGGCTGATCTGGGCTTTCACTGTCCGCATATGCCAGAAAACACTCTCACATGACCCGGACCACATTGTCCTCAGGTGCAAAACATTAGCTTCGAGTAGAAGGTGACAACTATCTGGAACTGGGCCACAAACTAAAGTGCGAAACAATCTGTTTAAAGTAGGCGGTCACCTAAACAAAATGACAATTCTTAATAAAACAAAAACAATAAAATAATGATTATACTTGGGACAGTATGCGAATCGAAACAATACTTGGTGTGGTTTGATTAAGTCAAATAATTTCGTCAGATTTTTAGTTTAATCTTATGAGTGAGCAATTACGTGCTCCGTTTTATATACACATTTAAGATTTAGCACTCTTTAGGATCATCACATGAAAGTCAGATTATGAGCTGGGCGTACTAATGATCTAAAAATTGTCTCGACCTGAGCGGGATTCGAACCCACGATATCCCGCTTGAAAGTCGAGTGCGCTAACCACTAGGCTACCCAGCACACGTGTGAGGATAGAAATCACGTGAAAGATTTTATAGCTGTGAGGAAAGAGTTGCGTCATACTAATAAAAGCTAATAAAAATAACCTGATTGAACGGCTATGATTGATTGAACGGCTATGATTAAGCCGCATCGTCAAAACACGTACCTTTCCCGAATGTGCGCCCAGCGAAGATGCAGATCAGCCTGCGCATTGGCACAGTCAGATCAGAACCTTCACAGGATGCATTCATCACGAAACATGCCTATATAGTTTTGACCTCCTTAAACCCCACTTTTATAAAGTAAAACTGGGGTTTACAGGGGTATATATTATTTTTCTTATTTCTGCTCAAAACATAGATTGTGGGTACTCGTTAGAACCGCCTCGGCGCTCAAAACATAGATAGTGGTACTCGTTAGAATCGCCTCGCCGAGGCGGTTCTAACGAGTACCCACAATCTATGTTTTGAGCAGAAAAGTGAAAAATATCAGAATTTTTTATCGGAAAATTTCCCTTTTTTGGTTGTAAAATTTTCAGTATATTTGAATAGGCTTGTTTTCGTAATGTTAGATAACCAAGGTTCATTATGCGGACAAGAAAGACTCTGATCCGACTGTTCGGATACGCAGGCTGATCTGAATCTTTGCTGAGCGCACATATCCAAATAGCACTGGTGAAAAGTGCGGCCCTCGAAAATAACAGCCGCGACGTTGCGGCTGTTATTTTCGCGGGCCGCACTTTTCACCAGTGGTATTGACAGGTAACCAAATGTCAAAAGCTTAATGTTTTTAAGTTGTTTGTCTAAGAAATCCAAAACAGATTGATAACAGGAAATTTAAGCTCTCGTAACTTTTAAACTGCTGAAGGGACTATCAGATAGACGCCACTTGTTTCCTACTTATAACTAAAAAGCTTGTCGTTCCATATTCATAAAGATGAGGGTTCATCGCTTTGGTACAGGCGTACCTGTCTTAGTACAGTGAACTCTCGTGACAGCAACAGAATTGTTCCCAAAGCCGTTGCCATTAAAATAAATTTGTTGCTGTAAAGAATCCTAAATAAGCGGACGGATATTGAAGAAATGTCTTGCTTTATTCTTAGTTCCCCGTAAAACATACGACTTGGATATTGGTTAGAATCGCCTGATTGAGGCGATTGTAACAAATATCCAAAAGATATGTTTCTTAAAGTATTAGATACAATGTTCGTGCATAATTTCCATTTAACTTACACTCTTTGTGCCAAGCTTTCGTGCCAGTCAGATTATCGTTATAACCAATTCTGTCATTGTATCGAGTGTCGGTATAAAAAGGGTTGACTAAACATTCAACGACAGTCGCCTAATGTTCACAGATTGAACAGGGAGTGTATTTTACAATAAGCATGGTATGTTAGTTCGTCGGTAGAAAGGAAAATTGCACATTTCAAGAACAGTCCAGAAGTAGTAGTGGTCGTGGTACCCAGGCCGTAATCCAAACTCATAAATCCGTAAACGAATGACGAATCAGAATGTTCAGACCAACAGGCATGGACCCCAGAATCAAGGATGTAATCAGGCGTCCGCGGTAGTAAGCATTACTTGGTAAGCAAGCTTCGCCCACCATGCCCATAGGCCTGAACGAAGGTAATGTAGGTAGAAGCGTATGTCGGGGATTTCGGAAGTCTACTTATGACTCGTCATTGGCAAAAACATCTGTAAAACTGTGAAGAAACGTAAACGCCGTACGCTGGTGCAGAAGGGACATTACTGCTCAGGATTGGAAAGTTAACAATGGGAAAATTGAAGTCATCCCGTTTGTCGTAAAGCCTAGTAGTAAGTTTTCCATTGTCAATGTAGAGATAACAATCCAAGTATGAGGAGGAGGCTGCAGTCTCCGTTGTTGCCTTTATTTCAAGTTCACATGGATAGATGAATTCCAAATACTCTGCAAATTTTGTGTTTTTCAGACACAATACATCATCTATATATCTGTAGGTGAAATTAAATTGTCGTGCAAGGTGTTTCTTGCCTGCTTTGAGGAGACTTTGTACAAACTCCGCCTCGTACGAGTATAAAAACAAGTCGGCAAGCAACGGTGCACAGTTAGTACCCATCGATATGCCGATTGTTTGCTGAAATATCCGTCCACCTCGCATGTGCCTTCTACAGCCTCCGGGCTATCTTATAAGTAACAAGACAAAATATTTAGAGGTAAACGTCTAAGTACCGGCGCAAATTTTGTTCCTGTTTACATAGAGATATGGGACAAGTGTATACTAAAACTTAATAAATTTTCAATGTAACGGGTAAAAAAGAACAACAATGTGATTCTTTAAAGTTTGCTTTTATTAAGCTTTATGAAATTTTTTGCTTGAAATGAAAATAAAATAGACATTAATCTATTTAAAACAGTTTGCTATAAGAGTTTTTATATTTGCCGGGATCGTCACAAACCGACGATCCCCGCAAATATAACAAGTCCTTATGAGCTAATCGAATAGTCTGCCATATATAAAAATCCAAAGCTATACATTTATTAGGGGACCGGCGCGCGAATGACCGGCGCGATTCGCGCGCCGGTCAATAAACGAGAACCCTTACCATATTGGGTAGATCTACAGGTTGGTCTGAGGTGGCTGTTGTTGAGAGAGTTAATATATGATTCTCACATAAGTTTTAATGGTCACATCGGTCTTATTGTAGGTTTTATCGTGCGCTTCTTCAGTTATAGTAGAAATACACTTTGCGACACCAGAGAAGTGGTTGATATAGGGTGGTAGCTATTGAGTAGGTTACCGTTAGTGGATTTGCCATTAATGCTATCTTCACTACAAGTTCACCACATTAAAACTGTATGGCCCGAATCAAGCGAAAATGTATCTTCGCAAATGCGCAGATTCAGATTCAACCCCGCATGCGCAAAATCTCATCCGAGTTTTCGCTCTCGATTAGTACACTCTGTAATATTCAGTGATTCTGTTAGCAAACAGTGAAGGCCCAGATCATTGTCCGCATCTGCCAGACACATTTTCGCATGGCACGGCCAATATGTAAACAAATTCGTACCGGTAGATTGGATTATGCACAAATATTTGTCACTAGTGGAAAATGCCAAAGGTTGGAAGGTCGAATTTATGCTAATTTTAGAACACTAGTAAAAAGGCATTTAGCTTTTATATTCTAATTGGAATAAATCAGCTGTATATCGATTCGTTGTCTCAGATCATGTAAGGATCAGAGTGCTGATTTGTATTATTTTATCTTGACTGTTTCACCGCGCATGTCTTTACATACAAACGATGGAGAATCTTATAATGTATCAATCAGCCTGTCAAAGATGATCTGTAGAGCACCAACCTGTAACAAGTATTTTGAACCTGTAACCTGTATTTTGTAACCTGTATTTTGAATATCCCTAAAAAATTAATTATGACCTTACCTACACTCATTCTCGGAATTAGTTGTTTGACATTGTCCCGCCAGTTGCCAAGCTATTATGTAAACGTAAACATCATGAAAACATGCCAATATAATGTTGACCCCCTTAAACCCCATTTTTATAAAGTAAAACTGGCGTTTACAGGGGTATACATTATTTTTCTTATTTCTGCTAAAAACATAGTCTGTGGGTACACGTTAGAGCCGCCTTGTCTAACGAGTACCCACAATCTATGGTTTTAGCAGGAATATGAAAAAAATATCAGAATTTTTTATCTGAAGTTTTTTTTTTTTCTTTTTTGGTTGTAATAGTTTCAATATATTTGAATAGGCGTGTTTTCCTGATGAGTACTTGCGGACACTCTCTGGGACGTAGTGCAGTTTCTTAAATTTGACAAATGTACTGCTGGGTATGTTATCTATCTTGATAGTTCATGACAGTCGACAATTTAATTGTACGTGTAAGATTGCGAAAGATCAGGACAAAAAGTTGAGAGAATCCATCGCGTCCATTGTTGATATACATGCATGCGAAGTAATCAAACACTGACAGCAAAGGCGAGTCGATTGTCTTTGCGTGTAGCCTAGGAATATGGTTCTGAACGGGTACTAAAGACTGTTTCATTTTACCCTTCCTGTAATTTGAGCAAAAGGTGCAGACCCTGACCAGACATCGCGTTCTGCGGCGTCTTATCTGGGTCTGCACGGTTTGCCAATGTCCCAAATGCCCCAGTCGAAGTTTTACAGATTACTCTCTATCAACAGCACTCTGACGTCACAGCGACAATAATAACGCGGCTATAAATAACCGTTACCTGGTCTAAAGCGCGGTTCGATTAGAATATTGGTCAGTGATAATCAAGTTGACAACTACCTTAAGGGAATTTTGGCGTTTGTATACTATGGATCGATTATAAACAATCCACCAGAAAAAAAAGGTTATTTAAGGCGACCGGATACACTTTGTAGATTTCCGCCATTTTGTACAAGGAAGACAACTTTTGTAGCTTCATGATTGCTTTATTGTACATTATTCCCTTTCTGAAAAGGGATCTACTCTAAAATAAGGAAGCAAATTCTTTCTTTTAGAATAGATCCCTTTCCAGAAAGAAGGGAGCCCAAATAATTTTGACATAGTTGCTTACTTTGAAAATGTATCTCTTCCCTAAAATATTTGGATTTTCATTAGGCCTATAATAATGTAGTTAGAATAAGTACAGGACTCTCTTTATGTCGAAGTCCAAGGGATTCTCTGACATACTTCGAGATATTCGTATGTCGACACACCAGATCTGCAAAACTGAGGAAAAAATAAATCTAGTAACCACATTTCTAACATATTCACAATTAAGTTTGCATTCTGGCGCACGCGTTTATTGCAATTTTATGATTACAACATTTTTTATTTTGTGACATTTTGTAATATTAAATCGTCCGTAATGACTACTGAATAGTTATTAAGAAACAAATTGAAGAAGCCACGAACAGCAATAAAGTACTCATCACCACATCCTGTGACCTTTCTGTGACGAAATAAAACAAAATAGAGATAAGTCTACTTCATTCCGTGGGTTTTGTTTTTAAATTTAAAGCTAAAAAAGGAATTCAAGTGATATTTTATTTACCTACTTAAATGTGAACTTACACAGACAGTGTTAGGTAATAAAGGAACAGCACCCGACAAAAGCTCCCTTTCTATTTCCTTAAAGACAGGGCTGCACTATATAAAGGGTATTATCTTATTATGATCAGGTTTTTTGGGGGTTTTTTTTAATAAAACACCATGATGTTAGTTTTAAACTCGAACCCTTTAGACCAACGTTCAAAATTCTGTAACTTACAGACTGGACGACTATTTACATGTACGGTGTCTGGGCGAGGTAACCTAGTTCGAAATTATAACTAGGCCCGTTTTAAGCCAAACCAGTAGTCCAGTAAAACTAATGCGGATTTTCCGGCGCTTCCTCTATGTGACTCAGTTGCCTGGTAGCGTTAAAAATCTAGATGCATACGTACATATGATCAGTGTGTCACTGGACTTCAGACATTTCATATCAAATATCAGCCAATAATTGGAAACTATGTCTAAATGCAATGTAGTGATTGGCTAATACTGTCTACTGAAAAATCAACAATCAGTTACCTTGATTTAACCTGTATTTTGACCTTCTCCCCGCCCTTCCAGCCCCCATCCCCCTCACCCCTGCACAGGAATCCTGTCTTAACGTTCCAATCTATGAGCAGAAACGTCGGGAAAATGAATTTTTGGAAATGTACGTCCAGATAAAATTCAGATCAGCCTGCGCATGCACGCAGTCTGGCCCCGAGGTTATAAAACGTTTTTCATGCTCAACTCAGCTGAGCATGAAATTTTCTCTGCTAATAAATATGAAAATGCCAACAAAAGTTGGCATTTTCATATTTATTAGCAGAGAAAATTACATAAAAGTTGGCATTTTCATATTTATTAACAGAGAAAATTACATGTTCAGCGATATTAAGCAAGAAAGAATTTTGCAATTGTTGGTAATTTGAGATTTATTAGCAGGACAAATTTCATGCTCAGCTGAGTTGAGCATGAAAAAAGTTTTATAACCTTAGGGCCTGATCAGAATCGCCACTGGGCGCATTTTAGATAGCCAAGGATGCCAAGATTATGCCTGCGGACAAAGAAGACCCTCATCACACTGTGCGAATGCACAGGCTGATTTTAGTCTTCCTTGGGTGCACATGTCAGGAGTTACGTTGCATTACGAAAACACGCCTATCCAAATACATAGAAAATTTCACTTCCAAAAATTGAAAAATTTCAGATGAAAAATCCCCTGGGTATTAAACTTTCCGCCTTGCCGAGGCCCTGGGGGCTCAATTCCCACTGGGAACGTTGCTAGCGTGGTGAGCAGTAATTGTCCCCTTTGGGAAGAGCGAAGAGAAAATACCACCCGTTTGCCGTGGGTGGCAGCCCGTAAGCCGGAAGAAGGGATCCTGGAGGTTGAGAGTTATTGGGAGTTTGGTCTCTCCTGATGGCTCAACACGCCTCTTTGGCCTGGATTTCGGTGTAGAAGGGTGTCCGTGAGACCCGGCACGGTCAATCGGCTGGTCGCGCCAAGCCCTAGGAAATATCTTTTCTTTCTCTTCCTTGTCTTTTGTATCATACTGATACTCACCGTTTGCCCATAATTCTTTTTTCTTAACCTTTCCAATCCTAAGAAGGCGGCGGCTTAACGGGTCAATCGTGCAGCATTTTGCTCGTGCGAGTATATCTTCTGTGTATCTCTAGCACAAGTGAGTAGGAAAACCACTCCATTGATGTGTTCCCTTGTTGGGCTTCGTGGTGGGCGGAGAGCATGGAGGACGAATGTTAATACATCTTTATCATGGGTTCTAATCGAAGAAAAAGAACTAAACAATGTTCAGAATCTGATATTTCAGATGTTAACGAAAGCACTCAACCTCCAACAACCTCTACCAAAGATACATCATCTCAACATTTTCCGCGTTTCATTTTAGTTGAAAGCAAGGAAGAAAACAAACCAGTAACATCTTTATCTCCGTTTGTAATACAAAAAGTCATTCAAAGTATAGCTGGTGAGCCGGAAAACATAAAGAAACTACACAGGTCGAATCAGCTACTCATTGAGGTATCCAAGAAAGCTCATGCCGAGAATCTTCTACGTGCACAGACTTTTCACGACTTGAAAGTCCGGGTGTACCCTCATACTTCGCTGAACTCCTCAAAGGGGGTAATTCGTTGCCCCGAATTGGGGAATTGCAGCGAGGAGGAGATTCTCGAAGGCACAAGATCTCAAGGAGTAACTGCAATAAAACGATTCAAAGTTAAACGAAACGGAGAGTTAAAAAACACAAACACCTTTGTCTTTACATTCAATACATCAGTTCTACCAAAAACAATAAAAGTAGCATACTTTAGAGTCAACGTAGAAGTCTACATACCAAATCCTTTGCGTTGTCATCATTGCCAGAAATATGGACACCATGAGGATAGGTGTTCTAAGGACCCTATCTGTTCGAAATGCGGTCAGGTAGCAGAACACCCAGAAAGTCAATGTAGAAACGAACTGCACTGTGTCAATTGTGGTGAAAAACACAGTGCTGACTCTAAAGAATGCCAAGTTTGGCACAAAGAAAAAGAAATCTTACGTCTTAAGTTTACCAGAAATATTTCTTTCATTGAAGCGCGGAAAATTGTTGAGGCCCCAACTCCAATTCCTGGAATCAGTTATGCCAACATCACCCAGTCTTCTATGAAAAAGGTTTCTGTGGTTGATACTGCCACTCAAACTGATCCGATCAATATTCTCGACTCTGCAGTTCAATCAAGTTCAACAAACACAAACAGCCAAACAGAAGATCTGCAGAAACAAAAAGGTCAAACAAACACTACAAACAAAAATCAAACAAAGACACCTTCTGAAGAGAAAAAAGGAGATGGTGGCCTGAAAAAAGCCACCATTGAGATGATAAGAAAAGATTGGAAGAAACAACAACAGAAAGAAAGACAAGCAAGAAGTCAATCATCTCCACCTACGAAAGAAACAAAATCAAAATCTAGTCAAGGAACACAAAGACCAAGCACATCAAACAGAGAACGAAAAGGTTCAAATAATGTTATTCAACAACATAACAGGTTCGGATCTTTGAGTGACAGTAGCGATGATATGGAGTTAGGAGAAGCTCCAGATCGCCCACGAACTAACAGAAATAGATCGAGATCATCAGAACATTCACACGTCAACAATAGTAATAATAGATCAAAATCACCAATAACATATCCTTAGTTGCTAGTCTAACTAAAATCTAACAACTCTAAAATGAATTCAAATCACAAAATAATACAATGGAACTGTCGAGGTCTAAAGTCAAACTATAACGAGATCTTATTACTTTTATCCTTATTGAATCCATCAGTTTTTTGCTTGCAAGAAACTTTTTTAAAAACTGATGATCAATTAAATATCAGAGATTTCATTACATACAATTATATATATTCAGAAGGCCAGAGGCCGTCTGGTGGAAGCTCAATCTTAGTTCACTCTTCATGTCCGCAGCGAGAAATTAAACTTGTAACCAACCTTCAAGCCGTTGCGGTTTCTGTTACTTTAGATAAAGAAATTACTATTTGTTCTGTGTATATACCTCCGAATTTTCATTTAGAGACCGAACATTTAGACATTTTACTGAAACAACTCCCTTCACCCTGTATACTAGTTGGTGACTTCAATGGTCACAATATCCTTTGGGGATGTAAAGATAACAACCCTAAAGGTAATATTATTGAAGACTTTATAACCAAAAACGATCTTTGTCTTATGAATGACAAATCTCACACTTACCTCCATCCTGCAACAGGAAAAGTTTCTTCTTTAGATCTTTCCATATGTCACCCATCTCTCCTGCTGGACTTCGACTGGACGGTCAGTGAAGACCAACATGGAAGTGATCACTTCCCTGTTATTATTGAAAGCGTAAATAATTCCACGAATGATCACAACGCAAAGTGGAAACTAAATAAAGCAAATTGGGAAGTATATTACTCATTATGCGAAGAAAGTCTCAAAATAGATCAGTTTGACAATTCCTTGGACCCTCTAGATGATTTTACTTCTTCTCTTCTTGACATAGCTAATAAAAGTATACCGAAAACCTCGACAAATCCAAAGAAAAGCAAGCCATGGTACAATGATGAATGCAAAGATGCCATAAAACAGCGCAAGCAAGCATTATCAAAGTTCTGCAGATATCCAACAAAGGAGAACCTGAATAAAGTAAAGAATTTCAGAGCAAATGCTCGTCGAACAATAAAGGCCTCCAAACGCAAATCATGGAAATCTTACGTTTCGAATTTAAATTATAAAACTCCAATTAAAAAGGTTTGGGACATGATACGAAAAATATCTGGTAAATCAAAATCACCCAGTTTCACCCACTTAAATACAAAACGTGGAACAAAGGCCACATCAAAGGAAGAGATAGCAAACACACTTGGCGAAACTTTTTTGGATAATTCTTCATCTCGGAATTATTCAGAGAAGTTTCAAAACATCAAAAAACAAGAATAAAAAATCAAACTTAATTTCACCTCTTCAAATACTGAAGAATATAACAGCCTGTTTAACATTACAGAACTTAAAGATGCTATCGCAGTATCAAAAGATACAGCTACAGGCCCTGATGACATCCATTACCAGATGCTTAAACACCTTCCCGAAACCGCCCTTGACACACTTTTACATATTTTCAACGGTATATGGACAACAGGAGTTTTTCCAGAAAGCTGGCGTTTGGCCACAATTATACCTATTCCCAAACCAGGGAAAGATCATGCAGAACCAACAAACTACAGACCAATAGCGCTAACAAGTTGCCTTTGCAAAACACTAGAGAGAATGATAAACAAACGACTTGTTTGGTACTTAGAATCTAACAATCTTATAACAAAACTTCAATCGGGATTCCGAGCTGAACGTAGTACCAATGATAATTTAGTTAGACTAGAAACTTTTATCCGTGATGCTTTTATCAAACGAGAACATGTAGTCGCTGTATTTTTCGATTTGGAAAAAGCCTATGATACCACTTGGCGATATGGAATTTTAAAAGACCTACATAACTTTGGTATGAAAGGAAGACTACTAAACTTTATTAAAAGTTTTCTTGAAGATCGTACAATACAAGTGCGTGTAGGATCGACCCTGTCTGATCTCTATGATCAAGAACAGGGCGTTCCTCAAGGAGCCATACTTTCAACCACGTTATTCAACGTGAAATTAAACGATATAATAAACTGTCTGGATTACAAAACAGATGGTTCTTTGTACGTTGATGATTTCTGTATTTGTTTTCGCTCGAAAAATATGCGTACAACAGAAAGACATCTACAGCAATGTCTAAATAGAATTGAAGACTGGGCAACTAGAAATGGCTTTAAATTTAACAAATCGAAAACTCAGTGCGTTCATTTCTGTCAACAACGGAAAATACACAACGATCCAGCGCTCTACATATATGGATCTCAAATACCAGTTGTTGCTGAATCTAAATTTCTTGGGGTTATATTTGATAAAAAACTCTCCTTCATACCCCATATAAAATACTTGAAAGCGAAATGTTTAAAAGCATTAAACCTTTTAAAAGTTTTATCTCACACAAGTTGGGGAGCGGACAGAACAACTCTTCTTCACCTGTATCGTTCTTTAATTCGATCAAAACTTGATTATGGGTCCATCGTATATGGATCTGCTAGAAAATCCTATCTACAGATGTTAGACACTGTACATAATCAAGGACTTCGTTTAGCATTGGGAGCTTTTCGTACATCTCCAGTATCGAGTCTTAACGTGGAAGCAGATGAGCCATCGTTATGGCTACGCAGAGAAAAATTGTCCCTTCAGTATGCCATCAGACTTGCTGCTAACCCATCTAACCCTGCTTTTGAAGTCACATTTCCACCACAATTTCAGGAATATTATGAAAGAAAACCTAACGCTATTAAATCCTTCGGCCTTCGTATAGCACCACTTTTAGAATCTACTAATATTAACATTAAAAACATTCAAAAACACTCGTTTTCTGATATTCCATCCTGGTGCATTACTAAACCAAATATTCTTTTCGATTTACACAACAGCAAAAAGTCACTTTCTGATTCACATCTCATGAAACAAAACTTCCAAGAATTACAGTCGCGACTTTCAGATTATCAACACATCTACACTGATGGCTCAAAAGTTGAAGATAAGGTTGGCTGTGCGTATATATCGGGCAGCCACCATGAAGAGATCCGCCTTCCTGATGGCTCATCAATTTTCACTGCTGAATCCAAGGCTATTGATATGGCTTTGGATTACGTTATGAATAACTCTTTAGAGAACAAATTCGTTATTTTCTCTGACTCCCTTTCTGTTTTGAAATCTCTAAATCATACATCGTCAAAAAATCCCAAAATCCAGAACGTGATAGAAAAACATCACGAGCTATCAAAAACTAAGTAAATTTTGTTCTGTTGGCTCCCCAGCCATGTTGGCATAAAAGGTAACGAGGCTGCCGACGTAAAAGCAAAGGCCTCACTCGATCTAGAAATTTCGAATTTTAAACTTCCATGTACAGATTTTAAATCTTTTATCAACAGGTACATCTTATCCAAATGGCAGCTGTCATGGGACAGAGCGACATTCAATAAACTACATGAAATAAAACCGGTCCTTGGTAAAAATAATATTTATCGGTCATTAAGGCGAGAAGAAGTGGTTCTTACTCGTCTACGTATAGGTCATACTAGACTCACACATTCTTATCTACTCAAACGAGAAGATCAGCCATTTTGTATCAGCTGTAATGAAGCTTTTACGGTAAAACACTTTCTGATCGATTGCATTGAATTCTCTCATGTACGACGTCAATTCTTCCAAACAAATGACCTGAGATACTTATTTGAAAATGTACCAAATGATAGCATACTTATGTTTTTAAAACACATCAATCTTTTTAACAAAGTATAACTGCTTTAATTTTTAAATTCGTTCTAGTTTTACATTTTATGCATTTATGACTTATCATTATAATCGTTTCACTACAGAACCATGTTAGTTCACCATTTTGACGCAAATGACCCTCATGGGTTGATGCGTCGTTAAACCTGAACTCATCATCATCATCATCAGATGAAAAATCCTTATGGTTCATATAATTCTGTAATATATACATTTCTTCCCTTTAAACCTTGTCATGCTGAATAAAATAAGATGCCACGCCCACTTCTAATTTCCAGCCAATCAGATTCCTTGATCCGAGTTTTTGATAGAAATTCACATATTTAATGACAAACAGTGCAGATCCAGATCAGTTGGCTTCTTCAGAAGCAAGAAGCCAACTGATCTGGACCTACACTGTTCGCTAAGACAGGGCATGTCGTGTTCAGAAGGAGAAAGATTAAATGCCTTTCTCCAGCTTATGCTAGGAGGATGTGATTTAGATGTTTGTCTGCGTTTTTGTAGCGGAAGAAACTACATTCTACCTTTCTGTCTTCCTTATCAGATGAAGCCCAAAATAGACTTAAATTGCACGTGATAGCAAAACGCTAAAATGGTGCCACTAGGCTACGAAAAGTGCACGTTTGCTTAGCAAATAAATTATCCAAGGTCTGTGCAAAATATTCCGACGCAAAGGCCTTACCAAACGGTCATGAACTGGATCACACACCGCAGAATGCGAGTCTACACTCATTACGTAGACAGACCTCTGTGGTGTGTATACCTTGCCCAAATCCGTAGATAGGATTTTTTTTCAACAAAACATATTTAGATCTTTCTCATCTCTCCAGGAAATCAATGTTGTCGGTGCATATCAGAAGCGCCTTACCGAGGTGGAGAAATAAAAAAAAAAACAAATAAGAAAGCAACCAAATGTAACAAAAGGCGCCTCCCTTGCAAAACATGGCGCCAAACCTATAAAATATATGATTTATTTATTTGCGTTGCATAGATGAAAATCTACGTTACGCAAATAAATTTTAAAAAAATGCTAAGCTCCTAAATATCAAGTGTACTGCAGCGTCAGTTGCCTTTACAAGCGCTATTTCAACAATTTTTTTGCGGGGTTGTCTCGGTAGCGCAACTAGTAGAGAGGCCGGACGCTGTCGCCGTCGACGTTGTCGCCGTATTGGTCAGAGCTTGCATGGCGTGGGTTCGGCCCCAGGCAAAAGACCTATAAAATATACATTCGTGAAAAAATACTAATGTTTTCATTACACTCGATGTAAATATTTATGGTATTTACAGCAAAAAATGTAAATATCCTCTATTTATATTATTGCAAGCGTTGAAATAAATATATATATGAAATGAATAAAAATGATTTTTTCACAAGTGAATATCATAACAAGTCGATGTTATTTTCTCTACTCGTTTCGGATTACTTCGGTTGTCTTTATTGTTTCCCTAATAAATGCCGATCAGTTGTTTGAACCCCTCTAACTTCTCTGTCTCTGAGCAAAGTATCAGGTGTTGGTATGCATTTTCTTAGTAAGAATATAAGGAACACTTTGATAAGATTGTTTCAATTTGCCGAAAGTTTTTTATTTATTGTCTCTCCAGTGCCTCATATGTTAAGTACTGAACGTCGACGCCATGATGTTCATGTTTTGTCTGGTGACGATAGTTATGACGTCAGAAGTGTGCATTACTTTGAAACAATAAAATAAAACGACAATTTACTTTTTTTCAGTGAATATCATAAAATGTCTCGTGTAATGAACTCATTCAAATTTTCACTCTTGCTTCGCATTCATGAAAATAGTTATGTTTTCATTACACTCGATGTTAATATTTAACGTTGCGTCGACGTTAATTACCTTGTATAAACGCCGTGTGCCCCCCCCCCCCCCACCCCACCCCCCCCCGCCCCCTGAGTGTTATTTCCCTGTACCTTTAATGCTGCAGAAGTGAAGTAATTCTGCAGAACACCATAATATGTTTCGGAATTAAGAATACAAGAAACCTTGCAATCTCGTTGAGTTGCAGACGGCGAAGGAGGGTACTTTTACAGTCTGAATAAGGATGCGAGTGATCATTTTTGTGAACTTTTCAGTCATTCTAAATTCGTCTTTCATTAATTTGTTTCGTCTTTTGTAGATTCTAATAGAGTTCTGTGCATCGGGCGCCTTGTGGTTACATTTAAGACCTCTACCATAAATACCCTAGCTGTCTGGAGGCATCTACCTCCTAAACATTTGAATAAATCTATGTGTTTCTATCTAATAATATTTTTTTTAAAATATGTGTTAACAGAGCAGCAAACAGTGTCGTCCTGATGTTTAACACTTGGCATGCTGGGTAGAAATTTCAGAAGATGACATTTTGAAAAACAGTCAACCCTCGTTACACCGACACTCGTTAGAACGACAAAACTCGTTATAATGACAATTTGAATGCCACGAAAACTTCACTTAAGAGGTGACAGTTAATGAGAAATTAGGCAAGAATATCGCCTCACTGAGGCGATTCTAAAAAATATCCAAAACATATGTTCTGTGAGGACAAGAATAAAACAGAGTCTTTCTTACATATCATTCTGTCCAGTAAGGATTCTTTACAAAAGCAAATTCATTTTAATGGCAACATCTTTGGGAACAAATGGTGTCGCTGTACCGAGGGTTCACTGTAGTATTCTTATTTTCTCAAGAAATATGATTTTGCATTTTATGTTAAATTGTCTCCACGAGAGAAAATCTGCAGGAAATTTCACAGTCTGTTTTCTGGGAAATATAAGCAAAATATCATCAATTTGTCGTCTGCTGAATCTGCCAAGAAAGTTGTAAAGGTTTAGAGCAGTTTGATCTGGGTCTACACTATTTACTTAGGCCTATCCATTACAAAAACATGCCTATTCAAATATATTGAAAATTTTACAACCAAAAATAAGTAACTTTTCAGATAAAAAAATTCTCATATTCTTCATATCCCTGCTCACAATATAGATTGTGGGTACTCGTTAGAACCGCCTCGGCGAGGCGGTTCTAACGAGTACCCAAAATATATATTTTTAGCAAAATAAGAAAAATTATGTATACCACTGTAAACCCCAGTTTTACTGTATAAAAGTGGGGTTTAATGGGGTCAAAATTATATAGGCGTGTTTTCGTGATGTTTTAGAATAATTAGAGTAAATACTCTATTAGAGGCAGCATATGCAACAAAACTCTGCAAGTGCACGCAGACAGATTTGACAAGAATTGTTAATGCACCGCTAACCAATGCACTATCTGGCAAAGGTCATGGACGACTAAATCTCATAGACTTACATACTTGTTATGCAATAATGGCAAACAAAACCGAATATTGCGTTTCAAGTGCCGCCGAGCAGAAGACATTCTGTTTTTCTTATTACTTCCCAGAAAAAAATAAGACTTTGCATATTATGAAAGGCAAATGATTCAGACGAAGCGTTTACCTTACTTTCTCTGAGAAATAATAAAAACCCAGCTGTCGCTGCTCCTGTTTGTTTGCTTGTGTTGAGGTTTTTTGGCCCAGTCAACTCGGTGGGGTCATGTCGAGGCGGTCAGTTTACTTAACCACACTTTTACCGGGCAGTCTTAGTTCTCTAAGAGGTTAACCAGTAACTGGTTCACCGCTTACAGGACAACTGCCATTCTTCTTCTTCTTCCTCTCTCCCCCTCTCTCTCTCTGTCTCTCTCTCTCTCTTTCTCTCTCTCTCTCTCTCTCTATTCCCCGGGCACGTGCTCCACCTAATATTGGAGGTAACTGCAGAATTTTTTAAAAGTTTTCCTTTAAAACAAAACCTAAAGCTTGTAAGTTCATGAAGTATACCGTACGACAACTGCCCTTCTTGAACAGCGGAAGGGAGAGAAAAACTAGAAAACATTTTATGATCAAATCTCCACGAAAGAATGTTGCCGACCCTGTAGGGGTCGAACCCTCAACCTCCTGATCACCAGTCGGACGCGCATTCAACTGAGCCACCGGGGCCGGCTCGCTGCTCCTGTCTTAATAAATACTCAAATATTTAACTGAAAAGGCACACTTCTTTTTTATGTGAATTTTGCTAGTTTTGAAATTTGGTTCGTTTAATGGAATTGTAACTCTCATTTTAATGAATGCCTGTTCGTTGTACTTTCAAACTTTTTTTTTTTCAAATTGTTCTGCTCTTATAAAACTTATAACAATATGCTAACGGGCATATAACGCTCTAGCGTTAAAACAAAGTCATATAACGTTAGTTCAACGTCAATGACGTTGAATCAACGTTGAAACAACGTTTCGGCTGGTACACAACGTTGAAAAAACTTCGATTCAATGTTGATTCAACGTGTTTCAGCGTTGTGTAACCGCTGGGATAATGTATTTTAGATCAGCAAGTAAACCATTATCGACGTCTATTTTAATTTTTCACAGAAAACAAATTGACATTTCGATCGATTTATGAGTAAATATAAACCTATTTTCAATGAAAAATAAGAAAACAGTATTCAGCAATGTCTGTTTCTACTTACATTTAGCACGTTTAAGGTTTATCATATAGATGTGTCTGTGGTTGGTGGCCTTCATTACGAAAACACGCCTTTTTAAATATATTGAACATTTTACCCCCAAAAATTGAAAATGTTCAGTTAAAATTCTAATATATTTTTCATATTTCTGTTCGAAACATAGATTGTGGCTACTCGTTAGAACCGCCTCGGCGAGGCGGTTCTAACGAGTAGCCACAATCTATGTTTTTGAGCAGAAATAAGCAAATAATGTATACCCATGTAAACCCCAGTTTTACTATATAAAAGTGGGGTTTAAGAGGGTCAAAATTATATAGGTATGTTTTCGTGATGTTAACCACTCATGACCTTCGAGAGCGATTTTAAAATTTATCCGCTGGCTGACAAAACGGTTCTTAGGGCATAAACAAATTGCAAAGCCCCAGACCATTTTGCGCAACCACGCGTCGGGTCAAGAACTTTGCTGCTATTCCTGGCTCTTCAAGAAGGTCCTTGTATTATGTAGGCGAACAACAAAGATCCTAGCCATACTGTGCGGATGCACAGGCTGGTCTGGATCTTCGCCGTTTGAATATGTTCTGAGGTACCTTTTCGCATCCCCCGACCAAAATTCACCGCGCTTGCTGTGTCATCAAAGTAAAATAAGTTTAAACATATATCCTTAGGTATCTTGTAATTGACCTTATTTTATCTCAGAGATGTCATTACATTTTATTGCAAGTTCTAGTGCACGCGCCTTCTTGATGGTTAGCCTCGTGCGTCATTAAAAGAGGACTAAATTTAACACTTGGTGCCATTAAATGGTTGCTATTAAATACTGTGAAAAAAGCCCTGAAACATCTCATAAATCTAGAAAATTTTATATTAATTTTCATATTTGTGAGTTATACCTACGATACATCTAAATATTGCTCTCCGGGGAATCACCCGACTACCGCAGAAAAAACAAGAACCTGAACTTTTGTACCGGCATTTAGAAGTACCCAGCACCGGTTGTTCGGGTTTCCGAACGACCAGTACCCATAATTCAATTTACCGATGCAAAAAACTGATAACTGAGGGGAGGTGGAGGGAGAATGATTTAGATGTATCGTAGGTATAACTCACAAATATGAAAATTAATATAAAATTTTCTAGATTTGTTTCGTTAAACCTACGATACATCTAAATATTGCTGATTACAACATTAATGGATGGTGGGTCTAGTAAGAATAACCTACCAAGCTGAGTACAAAAGTTCGCTTCGCCGTTAGGACATCGACCATGGCAAATGGGTCGCTAGTCTCACACCGCGAACAACCCTCAAATAGGGCATAATTTGAACTTTCTGTATTTTTTTTTTTTTTTTTTTTAAACCAGATTTAAATCCCAAGTATATACATATATCTACAAAACTCTGGATCTCTCTATATCTATAGAACAGAAGTAACAGGCACAACCACCGCTTGTGCTGCTACTACGGGGCCTAGGCTGGCCAGGCTACTTGCCAAAATGGAAACATCTCTCAAATAAAACTTAATAAAAGAGTTCTCTGAAGACCAAAACCCAGCCTTCACAATATCATCAAGAGGAACCTTATTAGACCAAGCCCACGATGAAGCTAGAGCCCTAACTTCATGAGCATTTACTGAGACTTGGTTCAACTTCCTAGTTCCATAAGCCAACTTGATGGTCTGAACAATCCACCTCGAAATAGTATCACATGAAATCTCTTTGTCATAAGAATCCAGGTGAGAAATAAATAACCTTTTACGACCTTTTCTCCTAGATAAAACCCTTTCCAGGTAAATCTTAAGAGCTCTAACAGGACATAGTAAAGAATCCTGACCTGAGAGAGAAGGCAAAGAAATAGGTGAAGACAAAACTGAGGGAAGCTGATTCTTTGCCAGAAACCCAGGAAAGGTTGACAAACTGACTGACTGATCTGAAAACTGAACATCAGAACAGGACAAGGCATGAATTTCACTACGCCTGCGACCAGAGGCCAGAGCAGTAAGAAACACAGTCTTGAAAGTGAGCTCCTTAAAACCGCATGAATCTAGAGGTTCAAAAGGCGAAGAATTCAAAGCCGAAAGGACTACCGCAAGATCCCATTTTGGAAAATGAGGCCTTGTCCTAGGACGTTCCAGCTCAAAACTTCTAACCACATCAGATAAGACAGACTGACTGGAGAAGTCGATACTTGAAATCTGCTTCAAAGTTGTGGAAATAGCTGAACGATAGCCCTTAACTGTGGCTGGAGAAAAGTTCTTATCATGCAAAGAGATTAAAAATTCTCCAAACATATTCACAGAAGGATTGAAGGGATCCATTTTCCTTCCGATGCACCAATCCACCCAAGATTTCCACCTGTAATCGTACAGATTGTTTGTGGAAGGTCTTTTCGCGGAATAAATTCGACTGGCAACTGGCTCAGAAATGCCTGTCGCCTGCAAGTGTCGTTGCATAGCAACCAAGCGTGAAGATGGAACACCTGAGGGGTGGGATGCAACATTCTGGAAATGGGTTGATACAGCAGATCCTTCTTCAAAGGAAGGCGAACTGCAGGAGCACCAGAAGTGACAGAAGTAGAGGGAACCATGCTTGTCCCTCCCAAAGAGGAGCAATAAGGCACACTAAACATTCCTCCTCCTGAATTTTCTTGAGACAAGGAAGAATCAGAGGAAATGGAGGAAATGCGTATGCCCACATTCCCCGCCAGCTCAGACTCAGTGCATCTGTTGCATATGCTTCTGGATCCAGGACAGGAGACACAAACAGCGGTAGCTTCCTGTTCAGACGAGTTGCAAATAAATCTAGATGAGGCTTGCCCCAGATGTGAAATATCTGAGATGCTACTCTTGGACTGAGAGACCATTCGGTTTGAACAATATTCCCTTTCCTGGACAAGCAATCCGCTAGAGCGTTGAGTCTCCCAGGTAAATATCTGGCCTTGATGTGAACTTTGTTCTGAGTGCACCATAACGCAATCTCTACTGCCAGGTTGCACAAGGTTTGGGAATGAGTCCCCCCCTGTTTGTTCACATAGGCCGCCACTGTTGTGTTGTCCGTAGCTAGCAACACCGAATGACCCCTGACATGAACCGCAAAAGCTTTGAGAGCCAACAAGACTGCTTCCATCTCGAGGACATTGATGTGCTGTTGTTTGAAAGACGGGGACCAAAGACCCGATGCCATGTGACTGTCCATGTGAGCCCCCCAACCCTCCAGACTCGAATCTGTGAAAAGATGGAGCTGGGGAGAAGGATGATGAAGAGGAGACATGGCCATTATAACCTCCATGTCCATCCAAGGACTCACTGCTTTGCAAAACCATGGCCCTAAAGGGATCTTGTCGTCCCACAAAGCCAGTCCTTGACACCACCTCTCCTTGAATTCCCACTGGAGGGGTCTTTTGAAACCTTTCCCTAGTGGAAGGAGGCTGGCCATAGACTCCATCTGACCTAGAATGGAGTATAACTGGCGAGCTGAAGCTTCTTTCGCTCCCAACAACTTGGTCAAGGCTTGTTGAAGAGAAACAATGTTGTCCTGAGAGGGGCCGATTAATGCTTGTTTGAGCTTGAATCGAGCACCTAGGAAAGTGAATTCCTGAACTGGAACTAGTTCTGACTTCCCCCAGTTGGGAATAAAGCCTAGATCTAGAATAATTCTGAGGAGCCTTTTGCTGTGAAGCCATGATAGGGCCTCTGACACTGAAGGTTGTAACCAGTCGTCCAGGTATGCATGTACTCGAATACCTTGGCGACGAACATGACTTAAAACTGATTTCAAGACTCGAGTGAACACATATGGACTTACAGAGAGGCCAAATGGCAGAACTCGAAACTGGTACATTTTCCCTTCGAAAATGAACCGAAGATAACGTCGTGATCGATGATGGACGCAGATGTGAAAATATGCATCCTTCAAATCGAGGGAAGTAACCCAGTCGCCTTTCTGAAGTGCTTGTCTGATTGAATTCAATGTCTCCATTTTGAAATGAGGACAAAGAACAAATTGGTTCAGACGAGAAAGATCTATTACTGGACGCCAACCCCCTGACCGTTTCTGAACCAGAAATATACGACTGAAAAACCCTCTCCTGGGATGATCCTTCGTTACTTCTTCGATTGCTCGCTTCTGAAGCAATGATTTCACTTCGTCTCTCAAGATTTCCAGTTTTACAGGGTCTTGTGGCATACGAGTACACCATCTTGGTGGAGAAAGAAACAGACGAGGAAGGACACGTAATTGAATTCGATACCCACTTCGGACGACAGAGCGTGTCCAAACATCCGAAGTTATTTTTTCCCAGGCCTTTAGGAAGAAAGAAATTCTTCCTCCTGTTGGCAGGTCTGATCTTGGTACCTGCTCTGGGTATGAGACGCAAGGTTTCATGCCTTGGCAGGCCTGGGAACCGAAGTGGGCACCCCTAAGGGGCATTGGGCTTAGGTCCTTTACCCTTCTTAGGACCCTTATTCTGCCCTGGATTCACAGGATTTCTCCTAGGATTTCTCTGAAACGGTCTACCTTGACCCTGTGTGACATTAGCAGTTCTAGAAGCATTGGGCCCTACAGAAACGCTTAACTCACCATATGTAGACTTAGTTGAGGATTCTGAAACTTTGGGACCCTTTTTCTTGAAACCAGAAGACTGCTGTTTACTTGCACCGACAACAGCTATCTGCAGAGACTTATGGGTAAGTCCATCTTTGTACTGCTTCACAATTTCAGGAAATTTCTCACCAAAAATTGTTGAAGATTCCATGGGCTGAACTCGTAAAGATTGTTTGACCTCTGAATCCAAATCTGACACTGCCAAATAAGCATCTCTACGAGCCAAAAGAGGCCCTGAAGCAAGTCTTGATAAAATTTCAATTAAGTGAGACTGAGACACGGCCACAGCTTGAAGATAGCGTGACACTTCCAACATGTCATCCTTGGACAAAGTGTCCTGCTGCATAGTTTTGAGTGTTCCACAAAGAAACATCTCTGAATGAGAAGCTACTTGCATACCAGTTCTGGCCAATTTCTCCCAATTTTCAAGAGTGGAAAATTGAACAGCTTGAGAAGAAGGAACCGAAGAACCTTGCTTCATAATATCCTTTAAACCTGGATTAACAGAGGGAGGATCCATGCTAATCAAAGGATTTAAAGACTCGTAAGAAGAAGCCTGAAATATCTTAGGTTTACTTTTCAGGGAAACAAATGAGCCTATTTTAAAAGCTTTAGGATATGAGGGAAGAGGAGTCATTGGAACCTCATCCTCTCCCTTCAAACGTTTGTTCATTTTAGAAAGTGAAACAGAAACGCTATTCGATTGAGGTAATGCTAGAGAGGTTTCTTCCGACCGTTCTTGATCCTTGAAGAAATCTAAAGCGGATGCCCCAACTGCTTTACTTTTCGCCTCAGGAATGGGGCAGACACTTGGCCCAAGCCTGTTGCGAAGTTTTATAATGGCTTCTTTGTAAGAGAGAGACTCTTTGGGAGTCTCTTCCCCTTTTTCTTCATAGTGATCAGAATCGGAATCCCCAATCCTTTCACTATCTCCAACACGAACCTGAAAACGATCTGGGTCCGACTCCTCATTTTCAGAGTTGTATACGTCCAACACATTTTCAGCTCCTAAAGGGGTGACAGTAACTTTATCGGCTGACACCTGAGGAGTTGGTGTAGAAAGATTATCAAATCGACTTGACAGTTCTTTCAACATCTGACCTTGTTGTTCTACCAACTTTGTCAGTGCAGAAACAGCAGGGTCTACTTTAGACTTTGAAACAGAACGAGACCTAGAATATCTAACTTGCCTAGGACTCGCATGTCTATACCTGTCTGACCTAGGAGACTTAGACCTAAGTGGCCTAGATCGATGTGACCTGGGCCTGTATGATCTAGACCTGTGATACCTGGATCTAGGTGACCTGAACCTAGGTGACCTAGACCTATGGTATCTGGTATACCGAGAATCTCTCCGTTTAGAATGAGACAGCCTAGACTTATGCCTAGACCTACTGTCCCTATGCTTGGAATGTCTGGCTCTTCCTTCCGAAGAACTAGACCTACCAGACGAGATTGACTTCGACTTTCGCCTTCGTCTTTTGTCTGTGTGTATGCTCCTGCTACGTGATCTGGCTGACCTAGCAGAAGCGTACTGCCTTGGAAGAGATTTATTCCGTGGGAATGCCATATCCATAGGCGTGACCGACTTAGAATGGCTTTTCCCACTGTGCCTTTCAGGAGAAGAACTTTTCCTGGAGGGACTGCTAATGATATCAACTGGAACCTGAGATGAGGGAGCCTTTGTTCCTTCTGACTCAGGATTCCTATTGTGATCACCAGGAGCTTGGTGGACTAAATCGCTTTCAAGCTCGCGGCAACTGGAATTTTCTGTCGTCCTTGTGGTAATGGCAGCCGGTGCTGGACAACTACCACTAGGAAGACAAAACGAACCAGGACCTTTAGCAGGAGCCTGAGATTCATCAGAAGAAGCAGGACCTTTAGCAGGAGCCTGCGAAGAAGAAACCTTAGGCTTAACAGATTTAGCCTGAGAGGCTCTATGTAAACATTTAGAAAGTTTCTTCCACAGTTCCTCAGTCCACTCTGAACAAACCTCACAAGGAGTAGAAGGGGAACAGGAATAGCCCCTACAGGCTCTACAAATTTTATGGTTATCCCAGTAAGGCATAATCTTTGAGCACTTACCATATATTCCAGGACATCTTTTGTTCTGTGCAGACATTCTATAGCTGAAATGCTGAACAAACGAAAAAGAAAAAGGAATTCAGAAGGATAACCAGAAAAACTAAAAAACGGAAGAATAATCCGAACTAAGGAGCGTATCGAAATTACGTTCAACGATATCGCTAAACGCAACTTGACACACAAAAGAAACTAAACAAAATAAAGCAAAACGAAAGAAGGAATAAATAAAATGAATGAAAATAATAGTCTGCGAGCGGGTGAAACCAGCGGAATACCCCACAAACGGCTACAAAATCGTCGAAGAATTCTCTCAGCTGATAAGCATGTTTCCTCCGGAAGCCGCAGAAGGTAAATTGAATTATGGGTACTGGTCGTTCGGAAACCCGAACAACCGGTGCTGGGTACTTCTAAATGCCGGTACAAAAGTTCAGGTTCTTGTTTTTTCTGCGGTAGTCGGGTGATTCCCCGGAGAGCAATATTTAGATGTATCGTAGGTTTAACGAAACAAATAGATTTATCAAATAAATTCTCTGGTGAAGTTCTAGGTATCTAGACCTACTAGGTATGTTATCATACTCACATTTTTTTCTGAGCAAGCTTAGTCCTCTAAGTGGTTAACCAGTACTAGACTGTCTCCAGTCGTTTCAGCATTTTATGTCATTTTTTATCACTTCCTGTAGCTGTATTTGTCTCTTAAATCCCATTTCACTGTTTTGCTATCTTTTCCTCTAAGGGACATAACTTACCAAATCATTTTAAGCTGTACTTGATTGAAAGGAAAAGAGAAAATGATAGAAAAAGATAGAATCTGGAGACAGACTAAACCAATACCTATGCACACGCTTTCGTCTCTGCACTGACAACTGCCTGTTTTAAGCAGCAGACGGGGGCGAATAGCCGTAGAAATGATTTTGTTTGTTTGTGTTGAGGTTTTACGGCCAAGTCAACCCACTGGGGTCATGTCAAGCGCGGTCAGTTTACCTAACCACACGTTTACTGGGCAGGCTTAGTCCTCTAAGCGGTTAACCAGTATTGTGCACATTCTTTCGCCAGAAACTGACACCTGCCCTTCTTGAATCAGCGGAAGGGAGAGAATGACCGTAGAAAATATTTCCTGATCAATCTCCACGAAAGAATGTTGCCGACTTAGCGGGGGTTGAACCCGCGACCTCCTGGTCTTCAGTCGGACGGCGCATCCAACTGAGCCACCGAGGCCGATAGAAGTGATTTCATGATCATTTCAATGAAAGTTATGTAACTGAGCTGGGATTCGACCCCTGGATCTGAAGTCAGACGTGATGCCTATTGCACTAGGGAGGCCGGCATGTACATTTGACGGCACTAAGTTATTTAGAGCGGGCCCCCGTAGCCTAGTGGATAGGAGAATTAACTCTTAGTCTATTAGGTTATTCACCGCTGTGGTTCGAGCCTCGCTCGGGTCACATGTGGGAAAGCCAAGTTCTGCTCACGGATGGTCAGGTGTTTTTCCCCGGGTCTCCGGTTTTCGCCCATCTTTGATGAACGATCGGCACGACATAAGTGGGGAATAATTAGGCAACTTGTTTACTCTCTCTCTCTCTCTCTCTCTCTCTCTCTCTCTCTCTCTCTCTGAAGGAAAAATCCAAATTAATATCAATGAGTCATTTAATTCAATACAACATCTAAGAAAGTACTTTAACAGCTAGCTAAATGTTGTACAATTAGTTGATATTTGTACAATTAGTTAATATTTCCCAGGGCAATTCAGCTTAATAAAACAACTTCTAATAATGAAACTCTATTCCTGGAACTAAAATCAAATATCTAATCACATATTATTAATTACATTCTAAAGGTCATAAAGAACGAGTTTTCTTTGTAAATTCCCCGGTTTTAGACTTTCTTCGACATGCTACAATGTACTTCACAGCTGTTGTACATTTGTAGGCGTAGCGCTCATTGCGCACATTACCCATGTGCGTACGGAAGCATATTGCATATCTGAACTTATTGTTAATAATATCTGCAGGAAATCTTTCCTCCTACAACAAAGATTTTTTTTATTAGAACGCTATCACGCCGCAAAATGAGAGTAGATGAGGTACTGGCGGAAAGTTCTTGACGTCATTTGAAAACTTTAAAACAGTATAAAACAGTACAAGACAAAATATTTAGCCGTAAACGTCTAAGTACCGGCGAAAATTTTGTTCATGTTTACTTAGAAATATAGGACACAGGTATACTAAAGTTTAATATGATATATAATATATATACGGAAGTTAGTACACCTTCACTTTAAGACTTGCAATTTGCAAAGTTCTCTTGGGAAACGTGTCCTGTATTTTAAACCCATCGTAGTTGGGAGACTCAAAGGGTAATTGGCAAACAGTGCAGACCCAGATCAGACGCCGCAAAATGCGGCGTCTGATCTGGGTCTTCACTGTTTGCAAACAATTTAGCCATTTTTCTTCAGGAGTATCTAAATCTCATAGCCTGATGTACATAAAACTGAAATTGGACTTTTCCAATATATAGTGTCTACAATGGGTTAAACTAAAGGAGGCTTAACCTCTGTAAACGAGGGTTATCCTATATTCGGAATAGAGGGACATCACTTATCATAAAGTATTTTACTCCTGTGTCATATGAGCTGCTTTAAAGAACGGAATTTGCTTCCTCTGGGAGCAAATTCTTTCCTCAATGGGTGGCCTCCATTTTGAGAGCGATAATAGGGAGAATACTTCCAGATGTTTCCTGGACATGCGTAAGAATAATTCAGTTCAAGCTACGCCACTGTTGTCGTTTCGCCAGAGCATCTAGTTCAATGACTTGATTGACCGAGTTTTATGGCAACTTATATTACAAACCTATGTTACAAAAACGACGGCGGGTTGAACTAAATGATGGCTCCCTCCTTAATCTGTTTCAGATGGTGATTGTCTGTGGTCGGTCTCATTATGGTCCTGTTTGTGGTTTTCTTGTGTTCTGGCTTCAGATCGCCATCGAGCCCTTTGCTATAATTCATCGCAGTAATTCTGATTATATGTTTTTAACTCTGATGTTGCTCTGATGAGGTACATATGTATATATAGAAGACCTCTTTGCGCAATGAACAGATATTGTTATTTGGAAATAAATTAGAATCAACAAATTTTAGCCTAGCGTCCCGTAAACGGGGCATTAGCAAAAAGTGTAGACCGAGATCAGACGCCGCAGAACGCGGCGTCTGATTAGGTCTATACTGTTTGCATTAAATATATGAATTTCTTAAAACACTCTGATGTTTCACAGATATGGTACATATAGAAGACCTCTTTGCGCACGGAACAGATATTCCTTATAATTAACCCATTTAAGCCTAGCGTCCCATAAATGGGACATTAGCAAACAGTGTAGACCCAGATCAGACGCCGCAGAACGCGGCGTCTGATCAGGATCTGCACTGTTTGCATTTAATACATGAATTTCTACAAAATATGGTATTAATAAAAACTTACCAGACACCCCTTATATTTGAAATGGACTGGTCCAAAGAGTGATTGTAGAAGAGTTCATTCGGCATAAATAGGTTAAGAGTGAGGTTTCTCGCGAGTAAAAGTGGTGTGAAGCCCGCCAGTAGTTTTTTTCTAGGTTCTTTCTGACTGTTCCAAGGCAGTTCCCCTGTTTTAGTTTTTCTTTGTGGATCGATCGTTTCATATGCGGTGTTTGTTTTTTCATTATTTGTTCCTCTTTTTTCTTTTTTTTTTTTCTTTTAGTGACTCGGAAAAGCTGTGCTTCGTGATTGTGTAATTTCCAGGATGTCTCAACTTATATTTTAGAAAAAAAAGTATTGGTCTGTCCCAGTTTATTTCAGAACAATACTTTAGTTTGAATGGTTAACCCCAAGGAAAGCGATAGTCGTAGTTATTGAAGGTGGTGTAAGGTAATTATTTTAGGGGTAAAATTGCATTTAATAATTACTGTAATTATAACACTTAAGGTGACTGCATACGCATGGCAGATTTCCACTATTTTGAACAAGGGAGATCAAGTCAAAATTTTGTAACTGCCTGCCAGCGTTCTTGCACACGAAATCGTTTCTGAAAAGGGATCGACAATAAAGGAGATCGAATTTGCTCCCAAGGATAGTGTCAGTAAAAGGACACAAGGACAGTACCACATGATCCTTGACGAATCTGTTTGCCAAAGAGTGCAGGGATAAATATTTACCATAAAAGTAAAACATTAACCAGCAACTAATCCTCCAAAACGTTTTTTCTTCTGACCATTCCAGTTGCAATTCTTTTTGTTCGTGCGTCTGTGTCATCCTCTTGGTGTCTGGGGAGGGCTGCGGTTTGTGATTGTGGCACTCCCTAGACTTTTCTCTTACCTTTTTTATATGTTGCGTTTGTTTGGTCATTGTTTGTTGGCCATCTCTCCTTCTTTTGGTCCCTCGAGAAGGTTATGAATTGTGGAACTTCCTGGGTATCCTCACTTACATTTATGCAAAACTATGTAATGGAGACCCCTTCGCCCAACCCATTGATCATCACTGTTGATAAGTACATGTATTCTAGATGTGTCTTTCTTCTGCGAACCGTTTTATCCTTGCATTACGAAAACAACCGTATTCAAATATACTGAAAAATTTACAACCAAAAAATTAAAATTTTCAGACAAATATTCGGATTGTTTTCATTTTCTGCTCAAAACATAGATCGTGGGTACTCGTTAGAACCGCCTCCGTGAGGCGGTTCTAACAAATAACCACAATCTATGTTTCTGAGCAGAAATAAGAACAATAACGTATACCCCTAAAAACCCCAGTTTTACTATATAAAAGTGGGATTTAAGGGATTAACATTATATAGGCATTTTTTCATGATGAATAATGTTGTCTGGATTTGAAAGTAAATCCCCTGTTGATGTTTCACCTTTTCTGGTATTGCGCAGCAAACAGTTCACCGGAGACAAATAAATATTAGCCTCAATGTGAGAAAACCTACCTTCTGACACGCCTAGCGACGACTGAAATCAGTCTGCACATGCGCGCGCGCATTCTAAGTAGCCTTCGTTCTCCGCGTTAATAAACTATGCATTCCTAGCTGTCCTAAATGCGCCTAGTGAATATTCGGAGCAGTCTGTGCGATGCGCAGACTGATCTGAATCTTCGCCGGGCGCACATGTCAGAATATACATTTTCTGACGTTGTGGTCACATGTCTTTAATTTCGGTACATTAACACGTCTATGTTAAGTGTATAAAGAAAGAATGTTAAGGTCATCGCTCATGATTAGGTGCTTATTTTCAACACTAATTTATTGACTTTTTCTTTTCTTATTTTTTTCTTATTTCTCCATTTAATCGTTTGATGTTGGTATTTTATTTCTCCAAGAAAATATATGTTGTGGGTACTCATTAGAAGCGCCTCCGGAGGCGCTTCTAATGAGAACCCACAACATATGTTTTCATGGAGAAATATGGTAAGTATTTACCGGTATCTTGGCCTTTCTCTTATCTGGAACGATTACATCTATGACATTTCATTGAAACCATATTCAGCAAATGACAAATAGAATTGGACTGGAAAAAGACGTTCTTTTGCAATAGAAAAGCTAACCAAAATTTGTGATCATTTAAAAAAAAAAAAAGAATAAAAGCAAGTCTCTATAAACTGGCCTTTTTTGTGCATACCGCTTAATACAATTGTTTCACTATATATTATGCGAGAACAGAGGTATACAATAATACGATCTGTTAAAGATATGTTGAATAAACATATAGAGCAAACTTCACTTCGTACATGTAAGACCCTGTATATTAACACAGCTTATCTTCTTCTCATATTTCTATATCATCACGAAAACACGCCTATATAGTTTTGACCCCCTTAAACCCCACTTTTGTACAGATAAACTAGGGTTTACAGCGGTTTCCTTATTTCTACTCGCATTATAGATTGTGGGTACTCGTTAGAACCGCCTCGGCGAGGCGGTTCTAACGAGTACCCACAATCTATGTTTTGAGCAGAAAAATGAAAAATATTAGAATGTTTTATCTAAAAATTTTCCTTTTTTGGTCGTAAAATTTTCAATATATTTGAATAGGCATGTTTTCGTAATGTATACACTAGAGGGCGTAAGCAGTGTTGCAAACTTCTTTACTGCTTATGAAGAGTTTCAACTTGATAAAACCGAGACTCCCATTCTCTGTCTGTTACGTGTTCTTTGTTTCCAAGAGTAAACTTTTAGATTTTTATGGTTCTACAAAACCTGAATTAATATTTTTCGATCTGTTGATGTCTTTTAAAGTATTGCTAAATGAGTGTCAAACAGCGCAGAGTCGGATCAGTCGCAATGTTCTACGGCGTGTCTGGTCTAAGTTTACACTGTTTTCTCATGCATGTGCAGGTATAAATTTGTCCGGTGATCTGTGACTTCTGGCTTCAATTTCTTATGTGACATAATACAGCTGGAACCAAGCCTAAGGTCACCAGACAGGATTATACAGTCGACTCTCGTTATCTCGAAGTCCAAGTGACTCTCTGAAATACTTCGAGATATCCGTACTTCGAGATATCAGATTTGCAGAATTGAGGAATAAAACTAATTTGATTAACCACATTTAACAAATATATGTGTAATGGGACTCTTGAAGTTAGAGATATATTGAAAATATTGTGGAAAAGAGGAGAAATTGCTCCTGAGGAGCAATTTCTCCTCTTTTCCACAATATTTTTACATGTTGTTAGATTTTCGTGTTTAGGCAGAGACCAGATTTTTACTTAGAGATAAGCGGTTTTTCGAGATAAGCGATTTCGAGATAGTGAGAGTCAACTGTATTTTTCACTATACTCGTATGTCTGAATACTTAATGGCAACATGGTACACAGATTAATTGTGTATTTATTTGCAGATTTCTTCCCATCTAAATTTCAGTTTGCCATCAAGTCCTAACCTTTGTGCCATCACAATGTTGATAAGTGACTTTCTGCGTTTATTCTTTGATGTGTTGCGAAATCACCATTCCTAGGCGGCGCTGCTAGAAAGCTGTTGATCAAGCCTATTATCATGACCCGTTTTACTTTTTTATACTGTTATGTTCATTGCTTCCCCAGTAAATAAAGTGTTTATTCAAATAATGTGCATGTAATTGTTCGAGCTCACACTAGTACCAGTGCCTGTGTGTGCATGCATGTACACATATTTACATATATTCACACGTGTGCCATGTGTTTGCGTTTGTTCGTGCGAATGGTCGTGTTTTACTGACAAATGTTTTTTTTGTTTTTTTATTTGTTGTTTTTTTCTTCGAATATGCGCCTTAGTGCATAGCATTTCTCTAATTGTATTTCCTTTTGTTTAAATTATTCTTAAATTAACAATTATGTTTAGTTAATGTACATAACGTTTCCAGACGTGAGCATAGATTTATGTACTAGTCATCGTTTACGATTACGATGACGATAAAACAATGGTGTTTTCGTTAAAGAAAGCTTGATCCCGAGAATGGAATGCAACTCAACAACTTTTAACATGGAGCCGGAAAGCATCTTAGTATGAGCGGTCCGTATGACCTAGATTCACTTTTCGGCCTGTGTTACTTAGATGAGGTCAGACATGAAACCAAACATCTGGTGCGCCTTAACACCCAAAGCACACTACGACACCCGGGAGAACCTTTTGGTGTCACCACCTTTATAGACCTAGGTAAGACAAGAAATATCTCGTTTAGCATTTAAAATAGTCCAGTTTCATAAATATTTAATCGATTCCTGGCCCCTATTTCATATGATTAGAAACAAAGTAAACAGACAAAAAAGATGAAAAGCGGCTTTGCATTTTTTGGACATATTTTACCTGGCGAACATTCCCATACAATATTCAGTAGTGCCAAAAGATGACTTTCTAATCCTTTTGAAAAGCTAACCATGTTGTGCTTAAAAGTAAATCTTATTTATTAACCCTTCTCTTGCCAAACACGACATGCCTTGTTTTAGCAAACACTGTTTGTCATTTAATATGTGAATTTCTATCAAAAACCCGGATTAAGTAATCCGATTGGCTGGAAATTAGAAGTGGGCGTGGTATCTTAATTTATTCAGCATGACAAGGGATAAGATATGTTGTATGAATATAACATACATGCATGCGCCCAGATGCACACATAAAAATGCTATGTCTGTGTTAATGTATGCTCCTACAATACAAGAGCGGCATACCTTATATCTTGATATATCATTATATCATTCTTCCACAGTATTTAACTGATTGCATGATATGTCACCTTTCAAGTAGTTTAAGGATTTCCTTTAAATTTCCAGTACTGGCACCTAGAATGACTGATCTTGTATTTAAGACTCTCCTCTTGTTTACACGTTTCTGTAAACCTGCGAACTTGTAAGCTTCAGTGGTTTTCTATTTTGAATGCAAACCTTAGCTTAATAATATATTCAACACTTATTGGTATTCGCCCTTAATGCAATAAGTAACAAAATCGGTAATTCTATTCCTAAGTGCAATGGATATGCTTCAGGGGAAGCACTCTGATAGACTTACATCTCCTTCCTTCTGAAAATAGGTCTATTATAAAAGACAAGAATCTGCTCCCATTGGGAGCATTTTTTTTTCTTTCAGTTTAGAGTATACCATTTTAAGAACGGATTTGGTTTGCTAGATACTAAATAGTAAAATCAATAGTTGTCTCCCTTGGCGGTAATCGCAAACACCCTATCAAGTGCATCCGGTGTCCTTAAGTACATCCGATATCTCAATTAAGTCGTCTGCGTCCTTGATGATTATGCTATTTATGGTAAATAAACAAGACAATATCAGTTAAATTATACAGTAAAACTTCAATGGTTCGAACACCGATGGCGCGTTTACCGTGGTTGATTCGAACTCGTTTTTGAGACCCCTGGAAAATTGTCCCATAGCTCGAGAAAAGAAATGTTTAGGAATTTTCAGGGATATTTTATATAATTCATTACAATGTATGTTCTTTCTTTACTCATTAGAATCGTCTCATCAAAGTGATCTTAATGAGTACACAAAACATACAAGCATTTCATAGCAGATTGAAAAGACATGTTATTTCCATTTGCCACCTTATGCGACCCTATGATCAACCCTTAGGGACTTGAACTACCATGTAAGGAGCAAATATTCTTTGTCCCAAACCTGTTCGAGTAACTTAAGTTCATTGTATTAGAGGATGACAACTGCGTTGTTTACATGTCGATAGCTTTCAAGGCTTTTACTAACTGCGAGATCATTTTCAAGTCGTAATTGAATTTTTTCTGCAGCCCTTTGTAGAAAGCTTCTGGTGCCTGAAATTCAAATGGGAAAACATATTAAAAATGGTGAAACACATATAAGGTTAAGCGCGAGTAAAACTGGTGAAGCACAAGTATTTTGTTTTTTCTACAGAGTATTCCAAGGCGGCTGTTGCAGTTTTGTTTGTTTGTGTAAGTAACTGTATATATGGCATTTGTTTTGTCAGTGATTCAGCACGAAAACACACCCATATAGTTTTGACCCCATAAACCCCCTTTTTTATACAGTAAAACTGGGTTTACTGGGCTATGTATTAGTTTTCTTATTTCTGCTCAAAAACATTGATTGTGGGTACTCGTTAGAACCGCTTCGGCGAGGCGGTTCTAACAAGGATCAACAATCTATGTTTAGATTAGCAATATAAATAAAAAGGTAAGAGAAAAGTCCAGGAAAGGCCACAAGCACAAACCACAGCCCTTCCCGGACATCATAAAACTACCATAATTTTTCATCTGAAAGTTTTCATCTTTTTGTGGTAAAATTCTCAATATATTTGAATAGGCGTGTTTCGGAATGGCTGTTCCTTTCTACTCCTTCCGGTGCCTTGGGAGGGCTGGCTTTGTGATTGTGACATTTGGATGTGCACTTATATTTTAGAAAATCTATTCTTTTTCAGAAATGTAACGCACAGAACTGCTGATGCCAACTGCTGATGTCAACTAGCCCAATTTGAGCTATAAATTATTTTCAAAAACATTCTAAATAAGCTCGTTGATCCCAAAGATCGGAAAATATATTCTACACTAACGTGAAGTAAACAGAGACCATTAACTGTCACCTCAGGGCGCTTAACTTGAAGTACGAGAGAAGATTATTACTTTTAAACAGATAGATTCTTTAGAAATAAACATCGAATCTAATCAAATAAATGAAAAGTATTGAGTGCTCAGGTCTATGCACATCCATTTAATAAACGACTTCTGTACTAGCATGTATGCAGGAATTTGTTAACTGCTGTAGTCATGGGTTAAGCGGCCACCAAATGAAAAAAAAGAGGTAAGAAAAAAGTCCAGGGAGTGCCAAGCAACTCTGTTCCCAATATGAAGTGCGATCTGATTTACGTTGAAATCAAGACATATTAATCTATATCAAGCCTGAAGGAATGATTAATTCCCAAACACTGATGTTTTGATTTTTAATTGCATACAATGCTAAAGAATCAAAGACAGATAACAAAAGTGTGATTCCCAATATCATTCCAGTAGCAGTTAATACTCATGCAATAAAAGGACAGAGCCTGATACTCTCAGGAGACAAGACCAAACAAGCGCAAACAAACGTACGAAAAGCACTAAGATTAGCTCTCTCTCTTCCTCAAGAGAGTTAATCGCAAAAAGGACTAAAAACCACAAGAACAAAATGACACCGAGTATTTAGGCACCTTCAGCGCTCCTGTCGGGTCAATAACGGTCCTATATACATGTAGATATAAACAAAATGAATGATACATCACGAAAACATGCCTATATAATTTTGACCCCCTTAAACCCCACTTTTATATGGTAAAACTGGGGTTTACAGGGGTATACATTATTTGTCTTATTTCTGCTCAAAAACATAGATTGTGGTACTCGTTAGAACCGCCTTGCCGAGGCGGTTCTAATGAGTACCCACAATCTATGTTTTGAGCAGAAATATGAAAAATATAAAAAAAAAAATTATCTGAAAATTTTCATTTTTTGGGTGGTAAAATTTTCAGCATATTTGAATAGGCTTGTTTCGTAATGAATGGGGGGAGGTGGTGGTAGATGGATACACATAGTAAAAATTCCGCCTTTTCTGCAAGGGAGACACTTTTTGTGACAGCCTGTTTGTTTGTCTGCACATTTCTAAAAATAGCCATCAGAAGAGAGGGCAAATCGCCCGGCCGAACCGCCACTTCTAAATTTAGTACATATTTCAATCAGATATCACGGAAATATATAAATAGCGCAACGTAAGAGATGCAAATATAGTATGAAATGTAGCTGGAATGATAAGTGAAAACAATGATAGGTGTACTGTAAATGCTTTTATTTTTGCATATTTTTTTCTTTATTACTTTTTTTTTTTATTTCATATTTTTTATTATTTGTGTCGAAAATCTATTGATATAACTTAAGATAATTTGTACAGGATACACAATATTTGCAAAAAGACTTTGAATTTGTGAGTCTATCTATTCACAAGTAATAGCGAAAATAAATGCATTGTGAAGGTTAATGTATTTTAACCATTAATACTAACAGCGGCATAGGAGTGGTTACAAGGTTTTTAAATACACGCACATTAAATTAAAAAAAGTCTGACTTCCTGCTTGTAACATGGGAGGTATACGTAAATTAACAGTTAACCTACATATCTGTTCTAAACGTATACCTTTGAAGCCTATTCTCGCCAAATGGACTGGTCGACCACTTAAGAGATAGTCAAACACTGATAGCTTAGCGAATTCTCTTTTCAGGTCACATTAATGACATTGGCACATAATAACTGTTTTCTTCAACTGTTTCTAGGGTGTGGGCATATACTAGAGTTACCGTCCCCAGTTCGTATCCAGAACACTCGGACATAGCGCAAACATTTGTATTAACGCAAATACAGTTAGTAAGGGTCCTATTTTGTAAAACAAAACAACATGTCGGTCTATAGAGCTACAATGAGGTTTCTATTTTGGTCATATAGGCTGTTATAAACACTTACTTTCAATATGAGGTATAATGTCATATAAATTGGTTAGGTGATACTACGGTCATCGTAGATAACAAACATTTGTCACGTACTGTTAATGGGATCAGGAAGATATATATCGGCTGTAGTTTTATATACTGACATTATAACCTTTAATGGCTGTAATCTTATGATCATAACAAGAAAGAAATAGGGACAATCTTATACTCGTCTTTGGAAACGACATGGTTGGTTTGATAACCGTCACGAAAACATGCCTATATAATTTTGACCCCTTAAATCCCACTTTTATACAAAAAAAACTGGGGTTTAGAGGGGTATACATTATTTTTCTTATTTCTGCTCAAAAACATAGATTGTGGGTACTCATTAGAACCGCCTCGTCGCACTATCTATGTTTAGATTAGCAATATAAAAAACTTCCATAATTTTTCATCTGAAAGTTTTCATTTTTTGTGGTAAAATTCTCAATATATTTGAATAGGCGTGTTTTCGTAATGGCTTCTCGTCTCTACTTCTTTCGGTGCCTCGGGAGGGCTGGCTTTGTGATTATGACATTTGAATATGCATTTATATTTTAAAAAATCTATGCATAAACAGAAATGCAACGCGCAGAACGTCTGATACCAACTAGTCCAATTTCCAACTGACCCCCTTAAACCCCACTTTTATACAGTAAAACTGGGGTTTAGAGGGGTATACATTATTTTTCTTATTTCTGCTCAAAAACGTAGATTGTGGGTACTCGTTAGAACCGCCTTGGCGAGGCGGTTCTAACGAGTACTCACAATCTGTTTTTAGCAGAAATATGGAAAATATCAGAATTTTTTAACTGATTTTTTTTTCTTTTTTGGTTGTAAAATTCTCAATATATTTCGTAATGCATATTGTAGACACTCACCTCTTTTCTCATTTCGAGTAGTAGGGTTATCTCATCTACGGTCATGCTTGCACATTCCTGCCTGCAATGGAAAATACAAACACTGACCACTACAGGTCTGAAATGATTCGTTACATCAGATATAATTACTGTAACATAAAATTTAGAATAAGAGTGCACATTGTTTGCAATGTATTAGCATTATGACATAGCCCCTTGACTATTCTCTGCTGAAAACTATAGCACTAATCGAATGCACATGAACTGTAAAGTGTATCCATGTGTTGTTCAATGATGAATTCTCAAAACCTACTTAAACAATAGTAAGTTCAATAGTAAGAAATCAAGAATGCAATGTATAAGTTTTAACACTAGACTTCGTGTTCTTCGTAGCAGTAACAATTCAGAAATACAATTTCCATAATGAGATTTCTTGTCGTAAGTTCTGCCCGCATACCCAACGAATAGAATACGCTATTGCTAAATATATCATTTTGTGCTAACAGGTCGGCAAACAAAAGTACAAATGTCAAGATCAAATTCCATCTTTTCTTCTGTGCGACTAACTAAACAATCCGATTGATATGTATCATTATTTGATCCCTTAAATTTGTTACAAGGAGTGTTCCATATGAATCACTGATTTTGACGGGGAACATTCAAAATGTATGTAATCACAAATGTCTTTTTTTCATACCCTCAAACTAGTCCCTTTGACCTGAAATGCATAATTTCAGTCTATAACTCCACCTCCGGAAGGCATCACGGTACGCTGTTTTATGTATACTAGTAAGGTACTGGTATACGGCAGATCCAAGCGCCTGTCCGCACCGATATCTCAGTCCAGCGAGAAAAATTTCAATTTCAGAAAAATGAAGGTCACAAGGGGCAAGGTCTGGTAAATAAGGAGGGTGTGGTAAAACCGTTACCTTCTCCTTTTGCAAAACATTTGTAACAATGGCAGATGTATTGGCTGGGCCATTATTATGTAGCTCGGACTTGTTTGTAATACATGACTTGGCGGCGTTCCTGATAGTATTTATTCAATTTCCTCAATATCACTTCTTGGTAGTGTTTTTCAGTAACGCTGTTGTCTTTTTTTACTGGTAACTGTATTGCAACGCCTTCACCAGAGAAGAAGATTGCATACAAAACCTTCTTCGTACTTAACTTGCGTTTAGCAATTACTGGTTTTCCGCTGTTTTTTTTTTGTTTTTTTTTTTTAGACCATTTTTATTGCTAACCTTCCTAACAGGTTCAAAATAATGAACTCATGTTTTTTCGCAGTGACTAAATTTGCAAATTTCTTTTCATAATATTTTAGAAATATTCTGAGCAAGTGCTTTTGCTTCAGTTCTCTGCCTCTTTTGTCCATCCGTCAACAAATGAGGCACCCAAGTGGCAGAAATCTTCCTAATATTCAAGATATTCTTTAGAATGTTATGAACTCTTGATAGTGAGACGTCACTCATTCGTGCTATATCATGTACTGTATACCTAGCACCTCTGGCAACAATTTCTTTCACTTTTGATACAATTTTGACACAAGATGCAGACTTTCGCCTTCCTGATTTGTTTAGATTTTTGCTCGGCTCTAACCCAGAATCAAATTTCTTTTCCCATCTACGAACCGTGTCCTAAGACACATCAGTAGATCCCTAATCAACAGAAATTTCAGCAAATATTTATTTCAAATAACGAGCTTTTATGTAGGCCCGTATTTTCTCCTTCTTGACAAAATGTTTACCATCCATTTTATTACAGTACTAAACGACAGCTGTATGCAAAGGGCAGGCAAATTGTCTATCTTTTTATTAGATTTATCGGCACATGTACAATTCATGGTGTAGATATTGGATAGCTATTAACATGTATTTTTATTTACTTCGTTCCTCGTGGACATCGAGCAACGACACAATAAGCATTTCATTTGGAATAACCCTCGTATATGCTGATTAGCCACACATAATAAGTAGAAACTATTGCCAGACAACGTGTATTCTATAATAAAGTATGGTCATAATAAAATAGCATAACGTAACATAATGCTGCGTTTAATCCATGCTGAAATAAATGAACATGTGCCAACCCAAGTTCAGCATTTTGTCCTTTGATGGCCAGCTACACAGTAAACAATTTCATACTAAGCTTCTGCATTTCGTTCTATGTCGAAAATAAAACATACAATAATCATGTACACCGAAACCAGTCGTACAATTCACCATAATCAGGTTTGCGTTTGTGTTGTTTTGTTTGTGTGTGTGTGTGTTTTGTGTGTGTGTGTGTGTGTGTGTGTGTGTGTGTGTGTGTGTGTGTGTGTGTGTTATTGTTTTTGTTTGTTTTTTTTGTTTTTAATTTGTTTTGTTTTGTTGTGATTTGATTTTTTGCTTTGTTGTTTGTCTGCGCTGAGCAAATATTTGTGTAATGACTATGTACTCAAAGTGAAGTATTGTTCTGTGTTGGCATCAAATATCATGTTTGTTTGCATTTTGTTTTGTTTATTAAAGGGTGGTGTCAATAACATACATGTTCAAGAAGGCCAGTAGATTTGTTTGGCACAGAGATATCTAATGGTCACTGCACATCAATATCATTTTCTGCATACTTTTACATCGTCAACTACAAAGTTGTTGAGCCAGGGGTATCAACTGGTAGCAACACTTTAGAAGTTCTACGGGAAACATCATGATCTGGTCAATCCCTGCAATGTGGCAGTTTCCAGATTGTTTCTGATGTTTTTGCCAATGATGCGCCATAAGTAGACTTCCCAAATCCCGGACATACGCCTCTACCGACATTTTCTTCGTTCAGGCCTATGGGCATGGTGGGGAAATCTTGCTTACCAAGTAATGCTTACTACCTGCGGATGCCTGATTACACCCTTTATTCTGGAGTCCATGTCTGTTGGTCTTAACATTCTAATTTGTCATTCTTTTACGGATTTACGAGTTTGGATTATGGCTTAGGTACCATGACCGCAACTACTTTGTGTAATTAGATCATTTTCTGTTTATGTTTAGTGTCAAAGGTTGTACTAGATTCACAGAAAATCATAATGTTTTTATTTTATTTTATCCATTATAATGAATCACAATTCATAAAGTCAGAACAAAACAAACTACATATAGTAAAATGACGGTCCAGCTTATTTACTTACTCTGGCAGTTTATGTCTGGTAACCCAATTTTTAATATCTTCCGGGGTCCACCCACTAACTCTGTCTATAGCATTAAAGGCATGCTGGGTAATAGGTGCTTCTTCGACAACTGCTCCGTGATATATCTGAAAATAAATTACACAGACTCGTCATATGAATGATGCCTTTGAGGCACATTCGAATAGCGAGGGCCAATATAAGCCTCCACATTCACAGATTTATATTTTACTTATCGGCTTGGAGAATTATTTGACAAGTAGAATATATCCTCCTACAAGAGACTCCTTACCAGCAGGCTACTCTGTGCTTTTTTTGCTGGTATATCCAAGATGATCTCCGCTTCATTATGTTAAGAACCTTATTAAATATGAACCTCAAAAGACCCGTTGATATATACAATGTGTAAACAGGGATATGAAGGGGTTTACATTAACAGGATTATTCTGAATTTTGCTGTATTTCAACGAATTTCAATGTGTTTTATTTCTAAAAACGTTTGTACTGCAAAACTACCTGCATTAACGAGCTTAGTAACCAAATACATCTCATTTTACCATATTACTTAAATGGCTCCAGTTATAGGGATATTAAATTAAGATAAACTGTTTTCTTATTTCTCTATTTATATAATGAAACACTAAAACATTAAATCATATGTTGTGTGTAGTCATTATCGAGGCGCTTCAAAACATTATCACGAATATATGTTGTTGCAGAGACATAAAAACATCACGAAAACATGCGTATAAATATTTTGACACCCCTTAAACCCACATTTATATATACAAAATTGGGGTTTACAGGGGTATATACTATTTTTCTTATTTCTGCTCAAAAACATAGCTTGTGTTTCTCGTTAGAACCGCCTTGCCGAGGCGGTTCTAACGAGTACCCACAATCTATTTTTGAGCAAAAATATGAAAAATATCAGAATTTTTTATCTGAAAATTTTCAGTTTTTGGAGGTGAAATTTTCTGTATAGTTGAGTAGGCGTGTTTTCGTAATGAAAATATCAATACTTTTATTTTGATAGCTTATTTAAAGCTATGGCTTAGAAGTTTTCATTATATAAATATGTATTAACGTGATTGCTTACTGTGTGGTTGTTAGCCCAATTATGGTTGATAACTTTGCTTACATCTTTAGTTGTACGACGGTGTGTCGGCCCTCAGACTAAATGACGGCTCCACCTATCTGTTACAGATAGTTAGTGCCTGACTGTCTATGTCTTTGTCTGGGCTTAAAGTGGTCCTATTTGTGGCTTTCTTGTGTTCTGGCTTCAGATCACCATTGAACCCTTTGCTTTGATCCGTCACTGTGTTTTATTGTAAAAAAGGTAAGAGAAAATCCAGGGAGTGCCACAATCACAAACCACAGCCCTTCCCAGACCCCAAAATGGAAGAGGAAACCGACAAATCTAAACAACATGCCATGTTTTTCTCTTAGAGAATTTGACCCCTACTAACCCGACTATTACTATATCAAAGTCGGGTTAGTGAGGTATTGCTTTCTCATGTGTTTCTGATGACTGAGACCATAAAACTCTGCCCAGTTGCCAATAAAATGATGCTCTGCTATTCAATTAGGTAAGTAATACTGATAAGACAGTTAACAAGAAACCTGCACACAAAATTCTTAAATATAAAACACAATGAAGAAGCTAAAAACCGATACTAAAATCTACATCTGCATAAAAAATTAATCAAATTACAAATTTTAAATGGTTTCCTATGTTAAAAAATAAAGATTTTAAGACTATATTTTGCAGTGCAGGGAACCAGTGTTATCAGAGAAAAGTTGTTCCCCAGGTAAATCTGGTAATACCACCTGTTGTGAACAAACTCATTAGTGTAGGAGAGTTGAGGGCAGTAGCTATAAAACATCTGGTTGAATTATCAGTTGAGCATGAATTTTTTTGCCACTTTTTTTCTAAGAGAAACCGAACAAACGTACGAAAAGCACTAAGATTAGCTCTCTCTTCCCCAAGCGAGGTAATCGCAAAACTAAAAGGACTGAAAAACATAAGAACAAAATGACACACGGAAAGACATACAACAAATCGCCTCGTAGAATAAACCACAAAGCAACAAAGAGTAAGACTAACACCGGGACCACCGCCTTAGAACGGTCGGTAGAGCAAACCACCGTGGGGGTGGGGGGGGGGGGAGGTGGGGGCGGGGTGGTTAAAGCAGTTTTACAGCTAGCTAACTTCACCTTGGGTCCCGATGCTACTCTCAATACAGAAAGACATAAAAATTCGGTTCATAGTTCATAAAGGCCCCCCAACTCAGTCTATGCATCAAAACGAAAACATAAAAATCAAATTAATCACTATAATAAACAAAGACGAGTACTCATGGCTAATTCTACTGTATGCCAGAGTAAATGAAAACCAATAGTTGAACCACGGCGGGCCAAGCCAAAAACATATCGTCAAGCCCCAACCCACTGGTTAAAGTTTTACAAAGAGGCCGTCATTGAGTCTGAGGCCCGAACCGCCGTCGTGCAAATAAGAGTGAAGCATAGCCATCAACAATGATTGGGTTGACAACTAGGCATGCAGTCTGCCGCATAATATCCAGGCTATAGCCAATTCTTTTATAACGGTTAATCAGTTTTCTGAATTGCTCCGAAAAGTTAGATTTACCTACAATTTTTCTACATCTGTACACTAAGTCACCGTAAAATTCGGGTTCCGATATACCTTGTTGCAGAAGTGTTTTCAGACTGACGCTATATTTTTCTAAAAAGGCACTGTGTCTGCGATAAAATTTCGAAAACGCCTTACGAAGTTTAAAATAACGATAGCCCTGCTTAAGAAGTTTGGCAGTAGGGGCTTTATTACGGTAGTTAAAGTCATTAAGATTTGAAGAAGCTCTGGCGAATCTTATAAGTTGATATGTATACCCCATATGAGGTACGCCGGGGGACATCGCCATCCAGAAAAGGGAAATTGACTATATCAAAATCAAAATAGTCCCGTTTATCATAAATTTTGGTGGAAACTGTAAAGTTTTAAACAGATGAGGAAGAGGACTAATATATGGCCCAAAGTGACATTGGCAATTAAGAGCTGTATCTTTTTTTGGTTTGTTTTTCTTGTTTTTTTTTTTTTTTTTTTTTTTGTTGTTGTTGGTGGTTTTTTTTTTTTTTTTTTTTTTGGTTTTTTTTTTTCGTTTTTGTTTCTTCAATATTTGCTTCTCGTCTCTCCTTCTTTTGTTGCCTCGGGAAGACTCTGCTTCGTGATTGCGGCATTTCCTGGGTATCTATATTATCATCACGAAAACATTCCTATATAATTTTGATCCCCTTAAACCCCATTTTTATATAGTAAAATTGGGGTATACAGGGGTATTCATTATGTTTCTTATTTCTGCTCAAAAAATAGATTGTGGGTACGCGTTAGAACCGCCTCGCCGATGCGATTCTAACGCGCGTCCACAATCTATGTTTTGAGCAGAAATATGAATATCAGAATTTTTTATCTGAACATTTTCATTTTTGGGTGGTAAAATTTGAATAGCCATGTTTTCGTAATTTTATAATATGAATAAAAAAACATTGGCCGTAGAAATCTAGGTTTTCAAAAACTACATGATGGCATAACCTTTCTTCGAATACATGCAGTTTGCATGGTCTGCTTAGGGACTACACAGTTATCAAGCGAATTCACAGATCCTTTCGTAATTTAAAAAAAAAATGTTTAAATCCTTATTAAGAGTCAGTAGTTTGCAGTTTCTCAAAATTAGCAGCCAAGATAGATAAATAGATAGATAGATAATGTGGAAAAGTGCCAAGGCCCAGCACAGCTTGTGTATCCTCCCGAAGCCAACCCAGCCTTCATATAGCCGGCCTCGGTGGCTCAGTTGGATGCGCCGTCCAACTGGAGACTAGGAGGTCGCGGGTTCAACCCCCGCCGAGGTCGGCAACATTCTTTCGTGGAGATTGATCATGAAATATTTTCTACGGTCATTCTCTCCCTTCCGCTGATTCAAGAAGGGCAGTTGTCAGTTTCTGGCGAAAGAATGTGCACAATACTGGTTAACCACTTAGAGGACTAAGCCTGCCCAGTAAACGTGTGGTTAGGTAAACTGACCGCGCTCAACATGACCCTATTGGGTTCACTGGGCCGTAAAACCTCAACACAAACAAGAATTGAAGCAAGGAGAGCAGACCTCTTATCAGATGACAGGACTTTGTTGTTACCTCTAATTAACTATATATATATATTCGCTTTAAAGAAAAGGCGTCTCAAAGCACTGTTAATTGGGAGCCAAACGTTCAAGCTGATTTTTCTTGGAAGTGTAAACAGTATTATTAATACGTTTACAAATAGTTTGACAACGTACCGGCGTAACTTTCGTTGGAACCTCTGACATGCTCGTCCGCTTTTTCAGTCCGCTAATTTCTCTAAGTAATTGATTGCTCTTATCACTGAAGTCGTATTTGCCGCTAAAATCATAAAACAGTTTTGTCCCCACGAGAATTCCTAACCACCCGTCAGGTTTGTAATCTGTCTCCATCCTGAGAGGAATTATATACTTTTGTCTTTGGTATGTGTATTCTGCTTCTGAAATTATAACGTTTATATAGTCAATTAAAATGCTGAGAGAGCTGATGGGAGCTGTTGCCTGAACTTATGTAGGCCTCTTGGAAGCTGTTGCCAGAAATTTTATAGGCCTCTAGAACTGATAGGATTTACGCAAAAATAAATTCCCTTTCAGTAGCCGATATCCCTTTTCCGGTAGAAAGGGTCCTTTTTGGTGTTTAGTAGGAACGCGGCTCGGATTACACACTCCCCCAACGCTGTAGATTTAGCGCGTTCTACCGGAGTATCTATATTCTTCCACCGACACTGAACTCCATACGAATGAAATCTTATAAGTCTTCTTTGGTATTGTTTATTTATTCGATATTAAAGCATCAGTGTATTGGGCTAATATGTATGAGTGCAGAATTAACGGTGCCAAATTTCAGACGCTATTTTGTCGTCTGCTTTTCTTTTTTTTAACAAACTATCGCTTAAAAAGAAGTTTATATGTAAGTTGAAAGACTGAATGTCAAACAGCGTAGATCCAGATGAGTCGGCTCATATGAGCCGTCTCATCTGGATCTATGCTGTTTGCAAAAACCTATTATTATCGCCTGTGGCAGTGAAAGAGTTAAATATTATCAGCGTTAGCAGTGAAGTATTTGGTAGGTAATTAGGATGGTCGTAATAGGAAACTGGATTCTCGAAAGGTGATGGCTGTTTAGCAAACGCCCTAAGCAATGAATAAGCCACGTCAGAAAACGTGCCTTCGAACATGGGCACCCAGTGAAGATTAAGACCAGCCTGCGCATTCGCGCAAACTGATCAGAATCTTCACTCGGTGCAGCTGGATAGCCAAGGATGCAATCATCACAAAAACACACCTATATAATTTTGACCCCCTTTAACCCCACTTTTATATAGAAAAACTGGGGTTTACAGGGGTATACATTATTTTTATTATATCTGCTCAAAACATAGATTGTGGGTACTCAAAGCGGTTCTAACGAGTACCCACAATCTATGTTTTGAGCAGATATATGAAAAATATAAGAGTTTTTTTATCTGAAAATTTTCAGTTTTTGGAGGTGAAATTTTCTATATATTTGAATAGGCATGTTTTCATAATGGTTTCTTCTTCCCGACATACGCTTCGACCTACATTTCCTTTGTTCAGCGAAGAATCAGATATGACTGCACGGATGCGTACGTTTTCTCACGAAACAGGTCACATGACTTTAGCATGATCTCAATCTTTGCGGTTGGTTGGTTTGGAGTTTAACCACCCTGACAACACTGTTAAAGTCAGGTTGAGCCGTCCAATTTATCTAACTACACTTTGCCAGAAACTGACAACTGCCCTATTTGAATCAGCGAAAGGGAGGGAATGACCATCAAATTTATTCCGTCACCAATCCACGCAAGAATGTTGCCGGATCTGACGGGGATTGAAATCGCGACTTCCTGAATAACAGTCGGGCGCGCATCCGACTGCGCATCCGAGGCCAGCCAATCTTTATGGTGCGCCCTGTTCCTTAAAATTTGTCCATTGATCCTGTTAACAGAGATAAGGCTACAGTGTTATTAAATTCATCTTCGCACTTGTGGTCCAACGAAGACATAGATCCGTGCTATCTGACCAGAATCGCCACTTTTCGCAAAAGAGACCTTTGAACCTTGCCTCATTAGAGCGCTGAGCAAATTGCGGTGATTACCGTCGATGTCTTTGCTCGTGCCCATTATGATCCTGTTTGTGATTGTCTTGTGCTTCATACTTGAGGCTTCATATCGGCAATAAGTTATACAATAAGTTGCTATCATAACGAAAACACGCATATTCAATAATAAAGAAAATTTCACCTCAAAAACTGAAAGTTTCCAGATAAAAAATTCTGATATTTTTCATATTTCCGCTCAAAACATAGATTGTGTGTACTCATTAGAACCGCCTCGGCATGGCGGTTCAAACGAGTACCCACAATCTATGAATTTGAGCAGAAATAAGAAAAATAATGTATACCACTGTAAACTCCAGTTTTACTATATAAAAGTGGGGTTTAAGGGGAACCAAATTATATAGGCATTTTTTCGTGATGGTTACATAACAGTGTGTATGTTTTATTGTGGTGTATCGCTGATGAGGTAGGGAGCCTCGATTTCAATATGGAGCTGCACCTCACCGAAGGGTGAGATTACGCGTGAGTAATACTGGATTAAGTCCCACATAGCTTTTTGTCACACCTCCGTTAGCATGGAAGACTTTGGCGTGCAAGTTTATATCGTTCGTTCGTCCCTGTACTTACGTCCACTCCTGCGTCCACCCAAAATGAAGCCTACAGACTGCAAACAAAACCGTACGGTCACTTTCACTTCATTGATTGTATTATCTCACTGAGCTAAACCAGGATGCCAATTCTCACTCTTCTAATACTTGTTTACAAACTCTAATATGCAGGTTCGACATACACTTTAGCAAATTTCCAACGCGGTCCCTCTGCCTAAGTTCATCTTCATTCCAGAGCTTGTAATATCCCTTCTACACCAGCATACGGCGTTTACGTTTCACAGTTAATCCGTTATGCCAGAGCCTGTTCAAATTATCAGGACCTCATGGTGCGTGGGAAAGTGCTCACTACAAGGTTGTTGAGCCGGGGGTATCAAAAATCCCAAACTGGTAACAACACTTAAGATGTTCTATGGTAGACATCATGATCTGGTCAATCCCTACAATGTGGGAGTTTCCAGAATTGTTTCCGATGGTTTTGCCAATGACGAGCCATAAGTAGACTTCCACAATCCAATCCCGGACATACGCTTCTACCTACATTTCCTTCGTTCAGGCCTATGGTCATGGTGGGCAAAGCATGCTTACCAAGTAATGCTTACAAATCCGCGAACGCCTTATTACACCCTTTATTCTGGGGTTCACGTCTGTTGGTGTGAATATTTGTTTACAGACTTATGCGTTTGGATTATAGCTTGGGTAGCATGACCACAACTACAGTCGACTCTCGTTATCTCGAACTCGTTTATCTCGAATAACCGCTTATCTCGAAGTGCAAATCTGGTCCCTGTTTTAACACAAAGATCTACCAACAGGCAATAAAATATTGTGGAAAAGAGGAGAAATTGCTCCTGATTCTTCCTCAGTTCCGCAAATCTGATATGTCGAAGTACGGATATCTCGAAGTGTTTCATAGATTCCCTTGGATTTCGAGATAACGAGAGTCGACTGTACTTTATTCGTGCGGCGGTGGTTCCATATGTGATGTTTGTTTGTGATGTTTGTTTGTCTCTGTGATGTTTATTTGTCTCTTCTCCTTTCGGTATCTCGGTATGGCTGTGCTCCGTGATTGTGGAGTTTGCTGGGCATTATCACATGGTCACATCACATGGCTTCAGATCACGATTAAACCCTTTGCTTTGAGTCATCACAGTGTTTTAATGTAAAGTTGTAAACAGATGAGATAGAGGACTACTATGTGGCCCAAAGTGACATTTGCAATTTAGAGCTGTATCCAGCGAAGTCTCATATCAGTCTGCACATTTGTGCCGTCTGATCAGAATTTTCGTTTTCTATCTAAGGCCTTATATATCCTTTTCTCACCAGAGAGTGTCTAACAGCCTGATCTGCATTACGAAAACACGCCTATTCAAATATATAGAAAATTTCACCTCCAAAAAAAAAACTGAAAATTTTCTGATAAAAAAATCTGATATTTTTCATATTGCTGCTCAAAACATAGATTGTGGGTACTCGTTAGAACCGCCTCGACGAGGCAGTTCTAACGAGTACCACTATCTATGTTTTGAGCAGAAATTAGAAAAATAATATATACTCCTGTAAACCCCAGTTTTACTATATAAAAGTGGATTTCAAGAGGTCAAAATTATATAGGCGTGTTTTCGTGATGTGAGTCTGTTAGGCGCTCTGGTCCAAAGCAACAATTTCCTCACTTTGCAGCTTATTTGTATCTTGTACAGATGTCATACAAGATGTCTACCATTTGGACATTACCTGCTCTACAGTTTGGGCTGTTCTTATATTTCTGAGAAAAACACACGAGTACAACATCGGCGTCTTCCACAGCTTCTGCCATTGCTTGTAGGGTGGAACCGGCCATATTGTCTACATCCATCCATACCTGAATAACAACGAAATGTTATGCAGTAAAACTTAAGTGACTCGAACACCAATGGCTCATTTCCCGGGGCTTATTCGAACACGTTTTTGAGTCCCTAGGAAATCCTTCCGATAGCCATCACGAAAACATGCCTATATAATTTTGACCCTCTTAAACCCCATTTTCATATAGTAAAACTGGGGTTTATAGGGGTATACACTATTTCACTTATTTCTGCTCAAAAACATATTGTGGTTCTCGCTAGAACCGCCTTGTGGAGGCGGTTCTAACGAGTACCCACAATCTATGTTTTGAGCAGAAATGCGAAAAATATCAGAATTTTTTATCTGAAAATTTTCAGTTTTTGGTTGTAAAGTTTTCAGTGTATTTGAATAGGCGTGTTTTCGTAATGTTTTGATAGAAAACAAATATTTTTGGATATTTATGGATAGTTTAGGGACTTGTATCTTATCATGAAAATGTACGTTGTATGTACACATTAGAATCACATCATTGAGGCGATTCCAATGCGTACACTCATCAGAATCTACACTATTAGCAAAAGAAGCTTTTGGTCTGCAAGGCTGAGAGAGTTAATACGAGTAACATGTTTTCTGTGATAATGCATTTTTTATTACACGTTTTGTCAGTAAGCTTGGAAAAGCTTAAGGCAACGTAGTTAGTTTGAATAATGTTTTTTTTTTTTTTTTTTTGTTTTTATTTTTGAAGGTGTTGATATCCTTTCTGAGCTGCATGTGCGTACAAACTTTACATGTATATACTTGACTGATTTTTCCGCCATGTTGCAACGGGATACAACTTTTGTAGGCATAGTACAGTCGACTTTCGTTATCTCGAATTCCAAAGGACTCTCTGAAATACTTCGAGATATCCGTACCTCGACATATCAGATTTGCAGAATTGAGGAAAAAATAATTCGAACAACCACATTTAACAAATATGTAAGTATGCTATTGGACTCTTGAAGTTAGAGATATATTGAAAATATTGTGGAAAAGAGGAGAAAATGCTCCTTAGGAGCACTTTCTCCTCTTTTCCACAATATTTTTAACTATTGTAAGATGTTCATATTTAGGCAGGGACAAGATTTTCACTTCGAGATAAGCAGTTATTCGAGATAAGCCTGTTCGAGATAGCAAGAGTCAACTGTATTTGAAGCTTTGCAAAAGTGGAACAACACTTAACTCGTTCGGCCCTGCAGACCTAGCCAGATACCTGTGCACACAGTTTAGATCCTTATGAGACCTCATTATCATCACGATCAACACTGCTTTCAATTCTGTTTTGATTTTTGACTGGCACCCCTATTTTCAATGAACATGTCCAAATTCACTGATGGAATTGTCTACTCCATAAACTCAGGGTGGAAAGAGTTAAAGGAAAGAATTCTTTCTTAAGTAGAAGCCTAGAAATTGATACAACCATTTCCGTAAGTTCCCTTGGAGATGTATGAATTTATATTAACACAAAGCACTATCGGCAACCTTTACAGAAGACGACAAATTAGTGATATGTTTCTTATTTTTCCAAGATAATAGGAATTGACGTTTCATGCAAATTGTCGTAGACAAACTGGCGATATTTTTTTTCATTTTTCCCGGAGAACAGGATTTGACGTATCATGCAAATTGTCTCCAAAAAGCAGGATTTGACGTGTCATCCAAATTTTCTCCACTAATGCCAATTTGCTTCAATGAAGACTCAAATCCTGTTTTCTGGGAAACATATCATCAATTTGTCGTCTGCTGAAATAGTCAAGAGACTGGTAAAGGTTAATGTACAGCCGTTATGATATTTATATCTATAATAACTATGGACAAAAAAGTAATGTTAAATACAATTTAACAAAGCCTGTAAATTTAATTACCGTATTCGACCTAATTACCGCACATACCCCTATAAGCGCACACTCATGAAATTCCGTAGTCTTCAGATTACAGCTAGTGTACTTTTTATTTACTTTTTTATAAAGGCATATGTTGTGGGTTCTCATTTGAATTGCATTGACTTGTCGATGCAATTCAAATGAGTACCCACAACATATGCCTTTATAAAGAAAATCAGAAAAAAAATCGCATAATCATCATCAAATAAGTCCTTTTCTGATCTTTTTATTGTGTACCTTAATAGGTATAGGTACATATTTTATCACATCTGAGTGTTCTCAGTAATTTTGAAAAACCTAAGCGCACAGTGCGGTAATTAGGTCGAATACGGTAACTCAAATTATTCTGGAAACGCCCAAAAGAGTGATTGGCAAGCAGTGCAGCTCCAGATCAGACATCGCAGAATGCGTGGTCTGATCAGGGTCTCCGCTGTTTGCAAGTAGTTTAGCCTTTTTGTTCTCTAGTAACATCTAAATCACATAGCCTGACATATCTAAAATTGAAATTGGACTCTTCAAATATAAAGTGTTGGGGTGTTAATTCATTCTCAAATAGGTCAATCTGGTGCTGTGGTGCAGTTTATTTCAACAGTCTTAAGTCGTAAAATTCTGACTAAAAATAGCCGGGAAATGCCATAATCACGAAGCACACCAATACTGAGACACCAATGGAAAGAGAGATGAGGAACAAAAAGTGACTACACAAACGTCATATATAAAAATTGATAAGAGAAAAGTCCAGGGAGTGCCACAATCACAAATCGCAGCCCTTCCCAGACACCAAGAGGAAGAGAAAACAGACAAAACCAGAAAAGCGCGTCGAGGCGGTTCTAAAGAGTACCCACAATCAATGTTTTGAGCAAAAATATGAAAAATATCAGAGTTTTTTATCTTAAAGTTTTCAGTTCTTGGAGGTGAAATTTTCTATATATTTGAATAGGCGTGTTTTCGTAATGTAATGGTCAGAAGGAAAATTGCTTGGGGGCTTAAACAAGTTTTATTCGCGCGAAACCTCATTGTAAGGCGCATAAGAACTCTTCGTATTACCTTAAAACCATTTTTCCTCAGTTCATTTCTAACATCTATTAATGTCTTCTGGTTACCCCATTGATAACTTATCATAACATGGCCTCCTTCTTCGTCTCTATGCTGTTTCTTTCCACGTGTTGGTCCCTCTGAAAAATTTTCCACCGAGCTTTAATTTGCATAAAATGTTAAATATTTATGAGCCACGACGTACCTTCCGACATACAGAAGATTCAGAATAGCCTGCGCATCCGCGCAGACTGATCACAGTCTTCTTGTCCGCATGAAGAAACTTTGCATCATCACGAAAACATACCTACATGATTTTGACCACCTGAAACCCCACTTTCATATAGTAAAACTGGGGTTTACAGGGAATATATTATTTTTCTTATTTTTTTGCTCAAAATATAGATTGTGGGTACTCGTTAGAACCGCCACGCCGAGCGATTATAACGAGTACCCACAATCTATGTTTTGGGCAGAAGTCTGAAAACTATCGGTTTTTTATATGAAAAATTTCAGTTTTTGGAGTTGAAATTTTCTATATATTTGAATAGGCGTGGTTTTGTAATGATTGCATTTCTACATCTTTTAATGAACAGATGCAATTAAACCGAGTCAGATTTTATTCGTACATTAATGGTGATATTTTTGCTTCAAATGGATCCCTCTTTTCAGAATTTAGATTTATTTTTATGGATATTATAGAAGATTTTATCGCTGTATAAAGGCCGGCGATTTACTCACATTCTTAGTTTTTACACAGCGATAGAATCTACAAAAATATAATCCTTTTTTTAACACCTCTGTTCGTTTTGTTCCATATTTGTCTTTACATTCTAGCCGTATTTGAGCATAGGAATTTCATCCCGCACTATCCAAGGGAAACCAACCAATCGTGTACAATGTTATTACTGTTGCGAGAGTTGCGCCACTGGTAACTATGGACGCTAGCTTACAATATTGGCCGAAAATCGGCGAATTTGTCGAAATTTTATTTCGCTGTCCACATGAAACATTGCAATTATTTGACTTTTTTTTACTTGATGAGTTCCATTGCAGGTAATACCATTCCGAAACTCATTCTTTTTTTTTTTTTTTTTTTTTTTCTTCTTCTTCTTCTTTTTTACTTCTTGTTTCCATCTTGTATTGAGGATATGTTCGAAAACTGAGTAAGTCAGTTAACATTCTTATTTTGCTCGTTTTAAATCTGTCCTCCTCGAGTTTAGGTCCAATGCCATGCATTTTGCAATTCTTTCATAAATACAGGATACAACTTTTTATATTTTACATGGCCACCTGATTCGCAGGAGTAATCCGCCATCTTGAATATTGGTAGTCGTACCTTGTAACTAGGTAACCGTGTGATTTAATGCTAGAGGAATAGTCAACTACCAAAGGGAAGTCAGGTAATAATAATGTTAAGAAATCTCATTTATGAAAAATTCGCTCAATGAGGGGTGTTAGAAAATAAATAATTTACTCTGAACCGTCTCGAATGCCCCAGATAAAACACAGTTGAGTTTGGTTTGTACCCATTTCAGCACGAGCGAGCGCAGCCCGTCTGTCCATGCGTCCGTCTGTTCTTTAAGTTTTCATTTGTGCTCCCCATCTCGCGAGATAACTTATCAGAAGTCGTTATCTTGCGGGTAGTAAATGCTTATGGACACACTTGTTTGTAACAATGAAAAGCCAAAATGTCGCCGGCTGACAAAAATGCCCTTAAGGCATATACGAATGCCAACGCCTCAGACTAGTTTCCACTGGGGCAAGGGGGCAAGATCTTCGCAATAAGTCCTTTAATTTTAACAAGGTCCCTATAATTTGTAGGCGAACAGCGAAAATCCTGACCGGACTGCGCGGAAGTCCTCAGGTCCCTTTTCTCAAATAAACAAATCTGTCCCCAAGATATGTGAGCCTTTGAAGTTCGATTGTATGTCGTGAACACGCCTGTTTCCATTACAAAAAACATGCCTATTCAAATATACAGAAAATTTTACTTCCATACAATGAAAATTTTCAGATAAAACATTCTGATATTTTTCATATGTCTGCTCAAAACATAGATTGTGGTTACTCGTTAGAACTGCCTCGACGCGAGTACCCACAATATATGTTTTTGAGCAGAAATAAGAAAAATAATGTATACCCCTGTAAACCCCAGTTTTACTATATAAAAGTCAAAATTATATTAGGCATGTTTTCGTAATGCTGATTAAATGACATAATCTATGGACTCAACTTAAATGCGGTGATTATACCTCTTGCTTGGTATTTTTTAGTTTTCGGTGTTCGTAAATCATCCCGTAGATTCCACAGGGCACCGTCAGCTGCGGATCTAATTTTCTCAGAGTCACTATCTCTAAGTTCAGCCAGCACCATTAAGATGTCCAGTTTCTTATCTTCCATCATAATCTTGCGGTTTTCATCGTCGAATGACAACGTCCACATCGCACCTACAGCTTCTGCAATAATAATAATAATAATAATAATAATAATTATCATAACGTCATGTCATAAAAATCGTATGACCACACGTTATACAACACTTTGGTGGGAACGAGTAACGTCATTTTCGTTGAACATTTGTCAACTTTAAAGGCAATAAAATCTAATTTAAAATAGTCAAATGATAAACAGAATCTTACAGTCGTGATCATTTCATATGCAATTTATGATACACGCCGAAGGCTCTTTCATAAATTTCATATGAAATGACCTCTTATGTAAGATACTCTATTGTTAGTGATAATACTAGTGATAATAATAATAATAATAATAATAATAATGATAATAACAGTAATGATAATTATTAAAATAGGAGGAGTAGTAGTAGTTATAATAATAATAGTAGTAGTTATAATAATAACAATACCATTAATAATAATAATTATAATAATACCATTAATAATAATAATGATCATAAAAATAATTATAAATTTATAGTAGCAGTAATAATTATTATAATAATAATGCCATTAATACTAACAATAATAATAATACTAATAATAATACCATTACTTTTAATATGAATAACAACAATGATAATATTAATAAGCGTAATAATAATAAGTAGTTATTGTGGTGTTTAATGTCCCTTTCAACATTATTTTTGTCATTTCGAAACTATCGAAGGATTCTAATGAAAACATGGGCTCTTTGCAATGAAGCTCTGTACAGTCATGAGCAAAATTCCGCCTCTGGTGGGATTCGAACCCAGGAATCCGTGATCATAAGTCGGGAACGCTAATCACTCGTCAAAAAATAATAAAAATAAAATAATAGGAATAGTAGTAGTAATTAGACATCAATATCATCAAAGCACAATTCCCAGCAGACACAGAACGTCCGAACAACGTCGTTATAACGTCGCTGCAACGTCGTGACGTTGCAGCGACGTTGTAATGACGTTGTGGCGGCAGTGTGTGTTTGCTAGGTCAATATTCGCGCAAACTTTCAAGGCTTTTAGGCCTACTCTTTTGAGCCCCATGAATCAGGGTCACATGTTCAATAGTGCTACACCAACATAGCATACAGGGAAGGTATATAGAACACTAAATGTGGTTGAGACCAGTCAATCGTGACAACGTAACGGACAGACTATTGTACATTTGTAGACTGCGGTCGACAGAAGATTTCATATTTGGAATGGATACAAATAAGTTAGTGCTGCGTGTGGATCGACAATGTCCCTTGATCTGGTACCGCGGTATGGCAAGTTCAGAAGATAATAGTACCAGTATAATTACATGGTATATAAATATATAAAACCTCTCCCCGTAAAACGTCTCCCCGTACATCATCATAGTGCAGGTTATATTTTATTTCCTTTGGGATCACTGAGCCCATCCTGTTTATTTCGAAAATCGAATACCGCTTAATCCGGCGCTAGGGGGCGTATGCAGCCTCGCAAACTACACTGTTGTATATATGAAGAGACTCAGTCAAACCGAGTCTCCGATTTTTGTGAATTTGTGTGTTCTTTGTTTCAAAAGGCAATCCTTTTTGACTCAAGTTTATTATATATATACGAACATAAGTGAAACTATCTAACGTTTTATTCCAGGAACATAAAGAAGACTATCCTTACACTTTTATAGTTTGTGTGTCGGCCAGAATAAACAGAGTGTCTTTGTCCGTCAGTATGTTCTACAATATACTGAGAAACGAATGCCCTCTGCGCATAATGAAGGTCAAGTCAGCCTGCTGTACAGACTGATCTTGGCCTTCATAATCCGCATGTTTGTTTATTGTTTTTGTTTTGTATGTTTTTTTGTTGTTTTTTGTGCTTTTCATAGGAGCCTCATTTATGTCGTTGAAATCCAGACGTACCTAATTGCTCCTCTCTACTTCCTTTTGAAAGTTTCACTAGCAGCTGCAAGGCTCCCAGCTGAACAAGAAGTTTCTTGTTGGCATCGTTCCGTGCCAGTGTCTTGATAACTGAAAGAATCATATACAGGTGCAAAGTGACTGTCATAAATTCAGATATCCAATTATTTCAACATCACGTGACTATTCCTATATTTTCTGACCCCTCACCACTCCAATTCTCCCTTTATGAAGTAATGAATAAGGAATGGGAGTAGGTACCTGATTTCTGAATAAATAAATCTTTTATTTTTATTGTTGCATTTAAAATTTTAGTTTAGAGAACGAACATTTGTATATGCAATAGTACGTTGCGAACGAGGCGCTTAATTTTGTGCACGCACATAAGAGATAGCCTGAAAATACATGCTTAACTTTTAAACTCTTTTATATATAGATAAAAGCAGACATAATTCAAAAGGCTAAAGCAAATGCGACAAGAACAGCCATCAGTCTTTGTTATTGCTGCATTTGCGACCAGTTGTGACAGAGGCGTTGTTCAAATTTTAGAACAAGTATGATAAGGAGTTACGGTGCCCCTTTATTTAAATAAACATTATTGTTTGTTTGTTTGTTTGTGTTGAGGTTTTACGGCCCAGTCAACACAATGGGGTCATGTCGAGCGCGGTCAGTTTACCTAACCACACCTTTACTGGGCAGGCTTAGTCCTCTAAGCAGTTAACCAGTATTGTGCACATTCTTTCGCCAGAAACTGACAACTGTCCTACTTGAATCAGCGGAAGGGAGAGAATGACCGTAGAAAATATTTTAAGATCAAATCTCCACGAAAAATTGCTGCCAACCCGGCGGGTATCGAACCCGCAACCTTCTGATCACCTGTCGGATTCGCATCTAACTGAGCCATCGAGGCCGACTAAACGTTATTGAGGTAACATAAAAGCGCATATATATTAAAAATTTCACCACAAAAAGAAAACTGAAAGAAAATTGAAAAAAAAAAAACCTCAGATAAAAATTCTGTTGTTTTTTCATATGTCTGCTCAAAACATAGGCTGTGGCTACACGTTAGAACCGCCTCGCCGAGGCGGTTCTAACGAGTACCAACAATCTATTTTTTGAGCAGAAATAAGAAAAATAATATATACCCCTTTAAACCCCTGTTTTTCCATATAAAAGTGGGGTTTCAAGGGGTCAAAACTATATAGGCGTGTTTTCGTGCTGCATCAAATAGGAGGCGTTTAAATATTACCAAAAAGTACGGTAGTAGGTAAGGTGTCCCATTAATGATAGTAAATACGGTAAAAATAGCTCATATACAGGTATAATAACGTGGACATATAACGAAGCATACTCACCTAAGGCTAATTCTTTGCATGACCATCCATCGTACCTGCGATCATCCTGCCGAAGCGCCCTTCTCAACACTTTCATTAGGTGCTTGACGACCTTTTTGTTGGAATTTATTATTTCGCTCTCCTCTTCATCAATAATTGCAGCTAGTCCTGCCAGAGCAGTTAGATGATTATCTTTATCTTTTGATTTAAGATACGGTTGTAGGGCCTCTGTGAAGTTTAATTTTCGGAGATGAGGTATATTAGATTCCACCATGGATACATTGTAAACTATAGTTAGGGCTGAATTCAGTATGTTGCCGAGACAATGTTCTTCTTGTGTAACCTAAAATATAATATCAAAATCAACGCACTTTCGAAACAGTATAAACCAAATAATTAAGCCAAAGTTTTTTATTTTTTTTAATGTGTTACTATTTCAAGCATGCAGACACAAACCGATACCTATACAAAGAATGTAGAACAACTCCAATCGGCTGATGACGAGTTTGTTACCAATCGATTCAACCGGCTCTACATTGTTCAAAATAGTATCTCCCTGTTGTCATGTTTGTTTTTAATTTGATAAGACATCCTTATTTGCAACAGAATTTAGGCTGAAGGACTTTTCTATTTTATTTCATTTTATTTATCTTATTTCATTTTATTTTTTTTTATCTTATTTCATTTTATTTTTTTTATCTTATTTTATTTTATTTTTTTTTATTTTTTATTTTTTTGTCTATTCTGTCTAGATCTCCAGTACACTCGAGCTATGATAAATATTTAACCCTTAAAATGCCAAGAAAACCTACATCTGAAAACGTCGTCTCTTTATGTCATCTGCTGAATAATCTTGCGAACTTTTCAAACCTATTTTTGCATACAGGCAAACAGTGTTGACCCGGATCAGATTGCTCATAGAGGAGCAGTCTGATCTGGGTCCACATTGTTTGCAAAAATGACTTAAAATCACAAGCAGGCGACAATTATTGTTTAAGGGTTAAATCATGCTTGTCTATCTCATGTAACAAAAAAGCAGAACTGGCCGAATTATATTGACACTTCTATCGGCGACGAACTATCAGATATTATTAAGAGACAACACTAGAGAAAAAAGTTCAGCATCGCATCCAGTCGCCTCGTTTGTTCATACATGTAATACTGATAAACTCCCTTTTCTTGTAGTTTTGTGAATGTCACAGGAGCAAACTGGGGGATATTGACAACTTCCTATGGAGCACAATTGCTCATCTAGACACCGACAGGACGTGTGGACTAACAAGACGAGTTCTCTCATCACAAAATGGGAACTTAGAATGAATACGTTTTATCACATGTCGACCAAATAAAATTGACATGTTTCAGCTAACAACTTGCTTGCTTTTTAATTTTAGAAGCCACAGAAGCCAGTATAAGCCTGTATATTTTATACCAGCAACTCCTCAATCGTCTTGGAAGTCATCCGAAATGCGTTTTTGCATCTATACCTTTTTACCTCACGTATCCGACACCTTAACTCTTTCGGCGCCAAATTTCAGACTACATTTATCGTCTGCTTTGTTGTTTTTAATCACATTATTGACTGGAAAGAAGTTTATATGTTAAGTTGAAAGCCTGAATGTCAAACAGCGTAGATACTGCTGAGCCGTCTCATCTGGATCTTCGCTGTTTCCAAAAGTCTATTATTATCGCCTGTGGCAGTGAAAGAGTTAATTCTTTATCATACATGTCCTAAATTTGAAGCAAGTTTACTACCTGTTGATGACTGTTACCACTGCTGGATGAGGGTGCCAAATAGTTTTGACCCTGATCAGCACCGCGTTCTGCGGAGTTTGATCTGGGTATACACTGTTTGCTCCAGATTGTAAGACCAAATTCTAACAGCGGTGTCGCTCACGGAAATTGTGACAGATATTTGGATCAAGGTTATATGTGATGTTTATAAACAGATCAAAAACTGTAGTGTTAAACTACGTAACATTTTGGAATTTGATGACAGTGAGCCACACTGCAGTATAACATCATGCGATTCAAAAAATTGTAAAACCTGTACAATTTTGATCAAAGAAACTCGGTTTACGAGTGGACTCACTAATAAAACATACCATACACGGAGCTGGGGTGATCTCAATTGTAAGTCCTCTAATGTTGTCTATGGTGTGGAGTGTTCGCTCTGTGGATTGATATACGTTGGTGAGACGAAAGGACAACTACGCAATAGAATGTCTGATCATAGATATGAAATAAATCATGGGAGTAATCAGTTGCTTTATCAACATTTCAATCTACCAGATCATTCTATTTTGTCCTTCAAAGTAAGAATACTAGAAAAAATATACCACCCTACTAACAATCCCAGCCTGAGCACGCCACTTCATAGACAGCGTGAGGAATTCTGGATCAGAGAATTAGGCACTGCAGCACCATATGGTTGCAATGACAAAATAGATTCTGTAGGGAATCTTACCAGCCCAAGATGCAGTTCGGTCAATGTGATGAGGCTCTTTGGCAGCTCTCAAAGACGTAAGAGAAGTCATGGACATCGGCACTACAATCGTCCTAATTTTCATGCTGATGTCGCATTTGACACTCTCCTTCCATATGTACAGCAGCCATTAGGACTTCATCATATTCGTACCAAGCTGTATCAGCTGCCGGTAACTAAACTTCGCTCTTTGCAGAAGGAAGTGGTGGATACAAAAACATATGTTCAAAATTCTCCGGAATATAAGCTGGTTGCTATCATTTTGGATGTTGCTAAGTTTAGGTTGTACAAGCCTGTTCAAACAGTTTCTCCAGAAGAGACTCCCACTCGTGATTTTCTGAAACTTGACTTCAGAAACAAGGGTCTTGACGCCGTTAACATTAGCAATATCCTGAACCATAAGAAAGTGACTTCAACCATACCAGCTTACTTCAAAAACCAGAGCCCACCTATCATCTCCTACAGTTATTCGTCTCCCATTGCACCTAAAATTTTCAATTACAAAAACGTGCTACAAGAGCTAAATACTGAGAACATTACTCGAAACCCCTCAGAGTGTTCCTGTAAAGCATCGGAGTTCTGTTATATTCCAGCCGGTCACGTCATAACAGGTGACCTCAATATAGTCAGGATTAGCAAACTCAGGGACATTCTTTCCAAAGGCCCTAAATATAGGGAACCCTGGTCTTTTACTTGGAAACAGAATTCTAAATTAATATTGGATTCTGTTGAAGAGTATGCACGACGCTGGGCCAAGAAAGAGGACGTAGAAGTTGACACACTGTCTGAATGGGTTAAATCGGTAATGTCCTTGGTAAACAGACGTGTCTCAGTACTCAGCAGAGCCATGTCTCGCCGACATGAATCGGTGTTTGACGATCAAGATGTTGCTGCTGAGTTAGCTGAAATCCATGAGAAGTTTGTCGTTGTTCCAGCCGACAAGGCATCTAACAACATTGTGTTTGTTTGCAAAACACACTATATAAACTGCTTAATGGAAGAGCTTGGTATGAGTACCATGACCGGAAACCCTACATATAATCTTACTGCTATGTCCAAGGAAGAAATTCTACAAAACCACCATTCGGTGATGCTGACATTTGGAATTTCCCTCCCAGAGGAAGATATTGACCTTCCCAAACTGTACTGGATTCCTAAACTTCACAAGAATCCGTACATGCAGAGATATATTGCTGGTTCAGCTAAGTGCTCAACCAAGCCTCTTTCTCAGATTCTAACACGAATACTAACCGCAGTTAAAGAAGGCCTTCAGAAGTATTGTGACACTGCATATGCCAGAAGTGGTGTTAATCAGATGTGGATCCTGAAAAACTCCAAAGAGCTCTTAGAAAACCTAAAGGCACAATCTCTTCATTCCGTCAACAGTATAAAATCTTTCGATTTCTCTACTCTTTACACTACTATTCCTCATGATAAATTGAAATCTAAATTAAAGGCAATTATCAACCAGTGTTTCGTCCACAAGAATGGTAACCGTCGATTTCAGTATGTTGTCATTGGCTACAAAGACACATACTTCATTCGGGATCACTCTGATGCACCACAAAAATACTCAGATGCAGATGTCATTAAGATGCTGGAATATCTAATCGACAATATTTTTGTGGAGTTCGGCGGTCGGATATTTCAACAAACAATCGGCATACCGATGGGTACTAATTGTGCACCGTTACTTGCCGACTTGTTTTTATACTCGTATGAGGCGGAGTTTGTACAAAGTCTCCTCCAAGCAGGCAAGAAACACCTCGCACAACAATTCAATTTCACCTACAGATATATAGATGATGTATTGTCTCTGAAAAACACAAAATTTGCAGAGTATTTAGAATTCATCTACCCACGTGAACTTGAAATAAAGGAAACAACGGAGACTTCAGCCTCCTCCTCATACTTGGATTGTTATCTCTACATCGACAATGGAAAGCTTACTACTAGGCTTTACGACAAACGGGATGACTTCAATTTTCCCATCGTTAACTTTCCTTTCCTGAGCAGTAATATCCCTTCTGCACCAGCATACGGCGTTTACGTTTCACAGTTAATCCGTTGTGCCAGAACTTGTTCAAATTATCAGGACTTCATGGAGCGTGGGAAAGTGCTCACTCAAAAGTTGTTGAGCCAGGGGTATCAAAAAACCAAACTGGTAGCAACACTTAAGAAGTTCTATGGGAGACATCATGATCTAGTCAATCCCTACAATGTGGCAGTTTCCAGAATTGTTTCTGATGTTTTTGCCAGTGACGCGCCATAAGTAGACTTCCCAAATCCCGGACATACGCTTCTACCGATATTTCCTTCGTTCAGGCCCATGGGCATGGTGGGCGAAGCTTGCTTACCAAGTAATGCTTACTATCCGCGGACGCCTGATTACACCCTTTGTTCTGGGGTCCATGTCTGTTGGTCTGAACATTCTGATTCGTCATGCGTTTATGGATTTATGATTTTGAATTACGGCTTTGGTACCATGACCGCAACTACTTATAACGTCGTCTATCAAGTAGATAGATAATCTGAGAATGCTTACATCATTTAAAAAAAAAAACTATATATGTAGAGATACCCAGGAAAAGCCTCAGTCTCGTAGCACAGCCTTCCCAAGCCACTACAAGAAGGAGAGATAAGGAACAAACAATGATAAAACAAAAGTCATACATTAAACCACCGACGCACGAACAGACATGAACTACAACAGAGTAACCGCCTTGGAATAGTCAGCAGAAAACTACTATGTGTGTGTCTTCGTGTGTGTGGTTGCTTAACCTTTGCTACTGTGTTCAGCAGACGACCATTTGACGATAGCTTCTAAGTTTTCCCAGTAAATAGGCGTCGTCATTTTGTGGAAACGTCTCCTTAGGAGACAATTTGCATGGATTGTCAAATAAATTCTAAAACAAAAACCTACTTTCCGGAAAAACTAAGAAAAATATTTAAAAAAAATCATCTGTTGAAATTTGTACCTAGCATGCAATATGTTAAACCAGTGAAATTCTTTAGCCCTCACAAGCATTACCGATCACCAACTAGCCATTCTCTTTGTGGACTACGCCAAACACGCCTTCCTTTAAAAAATGAAATATAGAATAATTTGCTTACCGATTCCACCTGATGTAATTTTTTTTCACTGAAATCTACCAGAATGTTATGCACAGACTGTAGAAATCCGGGAACAATGGCAACTCTTTCTGCGAGGTCTGTCGACACATCTGAGTAATTTATTAAGACTTCTATCGCAGCCGTCAGTATTAAGTGTAAAATTTGAATTTTTTCTTTGAATTCTTTGGTCGTCAGTTTCTCCTGGATGTTTACAACAAGTTCACATATTTTGTCTACTGTTTGGGTTTCAAGTATAATATCTACAACTTGCGTATGTGATTCCAGAATACTTTCAGAAGTTTGTAAAATGTCTAGAATTTTAACAACTCCTTGGTGAATTTTCCCTTCCTCCGTTATCCACAACTTGCCTTTCATAGAATCAATGCTTTCCTGAACGTTTTGCACTACATTTTTTTCAGCTGACAAACCGCCGGTCCTTGCCAGTGGTTCAGAGTTTTTTGATGCTACTGTATCTTCTTCAGGGTGTTTGATTTCTGCACGTCCGGCAGTTGCTTTTGCTTCTGCCTCATTGTCAACTTTGTCTTCTGTTAAGCCTTCATTTATACGTTTCCTCGATTCTTCTAACGGTATGTTTTTCGACTTCTCTGTTTCGTTTACTTTTATAAGACTTCCTTTCGGATTTCCGTTTCTTCCAAAAGCAGATTCTTGATCGTCGTGAGGGTTCTCGACCTTTGGTTCTACCTTTTGATTCCCCTCTTCAGAACTCGCTGTCTTATCTACCACATCATCTCTGAATATTTGTCTGAATCTGAATTCTGAACCAAAATGCCTATCTGGCTTTTTATTCCCCTCTTCCGAACTCCCTGTCTTATCGTCCGTATCGTTTCTGAATACCTGTCTAAATCTGAATTCTGAACCAAAGGGTCTTTCACTAGGACGTTGATTGCTGTCTTCTTTTGTTTGCACCTTTTTCTTTAAGTCAGGAGTTGACTTTTTCATCATCTTTCTACTCATACGGTATCACCTGAGATCCTTATTAGTCTAAACGGCAGAATGTTTTAGATTCTGAAAAAGAAATAAAACTGAGCGAATGATAAACTGCTGATATACTTCTTACATTTATTAAGCTCCAATTTTCATGTGAAATGTCCCCTTTGAAGGAAATAGATTTTACATTTCATGTAAAATTGCCACCAACTTAGGAGACTACTTTTATAAAATGTCAAACCCTAATTTATGAAAACTAATCAACAAAATACTTCAAATATTTTACCCACTATGCAAAGCGGTCTTTAATATAAATTTACGATAAGATGGCATCAACTTTTCTGAGTAAGAACGACTATACATGTTAAGTTCTTTATCATAATTTTATGGGACTTTGAACAAAGTTGCGTTTAATGCCGTTTGCCATCATATTAATTTATTTCACATGATTGTTAAGGCTTCATTGTACAATTTCATTACATTAACAAGTGTATGTATACCAATGTTACCATATAATATGATCTGAAGGGAAAAAACGTACCCTTCGTGCATGTGCGGCCAGTGAAGACTAATCAGTCTGCGCATACGCGTAGTCTGAGCAGAGCCGTTCTTGTCCGCATGAAGAAACTCTGCATCTTTGGTTGTCTAAAATGCACCCAGTAAACATTCTGATCAGACTGCACGAATTTTCAGGCTGATCTGAATCTTTGCTGGGCACATATGTCCAGAGGGTCGTTTTCTTACGTGTTTGCTCATAATATATATATATCCCATAAAGGGATATTGGCAATAGTGTAGACCCAGATCATCAGACGCCGCAGAACGCGGTGTCTGATCAGGATCAATACTGTTTACATTAAAGACATGAATTTCTGCACAACGTGGTCCCAATAAAAACTATCAGGCACCCTTTCCATGGGAAGTGGACCAGTTTTAAACACCTGAAGTAGAAGAGTCCACTTGTCATAAATAAGGTAAGTAGGTTGTACAGTGATAAACATTATAAAGAGATTTTCAGCTTTTAAATCTGATTTCATTTTATTCTGTCATTTCTCGTAGTGTTTTATACTGCATAAACATGTCAATATGTACTTAGAAACCACATATTTTTTTTCTCCTAAAAAGCATATAATGATGGGTACTTGTAATGCATACCAATATCATTTGCTTTTAACTAAACATCAGTAAATATAAAAAATTCAATATTTGTGTTTAAAATTGGTTTATCAAGAGTTATTTAAGAAATATTTTTGCTCCATGGTGAATTATCGCGAACTACGCATCATGGTGTTGGAGGACAGATTGTGAAGAATTAATTCACGAAGGCGAAGCCGGACTGAATTAATATTCGCATTTGCCCGACAACACCATGCTTTAGTTGCGATAATTCATAGTAGAGAACAAATAGTTCCATTCTAACATGATACAGAAAGGAAAATCGACATTGTCGCAATGTTTTCCAAAGAACTCTTTTGCAGCGTACGTCGCGAGAAGTAACTGTTTACATGCGACATCATCAAACGCGCCCTTTTGCACGCACTACGTTGACGAAGTGAGTTATTGTAGTTTGATCACGGTGACGTTTCGATTTAGGCTCAATGGGAAAACGTTAATGTCATGTTAGAAATAAGATATAATTTTTCTCTACTCTGAATTATCGTCGAATAACGCATAATAAGGACAGATTTCGACTACGTTGACGAAGTGAGTTATTGTAGTCGTTTCCATTTAGGCTCAATGGGAAAACGTTATTGTCATGTTAGAATTTAAAATTTACATGTGTTAACATAATCTAAACGGAACCCCGGTTTGTAAAGTGTAGCTTATAGTCAATTACCATCTTTGGGTTGATCAGACGCTAGTATATACATGTATATGCGTTAAACTTTGTTGTTGTTTTTTTTAATAACTAGAAACCATGCAACAAACATTTGCACATTTGTATTCTGGGATAGTTGTGGTGAATTAAAAATAAGACTTACCTTGGTGTTGAATTATATACCTTCGTTCTCATGTAAGTTTGTCATTTCCAATATTGTCATTCATTCATTCCACACGGAAAGGCCGCATACCGCAAATAGAAAGTGCCGTAATTTCCCAACATATTCTTATGTTTTGGTTCGAGTTGGCTTTTTACGGCCCGGACCAAAAAAACATAATTAAGATCATGTCGAATCAGTAAATTAAACTTTCAATATTGTCACTCATTCATTCATAACACGGAAAGGCCGCATACCGCAAATAGAAAGTGCCGTAATTTCCCAACATATTCTTGTGTTTTGGTTCGAGTTGGCTTTTTACGGCCCGGACCAAAAAACATAATTAAGATCACGTCGAATCAGTAAATTAAACTTTCAATATTGTCACTCATTCATTCATAACACGGAAAGGCCGCATACCGCAAATAGAAAGTGCCGTAATTTCCCAACATATTCTTGTGTTTTGGTTCGAGTTGGCTTTTTACGGCCCGGACCAAACAACATAATTAAGGTCATGTCGAACCGGTAAATTAAACTACTCTTACTTTTGAATATTCTGGTACATGAATGCCTTATAATACTCGTTCTAAAATTTAAACAGCTCCTAATTTACTATCTGTTGATGTGTTTAAAGACAGTGTAGACCCTGATCAGACGCCGCGGTTTGCGGCGTCTGATCTGAGTATACACTGTTTGCTCAGACCTCTGTCCCAATATTTAGGTTAAATACGGTAATGTAAATATTCACATCGAAAATAGGTGTTTTCATGCTTGTCCTATAATGAACAAGTCATTTTGACTATATAATGATGTGTCTCTGCAAGCCTCGACCAGACACTGATTTAAACCCCCTGGTGGCTTTTTTTTTAACCGATGCCGTTCTAAGGCCATAGTTCTGATATTGTCTTCAACATCTTTGGGACCATAAAAAGTTGTTCGAGACATGGATAGTTCGAGCCATTGAGAGTTAACCATGGTACCAGGCCAGGAAGCAAACAGCGATAATTTAGGGAAGAATTTTCGCTCTTCTATAAAATATTGTTATGTTGTGTTTACTCACTAAAATAGTCTCGTCGAGGCGATTCTAATGAGTACACACAACATACAATTTCATGATAAAATAAGAAAAAAATCCCTAAATACTTGTTTTCTTTAGCTGCCGGAAGAATTTCCAAGGGACTCAGAAACGAGTTCGAATCATCCAAGGTAAACGAACCATCGGCGTTCGAGTCATCGAGGTTTTACTGTAATTTGCATAAAATGTTAAACTCTGTTTTCTGGGTCAATTAAGAAAAAATTGATCAATTTGTGGTCTGCTGAATTTGCCCAGAGCGTGATAAAGGAATAACGGCCTTAAATAGATTTTAGTTGTACGCTGCTTTGACCTTCAATTCCCAATCGATTTAAAATAGTTGTATTGAAATTGTAGTATGTTTGAACGTACTGATCAATAAATTATTGGGTAGATCACACTCATTGCTGAGTTGAGTCAATATTAGAATTTTTATTTTAAAATAAACAATTATGTGTATATGGTGAAAAGTGTCATATTTTACTTGTATTTGTAATGTCTAATAAAAAGCACCTTGCCTAGAACAAAGTGTGAGTAGGTCAATTGACCGGCTCGACATGACTTAACAGTGTTGACTTGGACATAAAACACCAACTAAAAGACTAAAGTAACCATCATTAACCACAACTGCTCGTCATTACAATAGCATACCTGTGTGAAATTTATTGGTACCGGCGGCTGAGAAAAGGGACCTTACAGCATATGCGAACACCGAAGCTCCAGACCAGCCTGCGCATCCAAGGAGTCTGATCTTCGCTGTACAACCACATAATATAGGGAACATGTTGAAAAGACTATTAGTGAAGATCAAACCCAGACGCGTGGGGCTTCGCCATTCGTCTATGCTCTAAGGACCTTTTTGTCAGCCGGAAACCCATTTTTCCTGCCCGCCATGGCTGTACACGTCTGAAGCGCCTCCAGAGACCATAACATATATATTTATAGACAACTAAGGAAACTGTCAATAATCTTAACTAAAAACTGTGTTATCCAGAAAGTTTTTATAAAGCTGCATTAACGTAAGAAGATAAGGCGTAATTTATTTTTTTCTTACTAAAACTTGGCATTTCTTTCTTATTTCTGCATGAAAAAAAAATGTCGTGCCAACGAGCATAATTTCTCCATAAAATTGTCGCTACGCGTTAGAAGTGTCAACGTTTTCACGGAGAAGCGAGGACTATAAGAATCTTCTGCGAGTTTAAGACGCAGTCTGGAAAAAATCGTTCCGAGGGAAACTGTTCCGCATTACGAGGACTGCCGAACTGTTCTCCATCGGAACGGTTTTTGGACTAGGCTTGGCTTGCCAAGCCGAAGGCCAAAGTAGTCATACCAAAATTACAACCCTTGCCAAAGCATTTACGAAAAAACAAACCGAGTAAAAGTGCAAAGTACCGCATCCCACTACGCTGAAAAAAAAAAAACTTCTCTTGAAAATAAAAATACATGTACATTTCGGTTTGAACATAAAAATGAGGTGTAAGTTTACCACAAACTTTGATAAGTGTGCAATGTTAATCGTACGAAACTGTTTGACAAAGAATTTTAAGCTCTAACGAGCTAATTCATAACTTTAAATTACTACGCTATACCATTGAAAGAAAACACAGTTGTATACGGAGATAGCTGATCTAGATAGCCGATAGTAGAACGGAAAAGTACGAGTTTGCGTATCTGAAAAAGAAAATGTCAGCCAATTTTGAAGTTTGGAACCGTGTGCCTCAAATCTTTCGATAACTTTCGGGACTAGACAAAGTTTTTCACACATGCACAAATAAGGTTTGTCTTTTACCATAGCCGCTCTCTGGGAATATTCAGCAGACGACATTTGATGATAATTGCCTTATCTTTTTCCAAAAAATAGGCATTGTCAAGGCTCAGGAAAAAATATGAAAGTATTTCAAAATGTCGTCTGCTGAAATTTTTACACAGACTGCCATGATGGCTTTATCCAATAATATTTTGTTGGATGTTTGGATTATAATTTCCTGTCTTCTCGACAGATTAGCAGTTCACAAGTATAGATAAGAAGATGATTTTAATGATATTTTTGTCATTTTTTGCACAGCATATGTTATGGGTATACATTAGAATGGCCTCAATAAGGCCATTCTAATGATATCCCACATTATGTTTTGCTGCAAAAAAAAAAAACAAAAAAACTAAACAACACTAAAACTTAGTTATATATAGGCTGACCATATCTAGCCCAAAGAGGGTGGGTGGGGTGGGGTGTTAACAGATTAATATTTGTCTTATTTCTGAATAAAAGCATATGTTCTGGGTACTTATTAGAAGTGTCTTGCTTCTAATGAGTACCAAATCACATGTTTCATGGAGAAATGGGAAAATATCCATACTCTTGACTGAAAAAAGTATCTTATCTAGATAAATATAGTAATACTAACTAACTGAAACTTATGAAAACTACTTAACCCTTGTCATGCTGAATAAAATAAGATGCCACTCCCACTTCTAATTTTCAGCCAATCAGATTACTTGATTCAGGCTGTTGGTACAAATTCACATACTTGATGCCAAACAGTGTAGATCCAGATCAGTTGGCTTCTTCAGAAGCCAATTGATCTGTATCTACACTGTTTGTAAAGGCAGGGCATATCCGGCTTCAGCAGGATAAGGGTTAACTATTCTGATGCTCAGGCCTCCAGCGCCTGCAGCGCTTTGCTTTCACTCTACGCCCAACACACATAATAGATTCTTTTTCTTGCATACTTTTATATGACCCCCGTCTAGCGAAAAAGTGCCTTCGAACATGCGCAAAATGTACATATTCAGATCGTCCTGCGCATGAGCAAAGTAAAGACCGATTTATTCGGTAGTTCACCAGTTCTGACAAATCATATCTTATCCCGTCTATCCGACCCACGGGTCGAGGAGAATGAGGAAGATTTGAGCCTCGACGTGAGACAAAGACCTGTACATTTTTGCCGCTCAGTATATTTGGCCTTAGTGGTTTTCTTCATCTGTTGTTGTCAGTGTCCGAGGTATTTGTCACCATTCCTCCTCCTTGTTTAATCATAGTGATTGTTACATTTATTAACATGTTTCTGTGATGTTTCACTGATTGAATAAGGAGCGAAAGTCGAACAATTATTCTATATTTTAAACCATCTGATCTTAGAGTGAAGATTTTGCGCAGGCGAAATCGGTTTAACACACGGACCCACCAAAATGATATTTACTAGTGATCGTCCTAAGACAGAGGTTCTTATGTTGTTCCACTTAGTTGGCGTTTGGGCACCTAGCTGGATGTTCAGTCCTGTTGAAGTTATAGCATTCTGGTCAACCCTCTGTATGGCTTTGCTTTCTTTGTTTCATTACGAAAACATGCCTATTCAAAAATATTGAAAATTACGTATAACAAAAAAAAGAAAATTTTCAGATAAAAAAATACTGATATTTTTCATATTTCTGCTCAAAACATAGATTGTGGTACTCGTTAGAGCCGCCTCGGCGAGGCGGTTCTAATGAGTACCCACAATCTATGTTTTTGAGCAGAAATAAGAAAAATAATGTATACCCCTGTAAACCCCAGTTTTACTATATAAAAGTGAGGTTTAAGGGGGTCAAAATTATATAGGCGTGTTTTCGTGATGTGTATCCAAAATGTAATACAAATATGTTTTCTTTCTTCCTTTTCTTTCTTTCAGTTTTAGTGATTACTGTCGTTTTGTTTTGTTTATTTGTTTTTTGCTTTCTGTTTTTCCATGACATTTCTTGCATATACATTTACTTCATTAGCATGAATGTCAACGTCATGTTACTCGGAAAAACTAAGAAACAAGCATCAGCTTCTCGTCTGCTGAATTCTTCCTCAGAGTAGTAAAGAAAATAACCTTTACGAGGCTGCTCTTTTCAGGCTCCTAGACTCGGTGGAGTTTGTTTCTGTAGTCTACATATTCATTTCTCCATGACTGGAGAGTGTCTGCCAGTTCAATGTGGGCATGGGTTGACAGTTGGGAGAGGCTATCTTTCAATTCGAGGCTTGTTTAATGTATGGTTTATATCACTTGGAAAGATCTGGAAACATTAGAACTGCCAGTGTTTAGGGATTACTGTTGATGTTATCATACCATTGCTGCAAGTATTTCAACTTGGTATTAATGTTATATTGCCTGTAGCTTTAGTATGTTACTTTCTGTTAATTTGTCCTAAAATTATACTTTTCTAAGTGCATTCTCAGCACAAGGTATCTTAATGTAGTCTGGGAGGCCTCGATAAGGCTGTGCTTTGTGATTGAGACACTTACTTGGTATCTTCACTCTGGTTGAGGACAGGACTCGGCTTCTTTTGACCAGTCATTTTGAGCAGAACCTGGTGCCAGAGTTCCAGGGTACCAGTGTAACATTAAGATAAATGGGTACCAGTGTAACATTAAGATAAATGGGTACCAGTGTAACATTAAGATAAATGGGTACCAGTGTAACATTAAGATAAATAAGGAACAGGTAATTGTTGTCATCGGGAATTGCATGATGGGAGTCTTTTGAAATAACTTTTGACTTTGTGAAAACAGCCCAGTAGTTTAACCCATTTAAGGCTAACGTCCCATAAATGGGACATAGACAAACATTGTAGACCCATATCAGACGCCGCATAACGCGGCGTCTGATCTGGGTCTACCCTGTTTGCATTAAATTCAGAAATTTCTACGAAACATGAGAGTAATAAAATCTAACCAGACGCTCTCTATATAGGAAAGGAAATTGTCCAAAGACTTGAGGTAGAAGAATCCACTCGGTATAAATGGGTTTACGGTTTTATTTTGTTCTTGTGTTTTTCAGTCCTTTTAGCATTGCGATTACCTCGCTTGGGGAATAAAGAGCTAATCTTAGTGCTGTTCGCACGTTTTTTCGATTTGTGCTTGTTTCGTTTTGTCGGTTTACTCTTGGCATTGGTGTCTGGGAAGAGCTGCGGTTTGAGATTGTGGCACCATATGCAGGAATTCTCGTACTACAGGTACTAATCCGCACCAATCGGTCCCTTCTGTGACGTCACAGCCTGTCGCTAGTTCTCAGACAGGTAATAGTGTGGAAATGTATAGAATTATATAGGAGCCGATCATTTAACTAATAAAATCGTTTATTTTCAATAATACAAGATATTAGTATAACCTCGCAATAGATGGAAAAATGTATCTGCTTCAGTTTGATACCAAATTTGTTGAAATAAGATAAATTTTAAAATGGCCCGGATTTTAATGAACGCTACAAGGGTTTTTCCTTATTAAGTCTTTGTATTTTACAACAAAAATGAAAAATAGCCTTGATTCAATTGCCCAAAAGTCATATTTAGCTCCCTGGACTTGTTTTTTTGTAACTTCGAGCGACAATATTTAGGTGCTGCATCTCATGGAAGATAATCGATTCCCTCCAAACAAATGTTTGACATCTGGGCCCAGTGGTTCAAAACTAACGATGTCGTTAGTTAGCGTATCGTTAAAACTTTGATCGTTAAGTAAGACATATACGCTAATATTTTTGCTGACAAAATGTTAGTAGCTTTTGCTTTAGCTACTCACATTTTTTCAGCAAAAGTACCTGTGAATTTGGATATTTTACTTACTAGAACAATTAATATTTTAACCATTAACGAGCTCGTTAAGCTAACGATGCTTTGAACAAGTGGGCCCTGTTTATTTATCAATGTCTTCTGAGGTTTTAACTAGATAAATAACAAATGTTTTACACTTGATTATCTACCAGTATCTTTTTACACTTCGACCAGCTGTGAAAAAACAAAAGATTAACATACGTTTTTTTGCCAATATCTTCATACGCTTCTACCTCCGACTGGTGATCAGGAGGTTGCGGGTTCGACACCCTTCGGGTCGGCAACATTGTTCGCGAAGATTGATCATGAAATATTTTCTACGGTCATTCTCTCCCTTCCGCTGATTCAAGAAGGGCTGTTGTCAGCTTCTGGCAAAAGAATGTGCGCACTACTGGTTAACCGCTTAGCGGACTAAGCCTGCCCAGTAAAAAGTGTGGTTAGGTAAACTGACCGCGCTAGACAGAACCCCATGGGTTGACTGGGCCGTAAAACCTTAACACAAACTAACGCTTCTACCAGTTGTGAAATAACAAATTATGAACATCAGTTTATTTAACAAAATATTGTAACGCTCTGACACACTGCGTTATAACAAATGATGTATATCAGTTTATCTGTCAACTTATTTCAAACACTTTGGCCAGCTGTAAAATAACATTTTTATTAATGTTTTATATCTGTTTATTTATCAATATATTTTAACGCATTGGCCAGCTGCGAAATATCAAACGATTTTCATCTGTTTATTTATCAATATCTTCTAGTAAATCCTTGACAAGCTGTGAAATAGCATGCTTTACATCATTCTGTTTATTTATTAAAATCCGCTAACGCATTGACCATCTGTGAAATATCAAATTACTTACAAATGTTTATTTATCAATATCTTCTAACGCTTTGACCAGCCGTGAAATTACAAATGTTTTACATGTGCATATTTATAAATATCTTCTAACGCGTTGGCCAACTGTGAAATAACATGTTTAACATCTGTTTATTTATCAATATCTTCCACCATAGTGCATATTATATTTTGCATTTTCTTTTGGATGATTGGGTCCATTGTTGTATCTTTGAACATGGAGTTCTGCTCATGTATACGCTAGAGGGCGTAAGCAGTGTTGCAATCTTCATTACTGCTTATAAAGAGTCTGTATTAAGACTGAGACTCGGCGCTGCCTCTATGTGACTCAGTTGCCTGGCAGCGTTAAAAATCTGTAAACTGTAACTGAGACTCCCATTTCTGATCTGGATTGTGTTCTTTGTTTTAAAAGGCAACCTTTTGGATTTTTTTATTCTAACACTCTGACCAGCTATGAAATGACAGTTCATTAACATCCGTTTATTTACCAGTAGCTCCTAAAGCTTGGACCAGATGGGAAATTACAAATATTTTATATTTGTGTATCAGAGGTGCTCTTACCTTTTTTGAAACGCTTAAACCAGTCAGGAAATAAGAAATGATTTAATCTTCTAATGTTTTGGCCAGCTGTGAAATAACAAATGATTTACATCTGGTTTTTTTTATTATTATTATTATTACTATCTCTCTGTCCAGCTGTGTAAAAATGAATGATTAACACATGTTAATCAAACAATGGCATCTTACCATCTGTACGGTTCTGAAATAATACATGTTTAACCCTTTTTAATTTATCAATATCTTCTAACTCTTTGACCAGCTGTAAAGTAGCACGTGTATCGCAGATAAGGTGAAATGAACGGCTCCTCCTATTAATGTATCCACCATTTGCAAACTAGCGACAACTTTTGTGTATCTCTGCTTTTGTCTACACACCAAACTCCTCCTGAAAAGAGTTTACACTAAACGAACTAAATTGCCCAAACGGGGTAGCTCCTTCCATTCCTTTAGAATAAATAACTTTTCGGTAGGGAGACAAACAATTCGACAGTGTTGCCTCCGTTGAATGTTTATCCATTTCCCTCAAACAAATACCTATTTTATGTCTGTTTTATTTATCGTTGCTTTCTAACACTTGGATCAGCTGTGACATAACTCGTGCTAAGGTGAATAGATACACCTGGTAGATGTCCCGCAATTTAGTACATTAGAGAAACGTTTTGGAACTTCCCGCTTCCTGTACATGAAGCCCCTTTTGAAAAGGGATCTACTCTAAACGAGTTTATTTCATTTAGAGTGGCTCCTCTTCAGAAATGAGGCAAATGTTTTATTTCTGTTTATTTTTGGATATCTTCTAAAGCTTTGACCAGCTGTGAAATAACACGTGTATCATAGTTAAACTTTCTCTGCAGCCCTTTGTAGAACGACTCCGGAGCCTGAAATTGAAATAACGAGACAATGAAACATCTGTAAACTGTAAATTTTACCACCAAAATATGAAATTTTTCAGATAAAAAAAAATCTGATATTGTTCATATTTCTGCTCAAAACAGATTGTGGATACTCGTTAGAACCGCCTTGCCGAGGCGGTTCTAACGAGTACCCAAAACCTATGTTTTTGAGCAGAAATAAAAAACAATAATGTATACCCCTGTAAACCCCAGTTTTACTATATAAAAGTGTGGTTTAAGGGGGTCAACATTATATAGGCATGTTTTCGTTATAAATCAGCCAAAAGGTAGAACAGGGGTTAACCGCTTTATAGAATCGAAATGGCAATTATTTCCATTCTTACTAGGATTATATTAAAGACATGAAATATATGATGATAAATACCATATTTGATCAGGGTTGACATTATTTCCCCATATCCAGCAATTTTATACACATCAACATACAATGAAGAGCGTTCAAATTTCAGAAAAAAAGATGATACGGAGTTAAGGATCTGACGTTTTAGGGTAAATATGGTATGTGATAGTTTGTTCAGTAGTGTCTGCAATGACTCGTTAAGCCATATATACACTGGGACACAGCAACTGTATGGCTGTGTTTGTGATGTACAGGACTCCCTGAGAACATAAAATTACATACCTCTTTCATCATTTTGATAAGTAAAACAATTTCATCACACGTCATACAGCCACATTCTTTTCTGAAATATTATCCAAGTTTATCAGTTAAAGCATAGCCAAATAAAGAGACAATATAGAGACAAAAAGGTGACTACATGCACTTGGTAGACGTTCTAATAATTATTACAAATGTAATTACTTTCTTATCTTTCTGTTTACTTTCTCGTTGCTCACCAAAACTCTTCAATAAAAAGATCTACACTATAAAGAAGAGAATCGACTCCCTCATTGCGAAAACACGTCTTTTCAAATATATAGAGAATTTTACCTCCAAAAACTGAAAATTTTCAGATACAAAAACTGATATTTTTCATATTTTTGCTCTAAACATAGATTGTGGGTACTCGTTAGAACCGCCTCGGCGAGGCGGTTCTAACGAGTACCCACAATCTATGTTTTTCAGCAGAAATAAGAAAATTAATGTATTCCCCTGTAAACCCCAGTTTTATTATATAAAAGTGGGATTTAAGGGGATCAAAATTATATAGGCATGTTTTCTTGATGTAATGGAATATTTTCCTTTTTTAAACGAGAGGCATTTTCTGGCGAAAGAATGTGCACAATACTGGTTAACCGCTTAGAGGACTAAGCCTGCCCAGTAAACGTGTGGTTAGGTAAACTGACCGCGCTCGACATGACCCCGTTGGGTTGACTGGGTCGTAAAACCTCAACACAAACAATAAACGAGAGGCAAAGACAATTATAATAGATACCTCCCCTAAAAGTGGATACATGCAGGACATGTTCATCACTGTAACCTTATCTACACCTTATCATACTGGTTTCAAGGTAGCAATAAGTCTATCACTACATAAATACTAACGATATTTACCCGAAGTATTCCGACAACTTTAGTCCTTACCATACTTGCCCTAAAATTAACCATTCCATTTGACTATAAATATATTTCGCGGCGTCTGACCTTGTCTACATTGTTTGTTTAGGCCCGTTTGTCCACATACTTAGGGTAAGCAGTCATCTTAATCGCCTAATGAAATGAACGCTATGGTAACAGTATTTCTCATAATAATACTAAAATGCGTGCACTATAAATCATTGTGATACTAATGCAAGAGATTTCTGAAGTACAAAAGATCTCTCCCAGTACAGACAACAATAGAAAAGCTGGTGTAAAAGCTGCAAAATCAAAATCCCCCTATACATGTTGATCACCGCATACCCTTTTTGTAACTATATTATGATCGAACATAGTGATACACATTATTCATACTTGTTAGCGGTGTAATGACATACAGAGGCATATTATCCGTTAGGAGACAACAAATTTGCTAGGGATCATTCACGATGTAAAACTTTGCGCCTGAAAATATATATATACATAATACTTATAAAATAGATGAAAACTTACTCCGGTAGATCATATTTTCTCTTCCAGATTTGCAGATCATCTGCCGACCACTTACGAACTCTGTCTGTAGCTGAAGAAGGTTTAAACACGTCAGGTATATACTGTACTACTGGAGCATCCACGATGTCGACGCTGTGGTAAATCTAAAATCAGAATGTATTTCTTATAGCTACACGAAAGTGCGTGTGGCTAATGGTTCCATATTTTATAAGCTGAATGTCTGATTTAGTTATATCGTAACATTTTAACTAGAAATAGAGATGATAATCAAAAAGTACCAGTGTTAGCAGACAGACCAGCTACGAAACCTTAAAAAATGGCAAGTCAGGTGTCGGCGCCTGTATCACACCAAAGATCATACGGCAATCATATTTATGTAGTATAGTAACATTTTCTGAAAATACAATCAGGAGCTGGAAATTAAAACAAAAATTAATCCCGAAACAAAATATTACACGAAATGAAACTGCTAACACCTGGTGCTTCTGAAAATCAGAATAAGGCAGAAAACTCGGCGACGAAAATCACAAACATCAATTCAAGAACAGAGGATGGTATATGCAAAAAAAAGGTAAGAGAAAAGTCCAGGGAGTGCCACAATCACAAACCGCAGCCATTCCCAGATACCAAGAGGAAGAGGAAACTGACAAATCCAAACAGCACAAATCGAACAAAAGTACGAAAAGCAATAAGAGTAGCTCTCTCTCTTTCTCAAGCGAGGTAATCGCAATGCTAAAAGAACTAAAAACACAAGAACAAAATGACACAAGGTAAGACAAAACAAATCGCCTCGAACAATAAACCACAAAGCAACAAAGAGTAAGACTAACCACCGGAACCACCGCCTTAGAACGGTCAGTAGAGTAAACCACCGGAGGGTTTATAGCACTTTTACAGTAAACCTTTAAAGACAGCCAGTGGCTAAAAGTATAACTCAAATTATACAGGTAACCCCTGGAATTATTAAACTACGTGTTTCAATAAGACAAACCTACTGAGATGTGCTAAACATAGACCTGGCAATAAACGACAAAATTAGAAAAAAAGGAGTGATGTAAGTAGTTGTACAAAATACCCAAACCATATTTTACTGGATTTGTTCAATAATAGAACCACTAAGCCCATCGCAAATATTACGAAATATTTAAAACGTGTTCGTATTCCAGACAGTTTCAAGATATGACCTGCAAGGCTGCTGCACACTGACCTTTATAAAATGACCAAAAAAAGGTAAGAGAAAAGTCCAAGGAGTGCCATAATCACAAACCGCAGCCCTTCCCAGACCTCAAGAGGAAGAGGAAACCGACAAATCCAAACAAGCACAAACCGAACAAACGTACGAAAAGCACTAAGATTAGCTCTCTCTTCCCCAAGCGAGGTAATCGCAATACTAAAAGGACTAAAAAACAGAAGGCCAAAATGACACATGGAAAGACATACAACAAATCGCCTCGTAGAATAAATCACAAAGCAACAAAGAGTAAGACTAACACCGGGACCACCGCCTTAGAACGGTCAATAGAGTAAACCACCGGGGGGTTTAAAGAACTTTTAAAGCTAGCTAACTTCAACCTGGGTCCCGATGCTACTCTTAATAGAGAAACACATAAAAATTCGATTCGCATAAAGGCTCCCAACTCAGTCAATGCATCAAAGCGAAAACACAAAAATCAAATTAATCACTATAATAAACAAAGACGAGTACTCATGGCTAATTCTACTGTATGCTAGAGTTAATGAAAACCAATAGTTGAACCACGGCGGGCCAAGCCAAAGGCATATCAAGCCCCAATCCACTGGTTAAAGTTTTACGTAAAACCGGTTTATTTCCCATTTATAGATCGATCACACTTGTTAGGAATTCACGTGGCATTAACTTACGGTAATCTTAAAGGTGACCACTTTGAACTATTTGTACGATCTCACCTCAAGCAGTACATGATATTGCTAAAATGCTATATACCAAGATTGGAGTTAATGCATCAAATTTGCAAAAGCAGAATACTCTCAGGGGGTAGGACGGATACCTTTTCAGGGGAGGCAATTCCGTCAAAATCGTTTTGGGTTGCCTTTTGACAACGGTTCTAGTGTCTAAGGAAATAATTTGCTCCTACTTGGGGCTTAATTATTTCTGTTAGAGTAGAACCGTTTTCGCAATCAGGAAGTCACAAAAGTTATCTCCGTTGTAAAATGGTGAAAATCTACCGAGAGTATTCAGCCTTCTTTAAGCGAACTAGGCAACAGGCGCTTTTCTTAGGAAACAAAAAGACATACCGGTTCCATCCGTCTTCGTAGATTACCACTTCTGACATCAGAATCCATCTGTTTTTTCAGTCCCGCTACTTCTTTTATTAATTTGTCTACTTTGTCATTGAAATCATATTTCCCACTAAAGTCGTAAAATAACTTCGTTCCTATTAGAATTCCTAGCCATCCATCGGGCTTATAATCTGCTTCCATCCTGAGCGGAATAATGTTCTTCTGTCGCAGGAAGGTGTATTCAGCCTCTAAAATAGAAGAAAAATATCGATCGCAGGTGAGTTTATAAAAGGTGGAACGGGGGCAGGATAACCCGCCTCCTTTACTCCAAGTACTCATTCATCTGACCATGCTAAGTTTGTTTTCGTTGTATATTGTTTTCGTTTTATGCTGGTATACTTCTCTTGATTACGTCTGCTTTTGAAGCCTTTACAGGGCTGTGGATTGTAATGGTTTACTTTTCTGGGTAATCTCATCTCTATGTTTCAGTGAACACAATTCGCACCGTAAAAAATAGCCATGTAATTCTAGCTGTTCTGGTTAAACTTTAGCTCATTATGCTCAATATTACACATCACAATATCTATACTGTTAATCAGATCTGTAGGACAATACGGCAAGTCAGCATCAACTAAGCCATCCAAAGGACCAACTAAATGACTTTCGTCGGGCTCTTATGGTGATTTTAACGTCCGTGATAAACTGTAAACTGCAAAACTTCTTGTATCGGTATCATAAACTTCGCAAAACAATTTCTTAATTTTAATACATTGAATTAATATTTATTTATAATGTTGGATTGAAAAACAACTGCATCAGCAAAAGAATATCGGAACCTCGGTTTTATGTTGATTTATTTTATAAGCTCAGAAGAATTGTTAGTAAAAATATAAGTAAAGATACGCGGGGAATGGGAAAATTACGGAGTACAACATTCCCGAGGCACAATGGTGAGACCAGGAACAAATAAGCACAACACAAACGCCACATATGAAACCACAGAAGCACAAACAAAGAAGAACTGCAACAGCATAACCGCCTTGGAGTTGTCAGTACGAAAACTGTTGGGTAGTAAGCCTGATTTTGTCTGAAAAAAAGACAGAATATAACCTTGATTGTATGCGACTGTTTTGCAGTTTACCAAATCAGAGTTAACAAATTTGATGCCCTCTTTTACTCCACGACGGTGGTCGGGCCGCATATTCACTGAAATCAACCATTTATATATATTTGGACCTGACCTTACTCGATTTTGACCCGATTCGGCATGGTTATATAGGTGGATTTCATTTGCTTTAATGGTCAGTTTGTAGTCAAGCCCTCATCTGTGTGTGTTTCAACATAATGTTGAGAAGGTATTTGATATTTTTTTTCTCTGCTTTGATCCACAAGCATGTAAGGAGGAAACCTTAACTTATTGTGTCTGTCTTTTAAAAACAAGATTTTCTGACTGCCTGGAGTGCAACCTTCGAAAAACATTATAAAGCATTCACCATAAATATTCGGACATTCTAACTGATACCATATTGAATGTCACTTTTAAAACAAGATGGTTTGAATATGTTGATACGTGTAATAATGTAGAGAATTGAATGCAACTAGCTGTGATTGGATATTCAGAGCGACTAGGGAAAGGTGAAATAAATAAAGAATGTTTTAGCCGTCTCATTGTCTACCGTACCTGCTCGGCAGTTCGGACTGTTCTTGTACTTTGGGGAAAAGCATATCAACACAATATCAGCGTTTTCAACAGCTTCTGCCATTGCTTGAAGAGTGGAGCCAGCCATGTTATCAACATCCATCCATACCTGTATGAATAATGAATGGCTTGTGGATACAATTTCTTCTAAATATACAAAAAATAGAAAGCTGAGAACTTTGCTAAAATACAGATGCTCGCTCAGCTGTACCTGGTCGATATTTTTTATTATATTTCCCCATGAGAAGAGATTACTCTAAAATAAAGAAGTCTTGCCCCTTCAGCTCCCCCCCCCCCCAGCCCCCACCCGTTCCTTTTACCCTAACCCCACCCCCGCATGGTGACTTGTTGTGAATGATATCAAACAAGTACACACAAAATGTGTCTTCCTAGTAAAACATGACTTAAACTCTACCAGGAGTAACAAAATTCCTTTAGCATTTCGGTGTTACTAATGTTCCTTTGACGACATTGACGATACCATGTTGTCCCAGTGTTCATTACGGTGTTTCCGAAACGACCAAAACATTGTTAGTGGGGCATTAAAACAATGATATTTTAAACTGCAAACCTTAAATCCCTGCTTGTGCAATTCATTCCTAACGTCTATCAATGTTCGTTGATTACTCCATTGATAACTGATAAAGATGTGTCCCTTTGATTCATCTACATCTGTATTCATCTTAGTGACTGCTTTTTGTATTCCGCCACTAAGCTTCCTTTCTGAAATAAATAGGCGACAGATAATGATATTCGTAAATCTGTACTGAATATAACATTTGTCGATAAAAATAAAATTAATAAAACAAAGGAGAGGACTGAGGAACTGATACAATCAGATCTACATCAAGCCCCCGACGATAAAGGGAAAGACAGACAAATACAATAAAACCTCTACAAAATGAAGAGATGGCAAGCAGAGTTGGCAAGTCTTTCCGAAAAAGGTGGCAACTCTGTTATCCAAACTTAACTTAATATATAATCAACTTACAAAATTGTTAGCCTAGTAAGTCAGCTTTGTTATTATCAGAAAAGATGCAGCATATTTAATTAAATGATAATTTTCTATACTTGTATCTGTATCGTGCTACTTATCTTTTATTTCAAAGTAGTTAAAAAAAGCCACTGTCCACTTATGACGTTATTTGCGTTAGGCTTATGTGGTTTATTTAACAGTCAATTCTGTTATTATCGGAGAAAAACTTTGTCATGTCCCTCCTCACTTGTTACTAACTTTAGTGGTAAGGATTTACTCCTTCAAGGAGAGACGTCTTTTTTAAGAGCAGATCGTATTTTAGCCGGCCATGCAGAAACGGGTATTCGGGCATTTGTGGAAAGCAGCGCAGATCAGGTTGTGCATTCACTCAGTCTGATCAGGGACTGCACTGTCCGCTAACATAATAATTGGGTACTACCATATGTGTGATTCGAGAGCAAATGCCAGAAAACATTTGCGCATACACAGGACGATCTGAATGCGCATGTTTTGAATGTGCATGTTTGAAGGCACGTTTTTGCTTGGAGGCCCATTTATTATTGAAAGGTATCGAATACTAGTAAGGCAAAATCTTATCTGCAAAAAATTATTATCAGGGAATCACGAAATAAGAGTTTTTCTCGGAAAGGTTTTGTTCTTGTTATTATGGTGGCAATGTCTTTATTGTATTACCTATGCCTCTGTATGTTTCGTCATTTGACAGCCGCAAATTGTCACGGAGATTCCACAGGGCACCATTTGCTGCAGTCTTTATTTTATCACATTCGCTGTCTTTGAGGTCAGAAAGCGTCTTTACAATCCCGAGTTTCTCATCTATCATAACCTTTCGATTATCGTCGTCGAAAGACAACGCCCATATCGCACCTAAGGCTTCTGTAATGACAAAAAAAATCCATTATCTGACCCTGAATGAAGACAAAACAGCACCACCAACACCATCATCATTAACAACAAAAAGGATTCCGTTTTGAAAGAACAAATCGACTGTCATCATTTTCTGACGTTGGCTAGTGTTCTTACGCTCATAATGTAATAGGTGTGTAATGATTTCAAGAAACTTGTACTATTACGCTGGCAAAATAGTATACTTACTTAAGCACCCTCCCCGCCCCTCCCCCCACCCTACCCCCCTACCCCATTACGCTGGCAAAAAATAATACTTACTTAAGCCCCCCACATATCCCCCTTCCCCTCTATCTCCCCTCTCTGTTTCCCCCCTTCCCCATATTCCCACCTGTTCATTACTGATCGTTCCAAAGCGGTCTTTTCAATGTGGTACTTTTTGTTAATTGTTATGTTGTGTTTCACTTTCTAATGTTTTTCTTTTATTAATTATGAAAAATTAAGATATGTTAAGTTTTGGTAACACGGTTACCACCTTTTTGGGAAAGTTGCTAACTCTGCTTGTCATCTGTTTATTTTCATTAAGAAAACATGCCTATTCAAATATACTGAAAATTTTACCAACCAAAAATGAAAATTTTCAGATAAAAATTCTGATATTTTTCATATTTCTACTCAAAACATAGATTGTGTGGTACTCGTCGCCGAGGCGGTTCTAACGAGTACCCACAATCTATGTTTTTTGAGCAGAAATAAGAAAAATAATGTATACACCTGTAAACCCCAGTTTTACTATATATAAGTGAGGTTTGAGGCAGTTAAAGTTATATAGGCATGTTTTCGTGATGTGTGGCTGCTTGATTGTATTTTTCTGTCTTTCACTTTGATGTTGGGGGCTTGATATGGCACTGATTGTATCAGTTCCTGAGTTCACTTATTTACTTTACTGAACACAAAAGAATGTAAACTTTTTGTTTTACGTAAATCAATAAATTTTTGGCAAAACAGTAAGAAGTATTGTTTATCATGTAGTTTATTCTTCCGAAATATTTTAGAAGTAAAATTACATTTCAAAACATATAACGGCAGAGAGTAAAAAATAATGTTTTCGTTAGCTAATACAATATGCAAGTACAATCTATCCAGCAGACTCATAAAAGTCTCCGTACGTCTGTGCATATATATATGTATATATTTGATACACAAACGTCTCTATTCAATCAACCTAGTCAAAAGCTTAATACGTTTAAATCAATAGTAATAACATCTAGTAATAACATTTGTCAACTTATAGGAACCAAATTAAACGTAAAAAACATTACATAAATTTAACTTCTTAGGCAGCACAAAGCGCCAAATATTTGACAGACATGTTGAAGAGCAGGTGTTTTAAATAATAAACATTGATTACACTTACCAATTTGTTCTTCAAGATTTCCTTTCGCAAGCTTCACCAACAACCGCAGAGCACCAAGCTGGACTAGCAATTTTTTATTGGCATCATTTCTTGCTAGTGTCCTGATTGCTGAAATTTTACGTTATACATTCATTTGATACATGTAAGTAACAAGTCCATATAATGTGTATCCACATTCCCCCTCCAAATATAGCCAAAACGGGGTTATGAAGGGGCCTATATTATAAAGAATATGCTCAACAAATTGGCAGGTTTTCACATTTTCTATATGATATGGTGAAAATGCCATAGTTTACATTGCTGTAGATAGGAGAGGTATCAGCATAAACATTTCTTATTTCTCACTAAAACATATGTTACAGAGGCACTTGTACTAGTTACGAACAATATAATTCGTCACCTTAGCGCAAAAAGTCAGTAACTCCTTATATATTTTAATGGAGTTACTAACTTTTTGCGCTAAGGTGGGCGGTATGCCGGGATATGTTGTGAGGCGCATTGTCCGACATTTCCAGTTTTAAACCTAATTTTAATTAGAATTACTTTATTACTATCAACCTTTTTACTGCAAATTCTGTCTTATTTTGCACAACCTATCTGTTTAATTTTCCTTCAGATATACGGTGAATATGGCATGACTCACACAGCTCTAGATTAGAGCGAAATCCACATAAATATTTTTCTATTTCTGCACAAAACATTTCATATATTTACTTGTTTGTTAAGTTTTTACATTTCAGATGCTGGCATGCCTTGTGAGTAAAAAAGATATAGCAAAAACGTTTTGGGAAATGAAATAAAAGTCGCAAGATTTTTTCGAATCACTTGTACACTGATGTACTATTATATGACATTATTCATTCATATAATTGATGACATACATCAGCTAGGTGGAACAAAATAAATACTTTGCAAACAGTTTAGATCCAGATGAGACAGCTTATAATGGATCGTCTCATGGGGAGCTACACAGTTTGACATTTGATTCTAGTTTATTGACTGATATTATTTGCAACAATGGAGGTATCCAAATTAAATGATGGAAGAGTGAGTCCATTTCAGAAAATCAGAGATGGAAGGATTACAGAACGCTTTTGTCACGCCGATCATTTCTTAGTAGGGAATGGAGAAAGCAATGGGCTAGTATTTCAACGGATACATACTAAACTTTACCTACTTGTCGCCAGTTCTTTACATGACCATCCTTGAAATCTGCGTTCCACCGTTCTCAAGCCCCTTCGTAGGAATTTCATCAAACGCTTCACAACTTTTTTGTTTGAATTTATTATTTCGCTTTCTTTTTCATCGACAATCGCTGCTAAGCTAGCTAGGGCTGCGAGATGGTCATTCCTGTCTCTAGACTTCAGATATGGTTTGAGGACATCAATAAAGTTGTATTGTCGGAGCAGAGGGATGTTGGATTCTACGGCAGATATATTGTGTATTAGTGTTAAGGAGCAGGATATGACACAAGGAACACAGCCACATTGGTCTTCACCTGACACCTAGAAAATAATACATTGTGTATTTTTATTAAGGATCAGGCTATAATACAAATGACACATTCGCATTGTTTTTCACCTATCACCAAGAAAAATGTGACAGAAAAAGGAACTAGATGTTTCCTTTTTTCAACAAGGGACAGAATGTTTTGTTACATTCTGTTCGCTTTCCTGCACACCGACTCATTCTGAAAAGGGGTCTAATCTAATAGGAAAAATTATTCCCTGTTAGAATAATATCTTTTTCACCCACTTTCTCTGGTAATTTTACAATCATTCTCAGGCATTTGTTTCTAACTAAAATATACAAATGGGCTTTAAAAGCAGAACAGAACCATTACGATATGACCAGTTATCTATTCATCTGAGCAATCTGGCCAGTTATCTATTCATCTGAGCAATCTGATTAGAGTATTTTGTTGTGTAGCTGCTCTACAGAATGTTAATAAACAGAAAATATCCTTTTCAGAATCTGCAGAAGCGCAAACTGATCAAGACCTTGACTGTTCTCATAACATGTAATTATCTTTTTCGTATATTTTGACACAAGCACAGTTTACACTAAGTGCCCCTCAGTGAAAGTGTCTGGGAAGGGCTGCGGCTTGTGATTGTGGAACTACCTGAACTTTTCTCTTACCTTTTTGATGTCGTAATCAATAATAGAATTTTACCTGCTGTGTATTAAAATTGACATATATGATACATGAGTATTATCAAATTTTCACAAGTGTAGAGATGAATAAGATATTAGCAGCAAAGGCCATGTTCAGACAGTATTGATCAGGAAACTATTCTTGGCCTTCACTGTACTGCAGATGTTTAATTATGTCGTATCTATGACGAGTCCTATTAACCATTTAAACCAAATGGACTCTTCTACATCAACTCTGTGGACAGGTACAATTATAATAGATGGGGTATCTGGTTAGTTTTTGTCATTACCTTATTTAACAGAAATTCCTGTATTTAATGCAAAAGGAGAAGGCCCCGATCAGACGCCGCATTTTGTGGCGTCTGATCTGGGTTTACATTGTTTTTCTCTGCCCCTTTTTGTTGGACGTTAAATGGGTCAATATGTATAGCTCAGAATAATCATTCATAGATAATGTATGACAACCATTACAAGAATATGCTACTCAAAGTACAGACGAATATTACCCACCAAAGTGTCCTGCTTTAATTTCGTTTCAAAAGAGTCCTTGTGAATGCTATGAAGAAGCTGCAAAAATCCAGGTACATTCGCTATTTTTTCTGCAAGTTCTTCTGATGTGTCAGAAAAGTTCCCTAAAATATGCATCGAGATATGCACTGGATAGTGTAAACGGGAGTTATCCCCACTGAATTTTGTAACAGGCACTACTTCACATAGAACAATGTCAAGATTGCAGATCTGAGTTGCTATTCCTGATTCAAGTATAATACGTGCTATATTTTGACGTGTCGCAACAACGCATTCATGGAGAGCATTTGCAGATTTTAGTACTCTATAAGATTGATCTAACACATTAAGGATGAGATAGACTTCGTCAGGTATTGTTCCATCATCTTTTATCCATTCAATATCTTTCAGCGACGCAATCCGTTCCTCAACTATCTTTATAACTGCCTGTCCGACTGATTCACTGTCTTCCATGGACAATACATTTGACTCTACCGGAGGAGGAGTTATGCCTCGAGTTGTTTTGTTATCTTCGGATTCATTGCATAGATCGGTTTGCATATCTTTCTTGAAGGCATTGTCTCTGTCTTGTATTGTATCAATTATAGTGTTATGCGAGCTGTATTCATCCAAACCAGGACTTTCATCTGGTTTGAAGAATTTAATAGCTGGTACAATATAAGAGGTATTTGCCTCATCATTATCAGAGTCTGTCCCTTGAATTGTTTTGAGTGTGTCAAGTTTTTCATTACTGTTTATTACCTCTGGTACTGCAGTCTGCTTTGATTTTGTTTCTAAAATGTTTACTTCAGTTTTTGATTCAATTTCATTACCCTTTCTAGAGTATGGTTCTAGTTGTTCATTCACTTGATTTAAGCTGTCATCAGTCTCTGATACCACACTTTGGATTGGTGAACTCTTCAAATGCTCAAATGTGTTATTATGAGTCTCTAATATGACATATTTTTTATCTTGTATATCATCTGGATCTTCCATTACTACATTATTACCATCGTCTATGCGAGCCAATTCTTTGTTTTGAAATTCCTTTGTTGGCTGTTGCTTCTTATTCTGCTGGATAGCATCTGTCACTAACTTGTTTGTCATTACTGCGCGCTCCTCCGCGTTCTCCGAATGCACAGATGTAACGAGAGCCGCTATTGTCGAAGTACTAGATATGTCCTTAAATTTGGTTGTATCACTGATGTTTGTTACAGTGGATTGATCCTTCTGATTTGTGTTTGCTCTCCTGCTCAATTTATCATGACCAGGCATTGCTTGTGCTTCCAACGACGCCTTATGCATTGATGATGTACATCCCATAGTTGTCTTCTGAAAATATATGAACATACGTTATTGACTATATAGTACATCGTTTACCGAAAATTAACATCTATTACAGTTTTATATAACACTTCTTAGATCTACAACAGGCGTCTTTGGTAAGACTGTTATTACGTTATTAGCAAGTAGAAGACATTTTATGTAAAGGTTTGTACAGCGTTGGACGTATTTATACCAACATTCTGAGTATGTAAATGTATACTAGTGGATATAGTTTGACACATATTTCGTCGAAGTTTCCCGGGAAGCTCCATAAGTCCCGAATTTCGCGTGTCGACAATGAATTTTAAAACATGATTTCAAAGTATTTACTATAAATGTACAGGCGTACTGTTTTGCTTCTCATACAAACAGACAAAAATAGTTTGCTCGGTGAACTGAAGCAATGTAGCTGGGATATACTCAGATTTTCTGACAGGCGTCTTTTTGTCAACATATTCTTGTCATTGCATTACGTATGTTAGATTTGCAGTGCTTAAAAGGTATTCGATGACTTTGACCATACTGTTAACTTTGCTGTAATTATACATGTTTCGCATGTTATTGGGCAAAAATGCAAACAGACGACATTTTTGTCTTTTTTTCACATTTGCTCTATCAAGAGAATTTGCAGGAAACGTCAAATCCTTTTTCTAGGGACTATAAGACACTCATCTTTGATCTGTGTGCTAAAAGCGTGCTAAGTGCTAAATGTTAAAGAGAACACGGATGTTCCAATGTAAGATAGGCTAAATACCATATGAGAAATTCAGACATAGGGATTCTTTGTAAACACAGAATAAACCAAATTGAACAGAAGCTGATATATCCTGTTTGATTGAGCATTTTCATGAGGGAAATTATCCTGATTTTTTTTCACATATACCTGTAGTCCAATGAAATAGAAAAGTAAATGATGTAAATGCTTTAGCGAAATAGGAGACGCTGTATCGCAAACACAACCTCATGCACAACTACTAAATGCTAAAAAAAAAGATGTCCAGAAAGTGCCACAACCACTGAACACAGCCTGCAAAAGACACAAAAAGGAATAAACAAACAAAGATAGACAGCATACACGTCATAAACAAAAAGCAAAGGAACCAGCTTCCTCTTTCCAGGGACCACAATAATAATAACATCACGAAAACATGCCTATATAATTTTGATCCCCTTAAACCCCACTTTTATATAGTAAAATTGGGGTTTACAGGGGTATACATTATTTTTCTTATTTCTGCTCAAAAACATAGATTGTGGGTACTCGTTAGAACCGCCTCGCCGAGGCGGTTCTAACGAGTACCCACAATCTATGTTTTGAGCAGAAATATGAAAAATATTAAATTTTTTTATCTGAAAATTTTCAGTTTTTGGAGATGAAACATTCTATATATTTGAATAGGCGTGTTTTCGTAATGATATCAGCGCTTTGTCGAAGTACGCGGCGACAGTTTTTGGCTTCCACCCAAGCAATTAACGACAGATTATTTTATCACAAAATAATCTGAAAAAAAAATCCTATGAACAAAGCAACAGCTAGATAAAAGCAAGCATGGTTTAATCGACTCCATTGCACGACTGTAAATCGGGTCTCAGCTTGACTGGAGTTTGTCGATCTTATACAGAAGGTTGGAACCTGGGAAGCCAATCGCGGTCTTGTCGTTTTCCTTAGTATTTGGTCGGCGTTGTGTACTTTGCCATGTTTTAACCCTTGTCCTGCTGAACCCGGATATTTCAAACTGAAGAAGCCAACTGATCTGGATCTGCACTGTTTGTCATTCAGTATATGAATATGTATCAACAACTTGGATCAAGTAATCTGATTAGCTGACAGTTAGAAATGGGCGTGGCATCTTAATTCTAGCAACACATCACGAAAACACGCCTATATAATGTTGACCCCCTTAAACCCCACTTTTATATAGTAAAACTGGGGTTTACAGGGGTATACATTATTTTTTTTATTTCTGCTCAAAAACATAGATTGTGGTATTCGTTAGAACCGCCTCGCCAAAGCGGTTCTAACGAGTACCCTAAATCTATTTTTCGAGCAGAAATATGTAAAATATCAGAATATTTATCTGATTTTTTTTTTTTTTTTTTCATTTTTTGGTGGTAAAATTTTCAGTATATTTGAATAGGCCTGTTTTCGTAATGAGGACAAGGGTTAAATGTGTTTTTCATTATACGTATTTTCCTGTGATATTTTACTTCTAAGAATTTCAGAAACGTACGTACAGCTTTACGTTCATCATCTTTGGAAATGGCTGGTAATAAACTGTAAGGGTCTACTGAATTTTCCAGATCTCACATTAAGAAAACACGCCTCTTCAAATATATTGAAAATTTCACCACAAAAACTGAATTTTTTCAGATAAAAAAACTGATATTTTTTTACATTTCTGCTCAAAACATAGATTGTGGGTACTCGTTAGAACCGCTTTGGCGAGGCGGTTCTAACAAGTACCCACAATATATGTTTTTGAGCAGAAATAAGAAAAATACGTATACCCCTGTAAACCCCAGTTTTACTATATAAAAGTGGGGTTTAAGGGAGTCAAAATTACATAGGCATGTTTTCGTGATGACCGGGCATATTAAGCGAAATTCTGAAAACTAAATTGCAGTTACAAAGGCAGTTGATAAAAGTAGTGTAAAATAGATAAACAAGTGAAACTTTAAATACAAATATATATAGAATAGTAAATATCGTGAAAATGCATATAAATAGCTTTACCTGTGTTTTAATTTCTATTTGGGTTGATCTGTTATTTATTTAAATGTCCTATGTTTATAATAGAGAATTATGATCATATTTTGAAATGCCCATAATTATTTTAACGGTATTCTAGGCTGCACACGACTAATATATCTGGCATAAAGAACAGCTTTATCTGAGGTGTCAGCTACATTATAAGGATATGATTATACAGTAACATGTGAGCAGTGAATATTCTGATCAGCCTGTGTCGTATCTATTTGGTTACCTTAGGCGCGGTTCGATTAAGACAAGTCAGGTTACGACGTGATACGATCATTTACATGCGTCTTGTGTGTGTGAGTGTGTGTGTGGGGGGGGGGGGGGGGGGAGGGGAAGGGTTTTTTTTATTATATGTGTTTCGCAGATGATGCAGAGGACAACTATGCGGACCGAACAAATACATGTAATTTTGAGCTGCATCAGAATTAAGGGTGTGGTTTCGCGCGAGTAATACTTGTCTAAGTTTCACCCCTACCCCACTCAAGTAGTTTTCTTACTGGCCGTTCCAAAGGGTTCCTCTGATGCAATTCTTCTTTGTTCGTGCACTAGCAGTTTCATATGTGGCGTTTGTTTTGTCATTGTTTATTTCTCATCCCTCGTTTCGGTGCCTTGGAAAGTGTGCGTCGCACTTGTGGCATTTCTAGGGTATCTTCACTTATATATTTTTTACATCTGGTAATTTCCGAATTTGCGCATTTTTTTTTTTTTTTTTTTTTTTACGAAAACATGGCTACTCAAATATACTGAAAATTTTACCACCAAAAAAATGAAACTTTTCAGATAAAAATCTGATATTTGTCAGAGGCGGTTCTAACGAGTACCCACAGTCTATGTTTTTGTGCAGATAAAAGAAAAAAAATGTATTCCCCTGTAAACCCCAATTTTACTGTATAAAAGTGGGGTTTTAGGGGGTCAAAATTATATAGGCATATTTTTGAGATGTTTTTTATGTACAGTGTACAAATGACTGCGGCTTTTGCGGGGCTACGAAATGCGCGAAATACAATATCACTGAGATAGTTGGTGGTCTAGTTAGTTATGAATAAGACTCCTTATCGGTGAAAAAAATATGTGAAAATATCCACGGAATGCCATAATCACGAAGCACTGCCTTCCCAGGCCGCCGAAAGTTTATATTCGCGAAATTGTCACAGATAGGTCTATTCTCGCTTTATCAATATGTTAACATAAAGATATGATAGTGTTTTAACAGTGTGCTACTAGAGACGAGCCTAGGTTCTTTAGCCTTGACACCTAATCATTTTCCCTAATTGTTCGAATTTCAAACATACTACTTGTCAATTTCTAAAGAAATATATTAAATTACATTGTATTGAATATATATACTGCTAGGGTTTTAAAAATGCTTCCGATTATCACAGCTCCAAATAAGAGGAGATATCCAGATATTTGTTTTATCTCCATTAATAAATATGATGTGAGTAATCAATACAAGCGCCTTTTCGAGGCGTTTCTTATGAATACTCACAACGCATGTTTCCGTGGAAATTTTAGAAAATATCAGTTCTTTTTGGATAAAAAAAATGAACTTATCTAAAGCTATGGAATATTCATGTGTAATTAGCATAAGGTGTGGGGTGAACAAAAATATAGTTGGAACCCGGTCAAGGCCCCCAGTTCTTCTGACTGACATATGTACTGCGCAAAGCGACCAGGTGACTTCACGGAATGGGAAAACAGTGAAATCTCAGCTCTGTTTGCTCATTCACGCAGTGTAATTGAAGTCGATATACCGTATTAACCCTAGATATTCGGGGAATCGATATTCTATCAAGGGAGAACTTATTATGCCTCCCTTCTGAAAAGGGGTCTAATCTTACAGAAAAGAATGTGCTAATCTTAGCAGCAAATTAATCCCTTCTACAAAGTCCCCTTTTGAGAAGGGATTTGGTATACAGGAGAGCAAAGAGGAAGTCGCAAAACGTGTCTTCCATGTTAAAAATGGCGGAATACTTATTGTATCCAGTCCCTAATACCAAGGACACTTTAGAACCTGAATATATATATATATATATATATATATATACATGTGTATTTACACACACACACACACACACATACACACACACCCACATATATATATATATATATATATATATATATATATATATATATATATATATATATATATATATATATATATATATATATATATATATATATATATATATATACACGTACGTATATAGGGAGAAATATGAAACACCACTGGACTGAGTGAGGTTCGAACCAACGCCGGCTACGACGGCAGCGCCTAGCCCTTCAGAGTCAGGAGACATAACCACTGCACCACTACGCTTGTTAAAAAACAAGTTTCATGGAACAGTATTATGCTTGATTGCTCTGAATGACCCGTCGGATAGGGTCTACTTTTGATGTGCTAGCGCACTCATTATATACAAGGAACTCTCTGGATCCACAGGATACTGAAGCTTGAAAATATTATTATAATTTAAGATTTAAACAAACTTCAACAAAGTATTCCGGCCCAGGATCAATACTGATGCAAGTACTTCAGAAAAAAGTGTATAGGGAGAAATATGAAATACCACTGGACTGAGTGAGGTTCGAACCAACGCCGGCTACGACGGCAGCGCCTAGCCTGGTATCACACACACACATATATATATATATATATATATATATATATATATATATATATATATATATATATATATATATATATATATATATATATATATATATATATATATATATATGATACCAGTGCGAGATAAATGATGCGGCGTCTGGTCTGACTCTGCATGGTTTGCGCAGGTATTTATTGCAAACAGTGTAGCTCCTGATCAGGCGCCGCAGATTGGGACGCAAGGGATTTTTATCAAACGTGACCCCAGTGCATGTGATAAGGAACACTGTCTTTAAATTAATAAAAATATCTGAATTGCGCATTTTTGCGCATGTTCAGCGGCGCTCTTTCGCTTGATGCGGCCCATATAAGCATTACGAAAACACGCCTATTCAAATATATAGAAAATTTTATCTCCAAAAAATTGAAAATTTTCAGATAAAAAAACTCAGATATTTTTCATATTTCCGCACAAAACATAGATTGTGGGTACTCGTTAGAACCGCCTCGTCGAGGCGGTTCTAATGAGTACAATACCCACAATCTATGTTTTGAGCAGAAATAAGAAAAATAATGTATACCCTGTAAACCCCAGTGTTACTATATAAATGTGGGGTTTAAGGGGGTCAAAATTATATAGAGGTATGTTTTCGTGATGCGAACCTCCAACCAACTTTTTTTTTTTTTTTTTTTTTTTTTTTGCTAAGCAAATGCGCTGGTATTACATCACATCAGCATCAAGTCATAAAGCTGCTCTGGAAGAACAAAAGAAGCTTTTGTAATGCGGGAAAATATCGAAAAAATACCACAGATCATACCACTTTTCCTGCCACTTCTGAACCGAGTGCACGCCCTATTCAAACAAGATCTCTTGCCCGAACTCCGTATCAAGGCTAGGAATCCGTTGCGTGATCCTAGCACATACATGTATGGAAAGTAGATGGGAAACTTGGTTGAAATCGGAGTAACGGTGTAGAAGATGGTATAACGAACAAAAAGAAGTAACCAGGTTTCAGCTTTTGAACTTTCGTCCAGGTCCTAGGGTCAGAACCCAGAAGTCGGTATAGTGTTAAATGAGCTTAGTAATTAGGAAAAATGTACAACGTACGACCTCGTATTTGGTCAAAATCCATCAGCCGGTGTAGGAGACACGTTTAGCAAGATTTGACTTCTTTTGTCCCTTGGCTCGAGTCTTTTGAGTAGTCCGAAATCGATAGAGTGTTGCTTGAGACTAACACATAGGAACAGAAAACAACTGATTTGGTTGAACTATGTACATGTACAATAATGTTCAAAAATTAAACTTTTGGGCCCGAATGGCGAAACCTAAACCAGTTTGCTTAGCCATGCGTCGGGCCAAGAGCCTCTATATAGAGTCCTATATCTTCAATAAGGTCCCAACGTTGTGTAGGCGAACAGCAAAGATCCTGACTAGACTGCGCGGATACACAGGCTGGTCTGGTGGTCTGGATCTTCGCTGTTCGGATATGTTCCAAGATCCTTTTTCTTAACTGCCAGTCCAAAATTGTGCACTTTAACATCAGCCTAGGGCCCTTGGTTAAGGTTAAGAAGTATATGCGGGCCTAGTACATTGGAAAGGCTGCAAACTGTATAAACAACGCAGGAACCAAAAACGTAGCGGACGAACAAAAACGCGGGTGGGAGGGAGGGGGAGGACGGGGGCGCCCACACAATCTTACCTGTTACATCGGGAAACGGGGGTGAATATTCCGCCATTTTTGCAACGGTCGTTCGAACGGAAACACTTTTTACAGTTACTTTGCTACTTTCTGCACACAGCCTCAGCGGACAAAGGGACTTCCCTATAGGGAATGAATATGATTTCAATTGGAACAAACTCTTTTCATTTAAAGCAGGTCCTTTTTCAGAAGGGGTGGGGGCAAATAATTTAAAAAAAATGGCAATTGTGCACCATTCATCTTAATACCATACAAAGGCATTATCACTCGGAGTAGATATGAGTCTAATAATTAATTGAGCCGCGCAAAGTGAACAAGTGCTTCCTAGCATGCGCAAAATGTGCGGATTTAAATCATCTTGTGCATACGCAGAGGTCTTTTTCGGGTCTTTTCTTTCCAGTCTTACATTCTGTAGTATCCAATGATTCTGTTAGCGGGCAATGACGGCCCTGATCAGACTGCGCGAATGCGCAGGCTGATCTGGGCCTTCGCTGTCAGCGTATACTCGAAGTCGTTTTCGAATGGTGCGGCAAAATTAATAATTAATTGCTGGGCTTCGTCGTCTCATACAGGTTCCATAGATTTACAATAAAACTTACTAAGTGCGGAATACATTGTGGTTTCAATATGAATTAACGCTTTCATTTCTAATGCCCCGTTTATATGCATAAGTTTGCCCCTAGGAGCAAATTTACCCCTAGGGATAAACTTGTCATGTGAACGCATTTGCCCCTAGGGGCAAAATTTACCCACGTGGGTAAATTGCCCCAGCTCAAGGGTAGGGGCAAATATATATTTGCCCCTAGGGGTATTTTACCCCTAGGGGTATATTTCGTCATGTAAACGCAATGTTTAATTTACCCATAGGGGTAAATTTTGTAAATGGAATGCCTCAAAATACATGTATACAATGTTTATTTTGCATAAATTTTATTTGTTTATTTACTTGATGTCTGCAAATATACTTGTACCTTCTCAGTCACAAATTTATGTTTGCAAGTTGTGGTCAGAAGTGAGTTATTTGACAAGAATACTATTATGCTAGTAGCAGTTAGGATACTGATTCAAGGCAAATATGATTTATAGTTATTATGGTGCTGATCAAGTAGCACACTTTTGTGCTGATCTATAATTAAATAGTTAATGTCATCAAGAAAGTTTTCGCAGTATTTTTAACCAATTTGATGACTAAAATTAATTCTCATTTCTTAACGCTTATCGTTCCCATTTCTTAACGCTGATAGCTGAGGGTAAAATTATTAGCAGACAACAACTTGAAATGTTTCCTTATTATTCCCAGAAATAGGCTTTGACATTTCAAGAAAATGGTGCCATCCCTTTATTTTCTGACGAAAATAAAACAACAAAACAAAAAAAAAAAAAAAAAAAAAAAAAAAACAGAAATATTACCAATTTGGCATCTGTTAATTTCGCCCAGAGAACCAGAGTGGTAAAGGTTGATGACTAAACAAAAATTACCAGGGGATATAAAAATTGTACCAGATCAGACTGTTTATCTGTTCAACAATCTCCGCACAGTCTGATTACGGTCTAAGGTACTCACACACATGACATTTCAACAGTTTAATATGTGACAATCACTTGAGTATAGCCATCTGCTGTCTTGCTCCTGTGAAATATCAGCTAAACATTTTGGAATACAGCAGCAAAATCGGGTCCATTATATTACTGACCACCAAATAATACTTTTTTTTTTCACCAAAAACTTTCTTTCCCTACTTCTTGTATCTGAAGCTTGATAATGCAGATTAACGCTATGCACCTGGGTAAAATGTTCCTCAAACACATATAAACGCAACCATTTACCCATAGGGTTATTTAACAAGGTGGGGTACCTAAGGGTAAACTTAATGCATATAAACGGGGCTTTAGTTTCTGAAGCGGATTCTTCCATCTTAAAATTTCGATATGTCCATTGTTACAAACAAAGATGTTAGTCATAAATCAAGACCAGAATGACACACATTGTAGATCCAGTTGAGACGGCTCATCTGGATTTACACTGTTTGCATAACAAGCTGTCTCTGTCTGCTGAGAAGAAAGAGCTAACCAGGCAGACAAAAACTCAATCACTAAGACGGGGATGGGATATACTTGGTAGATTTTCAGTCATTTGCACAACGGTCGATCGGAGACATTTTTTATAACTTTTCCTGCACATCAGATCCGTTCTGAAAAAGGTACCACTCTAAAGGGAAATAAATTATTTCCATTTAGAGTACGTCCTTTTTCAGACGGAAGGCAAAAATCATGAGATAGTTGTCTCCTCTGCAAGTGTATCTATTCTTCTTTAGCCCCTGAGTTTCTGGTGGACTATCCCACTTTTGCATCTGGACAGAACAATTGTTCCAAATAGTGGTCTCAGTGAAAAAATCAAGACAGAATTTCAAACGGTGTAGATCCTGATGAGATGGCTCATGGTGAGCCATCTCATCTGGCTCTACACTGTTTGCATAGGTATATGTACTGGTCTACACGGTTGAAAGGGTTAACTGAAAATGTTTATGATATGATTGATTAAACTTTGTTTTCAGCGGTTCGCTCTGTACTCATAGTAATTTGGCAAATTCCAGAAGAAAATTGTAGTGGTAATACTTTATTTTATTGGCGTGACTAAATGTAAGTAAATAAATAATACACACTATTTACAACATCAAACATTAATAACAAGACAATTGTTTATGTACATGTAAAACATAATGTACCGGGGCACAGCATTTCTTACAAGGGAAGACTCAGAAAAGGAAGCTGAGCTGTCCGCCTGATGGCGCTTCTGATCCTTGGCTACGTGCAAAGAGCCCTGCAAAAAGTCAGACTACGCGAATATCCAGGCGGGGTCTGAGTCTTCGCTGGGCGCAAATACATGTACCATCTTTGCAGGAAGTGCTGTGCGCCGGCTCAATATTATTTCAAGTTACTATCTTGATATTTTAACTTGCTAACTTGAAATTTTAACTTTCGTACCTTGAAGGTTTAGCTTACTAACTTGAATGTCAACTTATGTATTTTGAAATTTCAACTAAGTAACTTGAATTTTCAACGTACACATTTTGACATTTCAACTTATCAGCTTGAATATGTAATTTCAGCTTTTAAGCTTGAAAATTAAAGATACTAACCAGACATTTCAACTTTTGTATCTAAAACTTACAAGATAGAAATTTGAAATTTCAACATACTAACTTTAATTTTCAACGTACAGAACGTACTCTTGCAATTTCAAACTATTAACTGAACATTTCAATTTAAGTATCTTGAAGTTTCAAGATACTAACTTGACATTTTAACTTATGTATCTTAAAATTACAAGATAGAAATTAAACATTTCAACATATTAACTTGCAACTAATTATCTTGAAATTTCAACTCATTAACAAAACATTTCAATTCACATATCATGACAATTCAGCCTACTGACTTGAACGTTCAATTTACATTTCTTGAAATTACACCTAACTTGAAATTTCAATTTACGTATCTTGAAATTTCAAATTACTAGCTTGAGTGATCGAATACGCAGCTATTCTGTTCTACACTAACTCGTCGATAAATACTATGCTAAACCCTAACACTGCGCTTCCTAAGAGCTTTTTTGCGGTCTTCCGACATATCGGCCTGGCGAGTGGAGGCTAATATGTCGAGCGAAGACGACCGCACAAAAGGCCGAGACGCCAGCCAAAGCACTGGGAGGATTTACTGAGACCTTGGAAAGGTCATGTCTCTAACTTAGAGCGGCGCAGCCTTTGTTGCTCGAGGTCTCGGTGAGACCTAGCCGCCTGCCTCCTCACATCCGCGTATTTCTAACCCTGAGTGCAAAACCTAGGGACCCAAGGCTAGACGTGAACTCTTATCCTATTAGCTACTCCCTACCACTGTCCTTCATTGAACTCTTAAACCTTCATTCACGGCAAAGACTAGCCTCCGTTTTTAGAAATCATACTTGGCAGAATGTTTTTCAGCTTTTTCTTTGGTGTGCGTAAAAATCATAATTCCTTTCTGGCTACGCCCTTGCTACCCGTTGCATACAATCTACACGTACGCATTTTGTTTCTTGACATGAGTCATATTATGTATTGGATGTTTAACGTTTACGCCTACGGATGTTGGCAATCTTAATATATGTTATTAAGCACATTATGAAAGGTCATAAACTGGTCCAGTACTATTTTCCATAGACTGCTCAACGTTATAACAAAATTTTAGCCATAACTTTTAAGTTTGGTCTAGGCTTAGTACACAACAAACTTTTTGTTGAAGCTAATATTTGTAACACTGTAGGAGACCAAGCATTTTTTTCTGGTTGCCAAAATCAACGACAGAAACAAGAGCTGTGGCCGATGTCGCTCATACATTTGGGTTGAAGTTTGTAAGAAGGGCAAGAAAAGTGTCTGCAGTCGCCGTCGGTTTGGCAGAAGCTAAATTCTGAAACAAAATAAATAAAGCACTAAATTAATAATCATGAACCGGAGACAGAAATCGATTGTCGTATTTAAGATAAGTGGAATAAATACACTTCTAGGGGCGGTAACTATTCAAAATTGTCCCTGACTCCCTTCTGAGAAGGGACCTTCTCAAAAAAGGAAATGATTGGCTCCCCGTTGGCAGCCAATTCTTTCCTTTTAGAGCAAACCTTTCTAAAGAGGTCTGGTGTGTAGGAAAGTAAACAGGAAGTCACACACTTGAAAGTTCTCTCCCTTGTAAAAATGTGTATCCTGTCCTCTTAAATATTTGGACAAACATGCACAAACAAGGAGTGTATACACACGAGATCAGGTTTTGCACTTTTTGCCATTCAGCCTGCTCGTTTGTTAGTCAGTTGAACTGACTTGTTGGTAAATACAGTAAAACCTTGATGACTCGAGCACCGATGGCTCGTTTACCTTGGATGATCCGAAGACGTTTTTAAGTTCTTTCGAAATTCTTCCGACAGCACAAGAAAACAAATATTTAGGGAGATTTTCTTACTTTATAATGAAATTGTATGTTGTGTGTACTCATTAGAATCGCCCCATCGAGGCGATTCTAATGAGTACACACAACATATCATTATTTTATAGAAGATACATTTGTAAGAAAGACTTTCCTAAATTATCACCATTTGCTTCCTGACATGGTGCCTTGATAATCCTTAGTTGGTCAAATTACGCATGTCTCTAATACATTTCCATGGTCCCAAAATATTTGAGCCATTGAGGTTTTACTGCATATAACTTTTGAATATGTAGACAAAATATATAATTGCATTTAAGTGGAAGCGTCAGAAAACGTACCAAAAACGAAAACAAAGAATGTGATCCCAGCGAAGATTCACGCAGTTTATCAGAGTCTTCGTTATTTGCATGAAGAAACCATAACGAAAATATGTCTATTCAGATATACTAAAAATTTTACCACAAAAAAAAATGAAAATTTTCAGATAAAGAATTCTAATATTTTTTTTATATTTCTGCCCAAAACATAGGTTGTGGGTACTCGTTAGAACCGCCTCGGCGAGGCGGTTCTAATGAGTACCTACAATCTATGTTTTGAGCAGAAATAAGAAAAATAATGACTACCCCTGTAAACCCCAGTTTTACTACGTAAAAGTGGGGTCAAGGGGGTCAAAATTGTATAGGCATATTTTCGCATATGCAGGAATTCTCGTACTACAGGTACTAATCCGCACCAATCGGTCCCTTCTGTGACGTCACAGCATGTCGCTAGTTCTCAGACAGGTACTAGTGTGGAAATGTATAGAATTATATAGGAGCCCATCATTTAACTAATAAAATCATTTATTTTCAATAATACAAGATATTATTATAACCTCGCAATAGATGGGAAAATGTATCTGCTTCAATTTGATACCAAATTTGTTGAAATAAGATAAATTTTAAAATGGCCCCCAGATTGTAATGAATGCTACAAGGGTTTTTCCTTAATTAGTCTTTGTATTTTACAACAAAAATGAAAAATTGCCTTGATTCAATCGCCCAAAAGTCATATTTTTTAAAATTTCTCCGTTCATTATAACCTCTCATTCGACAGATCTATTTAATATCTATAGTTATGTAATAAAATATTGAATAAATTATTTTATTAAAAATGGCCCACAGGTTGCAGAATACAGCTATATTTTAAAAATGCGGAGAGAAAATGTGTAATGATTACACAGACGCAGGTCTTGTGTACACATGATACTAGCATGAATTGCAAAAGAGGTTGTAAGAATTGGAAAATAAAAAAGAATTGGTATCCATTGATAGTATTATAAAGATTATTTAGCTTCAAAAAGGAAAACAAAGATATATATTTGTGATAATATAAACTTATTTATTTAATTTTTGTTTATGTCGAATTATGTTTTTATTCGGCAATTTATTGAAGCTTTAATGAAAATTTGATATAATTACTTTTGACCATAGGAAAACTACAAACTGCTTAATTACTTGTTTTTTTTTTTTTTTTTTTTTTGTTTGTTTAATGATGAAAAAAAAAATGCTTTGTCGGGATACAAGAAAAATACCTAAATGCGCGGCCACTCTTGCGATGTTTTCTTAATAACAATTACTGCTAATGAATGCCAATTATGTCCTTATCTTGACAAAAGAAAACAACGAAATCACTTTTTACATAATTGACATACATGCTTATGCGCAATTTTAATTGCACAAACAGAATCAAATCCAATATTTGATCTTTTTGCATAAACTAGCACTTTAATTGACACGATTTGCTCATTTTAGATTCCTGTACACAAATAAGGACTAAATGAATGAGATTGAGTCTCTCTCTCTCTCTCAAACGTTCTCTAAATCTGTGAATAACAAGAGTCTCTCCAAATAAAAGCAGCATTCAATATGACGTGCAACCATTGTAGTTCCAGATCAGCATGTGCATACATTTTTTTCTCTGATAGAATGTGCAAGCTCTATTCAACATGCGGTGTTAAATATGTATATTTAATAAAAAAAATATAATATTTAAAACAAAATACATTAAAACAAAATGATAATTGATATTATTTTCAGAAATTTTGTTTAATAAAATGGTTATCTAGGAAATTAAAACATAATGATACTAATGATATTATTATTATTATTAGAAGTAGTAGTAGTATTTACTACTACTATTATTATTAGTATGTTGTACATCACAATTCCGAAGAATAAATATTATTAAGCTGGTCATATTCGAAATGTTTTATTTGTAAAATAGCCACATGGACAGTTTATACTATCGTACATGTGTATTTAGGGGTAAAATATTGGTAATTACCGTATAAACCCTATTAGACACATTAAATTACTATCATACTGAAATTTGATCAAGTCCGTTTGGCTACCTATTGACACAGCTTATACCTGCTATCTGAGTGGCAAACAGTGTAGACCTTTGTTAAGATACTCTGTGATGTAATGTCTGATCAGGGTCACTGCCTTTTCTTATGGTGTGTTTATCAGAATCCCGAGGTTAAATACTATAAACCACTTTCTCAGTCAGATTCAAAAAATTGTTCAGTACACACCTTTTCAAACATTACTCTAAAGACAATTGTTTCAAAAACAAACCTGGGATACCAGATGATTCAATCAAGTTCTACTCTTTACAACACTTGCCCTATCTTTTTAACAATGCCATTACAGAACCAGCTGATTTGTCTAAACATTGCTGGGTAAGTGTAAAATAGTGTAGAACCTGAACACACAATGCGTAATGTGACATTTGATCTGGGTCTACACCATTGGCACAGACCTTTCTGTCTAAAAATCTAGGATAGTAGTAACAGTCATAATCCAAGGAAAACGACATTTTATCCATATTTGCTAATTACCCAACACAAAAATAACACGAGTCTCTCCAAATAAAAGCAGCAACCATTGTAGTTCCAGATCAGCATGTGCATACATTTTTCTTTGATAGATTGTGCAAGCTGTATTCAACATGCAGTATAGACTGATCAATGTATTTCAGCGGACACACAGACTAATCGGGTCTACATTGATCGCATAATTCATAAGGCCCATTTTTTTTTTTTTTTTTTTTTTTTTTTTGAAAAAGATTCAATCATAATTGTTTCTTATGTTACTTGAAGACATCTCAAAGTTCTTGAAACGATCAACAAAACATTTTACTTTCATTTATATTAGCATTAAAAAAATTGTTCAAACATATATAAATACAAGTTAAATAACAGCACGTTGTTTATTTTCTGGTTCCATTTGTCTACCATTATTATTATTGTCCCGTGGGAACTAGAAGCCTCAGGCCACTGGACAATGTAATAATAGCTTAATCTATACCTCATGCAATAAAAACAAAGTGGTCAAAATATCAAATGAACATCAACATTTGAAAAGGACCATTATAACTATGATCAAGGAATATGGGCAAACAAAGCACCATCTTTAACCGTGTAACTAAATAAACACTAATTACTGTAGAATATATTGATTAAGATTTAAAATCCTGATCAGAGTGTGCAGATGCGCAGACTGATCTGGATCTTTAGTGTTTGCATAATACATAATTTCTCTTTTTTCATAATCAGACACAACTGCCCTTTATCTGAGACAGGTCTCATGGTCCTGCAATTCTTGAGATAAGATAAAACTAGAAATAGCATATTCTACATTAATTTTTATGAAAGTTTTTTGACAGTTTGTCTATTTTTTTTTTCTTAAGTTTAAATGATTGTTAAACAACGTTCATGCATCAAGGGAAAAGTGATGATGATATTCTTATTTTTCCCAGAAAGTAGGCTTTGACATATCATGCGAATTGTCTCCAACAGAGACAGTTTGTATGGACTGTCAAACTTTATTTTTTGTTGTTTTCTTTTTTGTGGGGGTGGGGGAGGGGTAATACTTATACTATCCAAAATGCGTCCAGTGAAGATACTGGTCAGACTGCGCGAATGCGGGTCATGTAATTAAATGAATATTTATTTATTATATGTCAGAATACATGTCTGCTGATGCGTGATTGCTTTAAATGAACCTCGATGAACATAGCTTAATCGCACGCGCAGAGGGCATACATACATACATACGTACAGGTTCCTATAATATAGGGTTATTGCACTGATATTGGTGAATATTGTCCAAAGTTGGGATATTGAAGGACGCGAGCTTGCCAGCGTCCGTAGATATCCCATCGAGGGACAATATTCACCGATATCAGTGTAATAACCCTTTTATCATATAGCTATAAATATTTATTTCGTTTCCCGGTGTTTCTAACCTTTAAAAAGTTGTTTTAATAACAAAAATGTGAATTCTACCAATGTGAGTGATGAAGTTTGGCGCGACGTCACTACATTACGACGTCATCAAAAGCAATGTAATGCAACGGTAATATGAGAAGGCATCCGAGTAAGTGTGTAATATCGAGTAAGTGTGCCGATATCGTTTGATATCGGCACGCTAGCTCCTCGGCTTTTATCGCACATTTTAATCATTTAATATTTATAGCTCGTATATAATAAACAGTGTTATAAATGGGTTGTTCTGTACTTACTGCTAGTATGCTGACACAAACAAAGTCCATTTTTACAGACTCCTCGCCATGTTATGCTGGATGAGCAGTGAGTATTGGTAAAGGTTCCATGACAATCCTCATCATATGTACATGTCTCACTTCTAACTGTCACTGTAAACAAGAACATTTAATATATGATAATGTGAAATATTTCGTTTTGCCATCAATATCTGCAACAACACAATCGCAACATTAGAACCATTACGAAAACACGCCTATTCAAATATATGGAAAATTTTACCACCAAAGAAGAAAAATTTTCAGATAAAAAAAACTGGTATTTTTCTAATTTTGCTAACAAAACAGATTGTGGGTACTCGTTAGAACCGCCTCGGCGAGGCGGTGCTAACGAGTACCCATCATCTATGCTTTTTAGCAAAATAAGAAAAATAATGTATACCCCTGTTAACCCCAGTTTTACTATATAAAAGTGGGGTTTTTTACGGGGTCAAAATTATATAGGCGTGTTTTCGTGATGATAGGCATTATTACATGCACCAATAGAAGACGCCACTGTTTTGAAGTAATGAAACTTACATGATTCAGTGCCAGCTGAAAATCTGGGCCCAGTTTTTCAAAGCGTCGTTAACTTAACGGGCTCGTTTAGGGTCATTTCGTTAGTTGTTTTAGCGGATTCAATATACAATATTCTGATATTTTTTGCTGAAAAAATGTGAGTAGCTTTTGCACTGCAAAAGCTACTCACATTTTTTCAGCAAAAAATTTCAGCATATTTGCGTATCACTCGATGTAAATTTTAACGAATCGTTAACTAACGACGTCGTTAGCTTTGAACAACTGAGCCCTGAATTTCAATTTTTATACATGTAATAACATAGTTTATTCATGCAATTTTTCGTAGAGTGGTACCTAATACAGAATAATATCCGGGGTTAACCCATTTAAGCCTAGCGTTCGATAAAAGGGATATTTGGAAACTGTGTAGACCCAGATCAGATGCCGCAGAATGCGGCGTCTGATCCGGGTTAACACTGTTTGCATTAAGTTCAGAAATTTCTACAAAACATGATAATAATAAAAACTAAACAGACACTCCTTATATAGGAAATGGACCTGTCCAAAGAGCTAAGGTAGACGAGTCCACTCGGCATAAATGGGTTAAAGGTTGTTAAGCGTCAGGACAGGAATAGCAAAGGCAATATGCGTGCGGCGTCATTATGACTTCAGTAACTAGGAACGGTATCAGCTGAAGTTCACAATCAAAATTCTACGCCTTATGCCCGCCATGACGAGAACGTTTGACATTGTTTTCAACCAGAAATGAAACGCATACGAATGTAATACTTCATAAAAGGAGACAACACTAAACATATAAATATTTCGTCATAAAAATATTATATGGTATACGAGCATTGGCCATGCACCAGGTAAAGAAGGAAATGGGTTGATTGAAAAAAAAGTCACAAGTTTATGTGATAATTCCCGTTAAGGCTTATACAGGCCGGTGGGTGGGGCGGTTACCAATATCCCATATCCCTGGAAGCCATTACGAAAACACGCCTATTCAAATATACTGTAAATTTTACCACCAAAAAATGAAAATTTTCAGATAAAAAATTCTGATATTTTTTCCTATTTCTGCTAAAAAATAGATTATGGGTACCCGTTAGAATCGCCTCGACGAGGTGGTTCTAACGAGTACCCACAATCTATGTTTAGAGCAGAAATAAGAAAAATAATGTATACCCCTGTAAACCCCAGTTTTACTATATAAAAGTGGGGTTTAAGGGGGTCAGAGTTATATAGACATGTTTTCATGATGCAAACAGACAAATATCCCACTAGACGCCTTAAATGAAGTCTCAAATAGTCAATGTCCTTTGAATGAGAAAAGGCCTCGTCTATAAGTCGCAACACATGCCTCTATGGTAAATATACAGCAAAAAAAATAATGGGGTCAACGCCTCATGTGACTCGTGTTTTCATTGCTCAAAAATATGCTGTGTGATTTAAAGAATACTAGTGTTATTTGAAGCCAAATTAAGCAAATTACATGACGCAAAGTAATAAACTGTTAAAAAGGCCACAGTTATTTTGTCTTTACGTGTTCCGCCCATAACCAGTTAAAGCTTTAAGACTCTGTAGGATAATTCATAGGAGGAATTTTAGTGATATTATTCTTATCCTATTTTTGATATTGTTCATTATGTTAAATGGAGGAGGCAATTTGAATGAATTCCCAAGTCTTTATTCCTGCGAAAAAATAAGAAAAATAATGTTTAACACCTAGCACTCTGGGTAAAATTTTCAGTAGACGACATACTGAAATATATTTTTCTTATTTTTCCAAGAAAACAGGTTTTGACATTTCAGACAAATTGTCTCCTAAGGAGATACTTTGCATTTAATGTCAAATCCTGCTTTCTAGGAAAAATCAGAAATAAATATCATCAGTGTGCCATCTGCTTTATTTGCCCAGATGGTGGTAAAGATTAAATGATGTCTGCTTTTATATTTAGTCAGCTGGATAAGGTATAAGCTTTCATTTTCAAATATTTTCTAATGTGATTGAGCAAAGTTAGTCTCCGCTTTTTTGCTATTACGAAAACACGCCTATTCAAATATATAGAAAATTTTATCTCCAAAAACTGAAAATTTTCAGATAAAAAACTCAGATATCTTTCATATGTCTGCACAAAACATAGGTTGTGGGTACTCGTTAGAACCGCCTCGCCGAGACGGTTCTAACGAGTACCCACAATCTATGTTTTGAGCAGAAATAAGAAAAATAATGTATACCCCTGTAAACCCCAGTTTTACTGTATAAAAGTGGGGTTTAAGGGGGTCAACATTATATAGGCGTGTTTTCGTGATGGCAGTGGGCAGTTTAATATGCAAAACGGTTTCATGAATTATTTGTGACATTGAAAATGCAATCATTTCATCTTTTCAGAATTCAGGTCTTAAATCTGTCAAAACGTTATGTATAATCTATAATCTAGCAAATGTACATAGCATATAACAGGGCAGCACCTGAGTTTCACTTCTAAAACGAGCAAGACTTACCTGTAACAGCGACAACAACTACAAGGCTCAATAAAAATCTCATACTGGTGGATGAACTGACGCTCTGTTTGTTTTATTGGTTTTTTCTGTTGCTTTATGGATACATATGTATGAAGTGTCAAATTTATACGCAGATGAAAGCGAAATCTGCACCGCGGCTTATCATGTTTAACGACAATGATGACGTTAGTCGATTCCATATTGGCGCAATAATATCACACCAAATACGTCATAAGCATATCTCTAGATTTTGCAGATGAAAAGGTGCCTTAGGCATTTGTAGCATTTGTAATGTGAACTGATACACCAGGAAATTTAGCCGTGATTTTTCACGAGGGAGACAACCTTTTTGACATCCGGTTTGTTTTCCTGCACACTGCATCACGAAAACACGCTTAAAAATTCCCTTAAACCCCACTTTTATATAGTAAAAATGAGGTTTACAGGGGTTTTCATTATTTTTCTTATTTTGCTAAAAACATAGATTGTGGGTATTTGTTAGAACCGCCTCGCTGAGGCGGTTCTAACGTGTACCTACAATCTAAGTTTTGAGAATATGAAAATTATCAGATTTTTTTTTATCTGAATTTTTTTCTCTTTTTTTTACTTTTGGTTGTAAAATGTTCAATATTTTTGAATAGGCGCGTTTTCGTAATGGAGTCCCTTCTAAAAGGAGTCTACTCTATAAGCTCTCTCTGTTTGTTATGTTGCACCTCAATCCCCCTCTGAAAAGGGGGCAAAATAAATTTGACTGGGTTACCGTCACTGAAAGTGTTTCACTTAATTTGTTTGTAAAAATCTATATTGGCCTGTACATCTGAGCAAGCTGAGATCGCGACATCCGTTAAAAGTTCTAAATATTGCAATGTGAACAAGGATGATGGTGATTTGGGTTTTTGCGTCTCTTTCAACATATTAACCCTGAAACCGCTCCTGAAACCGTTAATCATAACTACAGCAGATGACCTTCTTTTTTTTTTTTTTTTTTTTTTTAACTATTTTTTTTTTTTTTTTTTAACTATTTTTTTTTTTTTTTTTTTTTTGAGTTAAATATAACTTGTCATTTCACATTTCATGTAAGTCATCTGCCTAGCAGACGATAGACAGTTGATTCACATAAAATGCAGTGCAATTTCCTCTGAATAATCCAGCGGATTTGAACTTGGGATCTTTCGACCCGTAGTCGGAAACATTAAGAATTCGAACATGTGAGCGTTTCAGAACAAGGAAGACCAAGGGCAGAGCGGGCAAATGTACCGGCTTATATAGTCTTAGCATGTCGCTTATACATGAATGTTCTAAGAGCTTTGGAAAGAATGGTTATTAAGCACATAAAGACATACTAATGCAGCAAAAAAGGATTTATCGAAACAATAAAGCTATTCGAAAAAGGGTACAGTCAGAAAAATTCTTAAAAATTGCTTAGTCATGTCAGTGACCTACAAGATGTATCTTATAGGTCACTGGTCATGTACACCCCTGCTTCATTATATATTATGGAGGAGCATGGAGTATACATTACATGGTCTTGTTAACGTAATACCAAACATACAGTTTACTCTCGTTATCTCGACCTCGCTTATTTCGAATAGCAGCTGATCTCGAAGTGAAAATCTGGTCCCTTCCAAAACATGAAAATCTAATAACAGGTAACAAAATATTGTAGAAATCTTTTCCACAATAGTTTGTTACCTGTTATTAGATTCAACATATCTCTAACTTCAAGAGTCCAATTAAATATACATTTGTTAAATGTGGTTGTTCGATTTTTTCCCCTCAATTCTGCAAATCTGACATGTCGAGGTACGGATATCTCGAAGTATTTTAGAGAGTCCTTGGACTTGAAGATAACAAGAGTCGACTGTATGTGGAATGCATCCTCATCAACCAGGCTGTCTCACCTCGGTCGTTATTCTACGTTCTTGCTTAAAGCCATTGCATACCTGTTTGAAGCCGTGATCGAATCGAATCGGCTGTCACGTGCTGTTTGAACATACATTTGCCTAAAAGCCATAGCTTGTTTACGTAACGTTACGTGACACGAACTTGCCGCCCTGGAAGAAGCATTTTGTCTAAAATTTGATGACGTCAACGTCAATCTTACAAGAATGTATACAACGTAATAAATGCGATCATTTTGGGGGGTTTTCGGTGAGGCATTCAAATAGAGTCACACAAACAAACTGCAAAATAAAAGAAAAACTATCAAATATGTTTGTTTCATGCATAAACGTTTGCCGGTTGCCTTGGAACATGTCTGAGCATTCGGACTGAGGGGTTCAGCAAATGCTTTAGCATACAAATCGACGTCGTGCCCAGCGTTTTCCGCATTTGCTACAGAAAAGATTATTATTTTCCTCCTAAATAATTAGAGAAGCCTCTTATGTCTTTCAATTTCATCAAAATCTGATGCATACTGAAGACGATATAAGTAGTTTTAAATATTGCTATATTGTCCCTCAAAATCAGTTGCACCTGATTAAACTTTCTATTTACAAAGGGAGGCTCTCTTTTAGATAGAATGTTGCCACCTTTGTATTTGAAACAGTTCACAAAAATGGGCTCCTCTCGAAGGTATTCGCTCCTAGAAGGAGCAAACGATATTGCGGTTCGACATGTACAGTTGAATCTAAATAGCTTGAACACCGATGGGTCTTTTACACGTACCATGGCTAATTCGAACTCGTTTTTTGAGTCCCTACGAAATTATTCCGATAGCTCAATAAAACAAACATTTTGGGAAATGTTCTTATTTTATCATGAAATTGTATGTTGTGTGTACTCATTAGAATCGCCTCGTCGAGGCGATTCTAATGAGTACACTCAACGTACCATTATTGTAGAGAAGATAAAAAAATCCCTGTTATCATCATTTGCTGCCTGACCTGGCGTCATGATCAACCCTAAGTGGCTCGAAATAATCATATCTTGAACGAATTTCCATGGTCCCAAAGATGTTTGAGCCACTGAAGTTCGACTGTGTTCCTTTAAGAGTAGACTCCACTGACAATGATGGCAACTGTTTCAAGTGCAGTATTTTTCTCCCGGTGTGTTTCCATCCTTCTTGATCGCGTTTCGTGCTTGTGTATAAATCTGACATTACCAACTGACTAATGAGGTGCTCTTGTCCACGTAAACTAAAACAGGTGTTGAGCAAGTAGCTGTGCTAAAGCCAAAACGTGTTCCCTTAAAACGCGTATTTATTTAATACAGACTGGTTTCCATATAATTGCCTCTCAAGGGATATGAAAGCCTGGCGATTTAACATAGCTGACTGCCTAATACAGGTGGCCTTTGGCACAGGTTCCATCGTACTTGAATAGGAAAGAACGCCCTATTTTCTGTCTATGCTTTAGATTTATATTACGTTTCAGTCAGTCCGTTTGATTGTCGCGTGATTAGAGCCAACTACAGGTGTTGTGTGGGCGAATTGTTTTGACCGAAAAGAAGTTTATACCTTATCAGCAAAGCGCAGACAAAAGATCAGAGGTCTGTAAACACAGGGCAATAATTTAAAGAGTAATGCACTTAATATTTAAGGGATACAACAGTAAAGGTCGTTTAGCCTTCCTTGTGGCAAGGGTCTGTCCCAAAAGGAAACTATTTGCTCCTTTTTTGAGCAGACACCTTATCCGACGGGGTTTAATAAGCAGGAATAGAAAGCAGGAAGTCCCAAAAATTGCATCCCTGAACAAAAATGCGGAACATGTACAGTGAACCCTCGTTACAACGACAGCATTTGTTCCAAAAGATGTTGCCATGAAAATGAATTTGCTTTTGTAAAGAATGCTAAATGGACAGAATGATATGTAAGAAAGGCCTTATTTTATTCTTATTTCCCCACAGAACATATGTTTTGGATATTTGTTAGAATCGCCTCATTGAGGCGATTCTAACAAATATCCAAAACATATGTTGCTTGACGTTTTAATGCAATATTCTTGCATGATTTCCCATCAACTGCCACCTCCTGAGCTAAAGTTTTGTGACATTCAAATTGTCATTATAACGAAATTGTCGTTGTATCGAGTGCCGGTATACAGAGGCTTGACTGTACCAAGTGTATTAAATTCTAATAGCCCTTAAAAGGGTTAAGCAAATGGTAGCGGACGACATTCTAGAGAATATGTTTTATTATTTTTCAGAGAAAATCAGATTTGGCATTTCATGTGAATCGTCTGCTACATGTAATCAGATGCAATGCTACAAAGAAGGTGCGAAGAAGGTCTACTTCTGGAAGAATTTACACTGTTTCTCTATTAAAACACCGCGTCTCTGCGAGTTGCTTCTAATGTGTACCCACAACATTTGTGTTATATTGGGGATATGAAAAAACGTTCCTAGATTAATTACCAAATACTCGTTTTAACACCTAATACTCGAATGTTAGGATTATTCTATAAATAAGTTGTGACGTAAGAATGCTTACATTACGAAAACACGTCTATTCAAATATATTGAAAATTTCACCACCAAAATCTGAAAGTTTTCAGATAAAAATTCTGATATTTTTTCATATTTCTGCTCGGTGAGGCGGTTCTAACGAGTATCCATAATCTATATGTTTGAGCAGAAATAAGAAAAATAATGTATACCCCTGTAAACCCCAGTTTTACTATATAAAAGTGGGGTTTAATGGGGTCAAAATAATATAGGCGTGTTTTCGTGATGCTTACGTTTAATTTGAAATCATTTGGCGTTCGGTATGTGTGCAGGTTATACCCTGAATCTTTGCAAAAATGGTTGGAATACATTTTAGCAGAAATCACTCAGTTAAACATACAGGAAACCTACCCCGTGCGATATTATGTATTGAAGTCATCATCACGAAAACACGCCTATATAATTTTGACCCCCCTTAAACCCCATATTTATATACTAAAACTGGGGTTCACATGGGTACTCGTTATTTTTCTTATTTCTGTTCAAAAACATAGATTGTGGGTACTCGTTAGAACCGCCTCGCTGAGGCGGTTCTAACGAGTACCCACAATCTATGTTTTGAGCAGAAATATGAAAAAAAGTCAGTTTTTTATCTGAATTTTTTCAGTTTTTTGGAGGTGAAATTTTCTATATATTTGAATAGGCATGTTTTCGTAGTGATGGAAATGAAACGTAGAAATTCTCGGCGGTGGTAGGGGCATATACAGACTCGCAAGTTACATTACTGTATAGCATGTATATCATAATGAAAACATGCCTATTCAAATACACTGAAAATTTTACCACCAAAAAATGGCAATTTTTCAGATAAAAATTCTGATATTTTTCACATTTCTGCTCAAAACATAGATTGTTGGTACTCGTTAGAACCGCCTCATCGAGGCGGTTCTAATGAGTACCAACAATCTATGTTTTTGAGCAGAAATAACAAAAATAATGTATACCCCTGTAAACCCTAGTTTTACTATATAAAAGTGGGGTTTAAAGGGGTCAAAATTATATAGGTATGTTTTCGTGATGGTCAGGACTTAATAAAAGTTTGTCCCCGGTTATCATATGTGTGTGCTGCGTTCGTGCGTGTGTGCGTTTTCTTTGTTTCCAAAGCCAACCTTTCATTTTCACATATTTTGTTCTGTTCTTTTATTTTGTTTGTTTGTTGTGATTTTTTTTTGTTTGTTTTTTTTTTGTTTGTTTGTTTTTCTAAAATACATAACTCATATAGAAGTACAAATATAACCGTTTCCGTTGACCTGTGACTTCTGGTTTCAATTTTCTATATGACGTAATGCAGTTGGGAACCAGAAGCCTCAGGCCACTGGACAAGGTTATAGTTTTATCTATATTCCAAATCGCCTCCCTTATACGCACATGTCGTGGAGATTGATCATGAAATATTTTCTACGGTCATTCTCTCCCTTCCGCTGATTTAAGAAGGGCAGTTGTCAGTTTCTGGCGAAAGAATATGCACAATACTGGTAACCGCTTAGAAGACTAAGGCTGCCCAGTAAACGTGTGGCTAGGTAAACTGACCGCGCTCGACATGACCCCATTGGGTTGACTGGGCCGTAAAACCTCAACACAAACAACCAATATACGCACATGTCTATTTTAATTTACCTTAGACAAACATGACAAAATAATTAAAGGGTCACCAGTTACAGTTTCCCTTTAATTGACATTCATATGCGACCCGTCAATTGTTAAAATTATTCTGTGGGCAATACTGCTATTTGCAAGCCCATTTCAATAAGCTCATGTTAGCAATATGTTCAGCTACCAAAGTGTCAGTGGCGCGGACATTGTCAGCCTAGAAGATTCTGAGAAAAAAATGGAAATTTCTGAAAAATGAATTAATCAATGTTTAGTCAAAACAATGATTTACTGCAAAAACAGTCTCGCAGATTCCACTTTCTAGGGGTAAAATACACACAGACATGGCCAAAAGAAAAAGGTTAACCCCGAGGAGGCTAAAATTGCCTCGATAATTCCCCATAAACCGTGAATAATCTATAGAGGGTACATGTAGGAAATGTGAGTTTCTCAGTTGAAAAGAAAGCTTTCTCTATGATTTCCTTATAGTTAGAAGACAAGCCATTACTTTTCACGTTCAATATCACATTTTTCCATTTAAGGGTAAAAAGCAGCGTTTGTTACGAATTTTAAAATGAAGATTTTCATTTCAAAGTTTGTTGTTGGAAACACTCATTTTCGGGTTCCACTTTAAGAAACAATCAACAATATTTCAATATCGTCTGTGGTTTTGCTCACAGACTCAGTCCAAGTTTGCATATATGGAAAATTGAACTAAGTGATCCTTTAATTATTTCGTTGAGTATATATAGGTAAAATCAGAGTTATATGTTTGTCTTTACCGTCACATGTAGATGTTCGCAGATGAATTCGCATTCACTGGTTGCCAGACATTTTCGCGGAGGAATGAATTAAAAAGCCAAAAGTTGCTTTCCGCATGCGAAAACGCGGAGGAATGAATTAAAAAGCCAAAAGCTGCTTTCCGCATGTGAAAAAAGGCCCAGATCAGCAGGCGCATCCGCGCAGTCTGATCAGGACCTTTACTGTCCGCCAACAGAATTATTGGATACTTCAGAGCGTATGAATGGAAAGTTGAGGCTCGTATAATACCATCACGAAAACATACCTTTATAATATTGACCCCCTTAAATCCCACTTTTATATAGTAAAACTGGGGTTTACAGGGGTATACATTATTTTTCATATTTCTGCTCAAAACATAGATTGTGGGTACTCGTTAGAACCGCCTCGCCGAGGCGGTTCTAACGAGTACCCACAATCTTTGTTTTGAGCAGAAATGTGAAAAATATCAGGGTTTTTTTATCTGAAATATTTCAGTTTTTGTGGTTGAAATTTTCTATATATTTGAATAGGCGTGTTTTCGTAATGTTTGCACATGCGCAAAATGAGCTGAATCTGCGCACAGGCATCCGTTCGAAGACACACTTCCGCTTAACGTGGCCCGATTATTGTTTATTGTTTCTAGACGTTTTTTTATGGACTATTACCGTCAGAATATTAACCCTTCAACAGTAAGCCGCACTGACTGATAAGACCAAGATTCTGTAAGCGGACAGCGGTGACCTGTTCATGCTGCAATGACCAAAAGGCTGATCAGGAAGGAGCACGCTGTCCGAAGGCAATTTTCGCATAGAGCGGCTCCGACCTGACATGTCAATGTTGTATGAATTTTCGTAAGCCGGGTTTCCATATCTATCACTAAAGGTTGTAAAGTAGCAATGTTTCGTTGTTTATCTGTATTGTATGCGCCCAAAGGAAAGTCCGCGCGTTTACTATTACATGTACAAGAGTGTCATTTATGAGTCTCTAGTATAACGGCCAAGTCCATACTGTTAAGGTCATGTCGAGCTGGTCAAGTAACCTTTTCAAACTTTGGAGCCGCACCAGAAGTTAAGGGCGAGGTTTCGCGCAAGAAACACTAGTTTAATCCATTTAAACCTAGCGGCCCATAAAAGGGACATTGGCAAACAGTGTAGACCCGCAAAATGCGGAGTCTGATCAGAGTCCACACTGTTTGCTACAAGTTAAATAATTCTTGCAAAATACTGTAATAATAAAAAAGTAACCAGACACCCCCTATATACGTAATGAACCTGTCCAAAGAGATAAAGTAGAAAAGTCCATTCAGCATAAATGGGTTAAGTTCTCCAGTAGTTTTCCTGCTGAGCAGTCCATGGCGCGCGGTTCTTCTGTTGCGCTTTTTCTTTGTGCGTCACTGATTTCATTTGTGGTGCTTGTGTTATCCTTATTTGTTCCTCATCTCTCCTACTTTCAGTGTCTCTCCTACTTTTAGTGTCTCCAGAAAGTTGTGCTTAGTGATTGTGGCATTTCCTGGGTATGTTCACTTACATTTTTTCCTGGGTAGGCTTAGTCCTCTAAACGGTTAATCAGTACATTGCTTATACTGACAACTGCTCTTCTTAAATCAGCTGAAGCAGTGGAATTGGGGAGGGGGAGGATAGGGAATCATCAAACATACCTATATAATTTTGACCCCCTTAAACCCTACTTTTATATAGTAAAACTGGGGTTTACAGGGGTATGCATTATTTTTCTTATTTCTGCTCAAAAACATAGATTGTGGGTACTCGTTAGAACCGCCTCGGCGAGGCGGTTCTAACGAATACCCACAATGTATGTTTTGAGCAGAAATATGAAAAAAAAAAAATATCAAAATTTTTATCTGAAAACCTTCAGTGTTTGGAGGTGAAATTTTCAATATATTTGAATAGGCGTATTTTCGTAATGGATCGTAGTGTTGATTTCATGATCGATCTCCATGAAAGTTAGTTATATGGCCGATCTGGAATTCGAACTTAAGCCTGGTCCTGCAGGCAGATGCACTAATGATCATGCAATGGAGCCTGGCGAACCCGGAAAGATCGAAACATTGCAGCTGGGGTGGGGTGGGGTGGGGGGGGGTAACTTATTTAAATATTTGGGCGGGGGTGTGCCGCTGGAACTTTGCGGACATCCCCTATTCATATAATTTCAAGGCTGACAAAATATATATATTCATATAATTTGCATGTAAAAAGATATCCTATTCATATTATAGAAGAGTATTAATAAACACTAGTTGAACCAAAACAGACAACTTACTTGGGAATTATATGCAAAAATATATGTGCATTTTGATTATGTATGAGGCCAGGTAAGACTAAAACTACTTTTTCGGCAAAATTTGCAAATTAATGGACTATTGATACAATGCTGCTTTAGAAATGGGGGGCTATTTATATAATTGTGTGATAAAACTGACACCTCATCATATAATCTCAGGCATGGAAAGTACACCTATTCCAGCGGCACGTCCCTGAACTGTTCTATAAAGGAAGTGGCCCCTCACCTCCGAGAGCTGAACTCAATTTTGTCAATTTGGCAGCATCTGTAAGTATCATGACTAGTTCCTTATCTGGCGGTGATAATGCAACATACTATACAATATACGGACCATCGCAATTTGTCTAAAGATCGGTAGTTAGAGGCACTGAGGATTAATCATAGCGCCAGGTTAGGAGACAAATGGGGAATATTTATGGCTGCCTTTTGCGATATTCTATAAAATAATAGCATTACGTAAACACGTCTATTCAAATATACTGAAAATTTTACCATCAAAAAATGTAAAATTTCAGATGAAAAATTCTGATATTTTTCATATTTCTGCTCGAAACATAGATTGTGGGTACTCGTTAGAACCGCCTCGTCGAGGCAGTTCTAACGAGTACCCACAATCTATGTTTTTGAGCAGAAATAAGAACAATAATATATACCCCTGTAAACACCAGTTTTACTATAAGTGGGGTTTAAGGGGGTCAAAATTTTATAGCCATGTTTTCGTGATGGTATGCTGAATGCCATCGAGGTGTCTCTGATGAGTACATAAATCATGCGTATTACAATTAAGTAGCAACATTTCCCTAGAATATGCCTAAATATTTGTTTTCCTGAGCTATCTCGGAAGAATTTCCACCGCTCGTAATTAAATCAATTCTTCTGTCTAAATTTAGCATGTACGCAATGTGCATGTCTAAACCAAACCACACTCGCGCATAGTCGTCTAGGGACATGAGCAGCTTGGATGCCAAATGCCAAACTAAAAAAAAGAAGGGAGGTATAATCACTAGGATTATTTTGCAAATCAACAGAAGAATTGTTATGGTTTGCTCAATGATATTCTTTTGACTTATTTAAGCATTACAAAAAAACACGCCTATTCAAATATACTGAAAATTTTACCACCAAAAATTGAAAATTTTCAGATGAAAAATTCTGATATTTGTCATATTTCTGTTCAAAACATAGATTGTGGGTACTCGTTAGAACCACCTCGACGAGGCGGATCTAACGAGTACCCACAATCTATGTACTTGAGCAGAAATAAGAAACATAATGTATACCCCTATAAACCCCAGTTTTACTATATAAAAGTGGGGTTTAAGGCGGTCAAATCCATATAGGCGTGTTTTCGTGATGGGTTCATACACTTTCAGGGGAGTATCTCTGCCAAAATTGATTTTGCCCCCTACTGAATAAGCGTCTACTTTAAAAGTAAAAAAAAAAACTGTGACCCGTTGAAGCAAAGAATGTATTGCAGTTAGGCGGGGGTTTTCTCTTAATGACTCAGGTGTTGAAGACCAGGGCCTAGTTGTTCAAAGCTAACGACATCGTTAGTTAACGATTCGTTAAAATTTACTTCCAGTGATACGCAGAAATGCTGAATTTTTTTGCTGAAAAAAAATAGGAGTATTTTTTGCAGTATTTTTTTCAGCAAAAAATATCAGAATATTGTGTATTGAATCCACTAAAACAGTTAACGAAATGACCCTTAACGAGCTCGCTAAGCTAACGACGCTTTGAACAACTGGGCCCAGATTTCAGAAAATACAATATTCGTTTTTTTTTTATTGTATATTCCGGTAGCCCGATATCTGAATTGTAGCAGAAAAGAAGAGTTATGCGCCTGGCTTATTCTTAAGGGAGAAAATTCAGTACTGTTTACCCGACCCCAAAAACTCCTAGATTAATACCATGTTCAAAACTATGGGAATTACATTTAGTTACCTTCCCTCTGGGAACTATTTCTTGCAGCAGAATGACGAGAACACAATGCTGATTAGAAATCATGGTTACATGTAAATGAATACAGTCAATGCGCATGACTGGTAAATCTGACTTGAATTCTGATTCTCATTTCCGGTTAAAATGCAAAACTGAACATGTTTCCCCCGCCCCAGCCCCCCCCCCCCCCCCACCCCAAACAATGATGCCCTATAGTGGAGATATTTCCCTGACATACTTACGTAATACATGTATAAATGAATGGAAACTTGGGTCTAGCGGGGTGGGGGTAGGGGGAGAGACATACACTACACTGTTTCCAATCACACTAGTAGTATGCCGTCCTATACTACTCACGTTATTGACTTGTGACTGAAACCCCTATTTGCAACAATGGGCATGGCATGTCCAAATTCAAGGACGGGTAGTTCATTTTAAAAACTCAGGGACAAAACGGTTCACTGAAAATTTGGATACGATTATTTGAAACATTACAATAAGTTTGTCGGTTCGCAGTTATAATCGTTCGCAGTGATAATCGTTCCAGTGATAATCGTTCCTATAACTATAATTCAACTGGCTACTTCGGAAATTCAAAATAACCAAGAGTAGAAACGGTAGGTAATTTTATTAATGTGTCACGCTATTTACCCATTTAAGCCTAATGTCCCTCATAAAGGACACTGGCAAACAGTGTAGACTCAGTTCAGACACCACAGAACGCGCCATTTGATCAAGATCTACACTGTTTGCACTAAATATAGGAATTTCTATAAAACATGCCAATAACTATGTAGACCCAGACATGACGCCGCAGAACCTGTCGTCTTAACAGGGTCTACGATGCCTGTACTAAATACAGGAATTTCTATAAAACAGGGTAATAATAAAAAACTAACCAGATATCCCTTTTATCGGAAATGGACTTGTCCTCAGTTAAGATAAGAGTACTCCACTCGGCATATATGGGTCAAATAATCACGTATACTTTGTTTACAACACATAACAATAACTCCATGCCTATATTACAATTTTCTGTTTGAAGTAACGCACCTGGGATCCAGGTCTGAGGTCACCGAACAAGGTTACATTTTTATCTAGATACAATTGTATATCAAAGACACACATTACCGGAACAGGTCTGTGCAACGCTGATCCCTTCCCGCGCCCTTTCTCTCCACAGTATACAATGACAACATGGTTATCGAGGGGCCTACAGTCTGATAAATCTCCACCATTAAGAACCTGGAGCTTTGCACTCTGTAGGCTCTGTCTGAGGAAGACTTCCCAGCTAGCATTCTTCAAAAATCTATAACGGGCCGTTATCGGCCCGTTAGCTACCCTGACGGACCCGTTATAGATTTATAAAAAATGTTTACTGGGTTATATAAGAAAACTATAACAACCCGTATGCTGCTGCATTTTCTGATCTGGGTCTACGGAGGGGGTACATTTGTACTCCTATCTGAGCACCCGTCATTTGCCTCGTTTTTCGCCGATTTTATTCATGTACTTATGGGCAGCTTATTATCTACGGATCAGTTGTGATTACGCGACTGAGAGAAACCGGTGATTGTTTAACATACTTTAAAAAAAACTCAGAGAAACAAGTATCAAAACTAGTATCAAATGTGACTATTGCTGGGAGGGTTTGACAACCTGCGTGGATTTGTCTACATTTTTGTATATTTTTCACCGGCGTTTGGCATACAGATAAGGGGTGAGACACATCCCTCCCCATTAAAACAATAAATAAAACAAAGTGGCTATTGCCAAATCAACTGTCAATAGCCGATTTACCTTAAAGTCGCTATTGACAGTCGACTAGTAATAGCCATTTTAACGAAACCGGCTATTGACAGTCGACTGGCGTAGCGATTTTAACGTAAATTGGCTATTACCAGTCGTTTTCATACATGTTTTAGGAAAGTCATCCATTTTATTGTAACGTCCTATTTCTATGTTTGTTTCTTTTTCTGTATCTCTGGAGAAATCCTGTTCTATTCCGTGCTAAGTCGGAGCTTTTATGGACCGCAGTTTCTTTTTGGTTGAATTCGGACTTGTGATCATCAATGTTTTTAAAACACATAAACTGTACGCATCTGGTAATATTTTAAGTGTATACATGCAGTTTTTGCAAATGTCACTAAATGAGTTCTGATACTGTATCAAGTGATGTTTTATAAAGTTTTATGCTCGCGACACATATTATAATTTAATTGCAAAACAAATCGGCTTTTTTTTATACTGAAACGCTAATTTCAGACAGTAAAATAAAGATAAGTATTAAAGAGGTAGTGATTAATATACAATGTACATTGTACACTGATTGTAGTAAACGTGAGTACATTCTAGAAAGAGTTAACAAACCGATACATAAGCGAACACGTAGCACGAGTTTACCATATGTACTTATCTTTCTCCACTGATACGCATGCGCAACCACTGACCGAGGCTCATTCTCTGAACATTCGTCTACTTCTGTACTGCATGTATAGCATGCGAACAGTGAGGGCAATGGCAAAACTGCACATATGCGCAGGCTTGCATGAGCATTCGCTGGTCGTCATGTCATGTGCTGGTTTCCGGAGACGCTGAATTTCCTTTGTACTCATACTATCTAAGCAGCAAGCAACAGATGTGCTGGTCAGACTGCGCGGATGCGTAGGCTGATCTATACCTTTGTTGTTCGCTTATGCAATCAGCAGGTTTTCTCAATAAGTGCCTTTCTACTCCTACTGTCTATGCTAAAAACAACATATGCGCTGGTCTGACTGCGCGGATGCATAGGTTGATCTACACCTTTGATGTTCGCATATGCAATCAGCAGGTTTTCTCAGTAGGTGCCTTTTGTACTCATACTATCTAAACAGCAAGCAACAGATGTGCTGGTCGCGCAGGCTGATCTACACCTCTGTTGTTCACATATGTAAGCAGGTTTTCTCAATAAGTGGCTTTTGTACACGTACTATCTAAGCAGCAAACAACAGATGGGCTGGTCAGACTGCACGGATGCACAGGCTGATCTACACCTTTGATGTTTGCATATGCAATCAGCAGGTTTTCTCAAGACGAGGCTCAGATTGTTATTAATTACGCTTTTACCCCGAGCAATGAAAGCTATTTTAATGTTTTCTACATGCATGTAAGTATCTTAATTTAAGGTTTTAATGCTAATAAAACATAAAAATATCTGTGTTACTGCCTTCAGAAAATCAGACGTCTTACTTGTACAGGTACGTCTAATATATATAAGTCCTGATACAATTATGCACCATGTCTTCATATTCCAGCTAAGGTATACGGACATTTCGCTATCAACATTACATGTAGTTGGTCTGAACAATTATTTCGAAAGACGGTGCATGTTACAAGAAAGAAGTCTAATCCTTGTTCGAACATTCTGTGAATGCATTAAACCATATCTGAATCTTTATCAGGCTCTTACAAGTCAAAATATTTTAATAAATGCGACTGGTAATAGCAGTTTTACGTACAAATCGCTGTTGCCCGTCGACTGTCAATAGCGATTTTAACGTAAATCGGCTATTACTAGTCAACTGTCAATAGCAATTTTAACGTGAATCGGCTATGGACAGTCGACTGGTAATAGCCCTTTCCTAAATAAAATCCAGGAAAACATGAAATGGTGAAATTTGACTGATAGTTTGAGAATTAATTCATTGACTGCATGCCTTGAATGCAGACAGAAGAAGTTTTGTGTTAGGGCATATCATTTTCCCTGTCGGAAAACCTAGAAGTAAAGAATAAAGCGTGTTTCTGGAGGTCCTGAGATGCTTATAAATATACCTACCCATGAAAGCATAAATCGTTGCAAACAGCAGTACAAGGATTATAGTGATATCAAGTGTATACTATACGTAAGTACAATGATTCTTCCCCATTAGTCATATTATGCATTATGTTTATAATACTTAAGCGGAACAAAGAGTTTTTCTAGCCGGTAATCCATCGACAGTGACAGGTACTGCGGCCGATATCATTCACACATTTCTGGCGTAGGTTGGAAGATGGACACGAAAACTGGCTACAGTCGACGTCGCTTTCGCAGTAACGTAATTCTGAAACAAATTAGAGAGGTATTGTATATAAAAAATATAATTAAGTGGTACTCCAGCTAGCATTCTTTATAAATCTATAGCGGGCCGTTCTCGGCCCGCTATAGATTTATAAAGAATGCTTACTGGGACCGTATTCATCCCAAGTGTTCGGACAGATACGTACGAGCAAACAGTGTAGATTTTGATCAGATGGGCAGAATGCGGCGTCTGATCAGTCTACACTGTTTGCAACTCATCTACAGTCATATTAGACGCATCGACAGGTAGTAATATTGACATCTTCAAATAGGAAAAGTGTGGTGAAGAGATAAAGTGTCCGAATACTTACGTTGATTACGGTCAAATAATTAACCCATTTATGCTGAGTGGACTTTCCTACCTCAACTTTCTTGACAGGTCCATTTCCAGTAGAAGGGGTGTCTTGTTAGTTTTTATTATTACCATATTATATAGAACTTCCCGTATTTAATGCAAACAGTGTAGCTCCTGATCAGACGCCGCGTTCTGCGGCGTCTGATCTAGGTCAACACTGTTTGCCAATGTTCCTTTTATGTGACGCTAGGCACACATGGGTTGAAGTATGTATCAAAAGTTTTTCAACGGACATGCCTGAATAAACAGCAGATGTCTGCAATGTTCGCCATTCAGATTGCACTTTCATATACACGTCAAGGGGTTGATCTGTTTTTAGAACAAGTATGGTAAGAAAATACTGTCCGAATATTAGACAGATTACGGTAAAACACTTGTGCCAAACTGTTGGGTGTATTTGATAACAGAGTTTGCTGACCATCCCGCAGATTATTCTCTACGCCCATGGGCGCAGAAAATCATAATGTTTTTCAATGCTCCTTTAAGAAAGGTCATGGAATGGTCCAATCATGTATTCCATGGACTGCTCAACATTATTATATGCCAGTATTAGCTTTCAGAAAAAGCTTGGTCAACGCCTAGCACACATTGTGTGCTACGCGTTGACCAAGCTTTTTTGGGAAAGCTAATACATGTACAGTGCACCTATTATTATTGATGCTAGGGTTGAAATTCCTAAGTTTATAAAAACTGACAGCATGACATCTGGTGATCATACGAACGTAGGACTATAAATCATGCCATAATGCAAACTACCCGAGGTGCGCTGCCTCTGTGAGACTCAGTTGCCTGGTAGCGTTAAAAATCTGAATAGATAGATAGTACCCGAGCACATAAAAGCAGCACCGACTCTGGATAACATCTTGGCATTTCTGGTTTAAATAAACCAAGATCTTCTCGCTCATTCAGAGGATACTAATCAGCAAACACATTACGTCTCAACAACGTCGCTGCAACGTTGACGTAACGATGCTCCTGCGACGTTATGTGTTTGTTGGGTATAGTACATTTAACAGGATATGGTTTAGAATTATTCGATAACTTTGATCAGTCGTGCGTTTGCTTGAATGAGATACGACTTTGATGATTGAAACAGTCCAAAAATAGTGCCCACCAGAAACCCAACGTGGCAACATCATTACGAAAACACGCTTATTCAAATATATCGAAAATTTCGCTAACAAATACTGAAAGTTTTCAGATACAAATTCTGATATTTTGTTTCATATTTCTGCTCATAACATAGATTGTGGGTACGTATTAGAACCGCCTTGCCGAGGAGGTTCTAACAAGTACCCAAAATCTATGTTTTTCAGCAGAAATAAGAAAAATAATGTATACCCTTGTAAACCTCAGTTTTACTATATAAACGTGGGGTTTAAGGGGATCAAACTTATATGGGTTCCGTGTCTTTTCTTGAGGTCATTTCAACCTTGTGTGCGGTTTAGGAGAGTCAATGTGTAACTAATTGATACAGTTACTTACGATGTGTATGTTCACATGAACAAATTCCATTTTTACAAACTCCTCTCCATGTTATGCTGGATGAACAATGAGTATTTGTAAATGTTCCATGACAATCCTCATCATATGTACATGTCTCACTTCTTACTGTCACTGTAATAAGAACATTCTATGATAATGTGAAGTAATATTTCATTCTGCCGTCAATATTAGTAATTGTACGGTAGTTGCACTATTATTTTACATTGATACACACTAGAACTTCAATGGCTCGAACATCTTTGGCTTTGGGACATGGAACATTGTTCGAGATATGAGTAATTCGACCTTCTGAGAGTTAATCATGGCGCCAGGTCGGGAAGTAAATGGTGATAATTCAGGGAAGTCTTTTCGATCTTCTCTACAATAATAGTATGTTGAGTGTAGGCATTAGAATCGCCTCGAAGGGGCGATTCAAATGAGTACACACAACTTACACTTTCATGATAGAATAAGAAAATTTCCCTAAATATTTGTTTTCTTGAGCTATCGGAAGAACTTCGTTGGGACTCAAAAACGAGTTCGAATTAGCCATCATGGTAAACGAGCCATCGATATTCGAGGTATTGAGGTTCGACTGTACATTTTGTTGCATCAAATTTAATTTTAGTGTATACTTTTTTTCCTTATTTATTTTCTGTACCTCAACACTGCTTAGTTATTGCTAGATTAACCAGTCTTTAAAAATTCAAATCTACTGTGTGTTGGCTTCGTAATGGAGTATTGGATGTGTGACACGACTAAAAAATATTTTGACAATGCACTCATCTGAACAATACCGCTTTACGGTCTAATAATGAAAGTAGAAAATTCTAAATTCTTTTTCTGAACATTTTGACTTACTATCCCTACTATCACTGCTTTTTTTTTTTTTTTTTTTTTTTTTTTTTGTGGTATTTGCAAAGAATGCTATGTAGATGCACAGTACAAATGAGAGCAAAAGAATAATCACAAAACAAATTTAAAACATCATTGTGAAAATGCTTAAGATTTTAATTGTCTTTAGAAAACTTCGGAACCAATTCACATGTATTTTATTACAAAGTTATAACACCGTTAGGCGGACATTGTATCATGTTCCACTTTTAAATCGAAATCTACACTGCCCTTTTTTTCTGATAAAGTTCAGTTTGTGACTCACGCGCTGTTTATTCATGATTTACAAGGGACTCTCTGAAATACCTCGATATCCGTACTTCGATACACATTTGCAAAATTGAAGAAACAATACAAAACGTTAATCGAACAATCTCATTTCAAAAATGAATAATTTATGTAATTTTACATCCAAAGTTAGAGATATATTGCAAATATTGTGGAAAGGAGGAGAAACTGCTCCTAATGAACAATTTCACCTCTTTTCCACAATATTTTTTTTTTACTGTTGTTAGAATTCCATGTTAAAACAGGAACCAGATTTTCACGTCGGGATATGCGGTTATTCGAGATAGCGGAGTCGAGATAACAAGAATCGTCTGTAGTTAATGAAGTCAAACAACTACCGAATCTTTTATGAGATAAATGCAAAAATATGACATGTAATTGTGGCGCCTTCAATATTGGTCGTTTCGTTGACAAGTCTGTGTACTGTGAAATCCGCTATTCTTCACAAAATATATTAGCCGTAACGTGGGAAAAGGTACCTTCTGACATGTTGCATCTTTGATCATCAAAAAAAGCGCCCAGTTAAGATTGAGATCAGACTGCTCGAAGGCGTAGGTTGATGAATCTTCGCTGGGTTCACATGTCCAAAGGTACGTTTTCCATTACGAAAACACGCCTATTCAAATATATAGAAAATTTAACTCCAAAAACTGAAAATTTTCAGATAAAAAACTCTGACATTTTTCATTTTTTCTACTTAAAACAAAGCTTGTGGGTACTCGTTAGAACCGCCTCGACGAGGCGGTTCTAACGAATACCAACAATCTATGTTTTTGAGCAGAAATAAGAGAAATAATGTATACCCCTGTAAACCCCAGTTTTACTATATAAAAGTGGGGTTTAAGGGGGTCAAAATCATACAGGCATGTTTTCGTGATGCTGAAATTGCGACTCATATAGAGAAAAACAGGAGTATGCATCGGTACACATTATAATGAAATAAGTTCAGTATTTTTAAAGGACTTAAACATGATTTGCTTTTGCTATCAGTCCTTTGACTATGCCTTACTCTGTTTAATAACATTATTTTCGTCATTCCGTATTATGAAATTACATGCCGTACATCGTCCTAAATAAGAGGCATCACAAAAACATGGCTATATAATCATGATTGACCCCCTTAAACCCCACTTTTATATAGTAAAACTAGGATTTAAAGGGGTATACATTATTTCTCTTATTTCTGCTCAAAACATAAATTGTGGGTACTCGTTAGAACCGCCTCGACGAGGCGGTTCTAACGAGTACCTGTAATTTATGTTTTGAGCAGAAATATGAAAAACATAAGTTTTTTTATCTAAAAAATTTTCAGTTTTTGGGGGTGAAATTTTCTATATATTTGAATAGGCGAGGTGTTCAAATAAATATTTTTCTTGTTTCTCCCCGTTATTGTGCGTTGTGGGTACTTATGAGAAGCGCACCACTTCTGATGAGTACAACAACACATGTTTCTGGGAGAAATAATATAAAAATCAATAAATAAACTGAAAAAAGTCTTATTCGCGGAACTGAAAGCTTATAAATGCAGATAATTCACCATAGTGCAGATTATATTTTCATTTCCTTTGGGATCATTGGGCCCATTAAGGTATTTTTTGAAATGGAGTTCTGCTCATGTATATGCTAGAGGGCGTAAACAGTGTTGCAAACTTCATTACTGCTTATGAAGAGTCTCAATAAAACCGAGACTCCCATTTTCTCTTTTTGTCTCCAAAGGTAATCATTCAGATCTTTATTTCATGAAAGTGTGTTAATGTAATGATTTCTTTGTTTTGAATGGCGGCATGTAGACCTAAAAAAGGGGTTGTGGGGTGTGTGTGTGTGTGTGGGGGGGGGGGGGGGGGGGGGGGGGGGGTTAACCAAATAACTCCTTTTCGTATTTCTCCCAGTAAACGTATGCTATTGATTCGCATTAGAAAAGCATGCGTGAAGCCATTCGAATGAATGTCCATAATATATGATGCACAACATGGGAAAAAGGCCCTTATGTCATATGCGAACAGCGAAGATCCACATGAGCGTGCGCATCCGCGCAGTCTGATCTAGACATTCTCTGTTCATCGACATATACTACCCTATCCGTTGATTCTGTAAGAGGGCAACGAAGGCCCTGATCAGCCTGCGCAATTGCGCAGGCTGATCAGGGCCTACGTTGTCCACATTTTGTCCTTTTCGTGCGTTACGCATCGTATGTTTTCGGAAAGCAATAGGTAAATATCATATTAAAGGTAACAAAAATGCCATTAGTGTTACGCTAAAAGTCATCATTTATTAACAATCCAGTATAAGCAAACAAATAAATTGAGCCAGGCCACAGTGTGTCCTATAGGACTGTATGTGCATCCAGAGAAGACTCAGGTAGGCCCGCACATGCGCATAGTCTGATCAGAGTCTTCAGAGATGACTGTGGCTAGCCAAGGATCCAAAGCGTCTGCAGGCGGACAGAGAAGACTGATCAGCATTTCCTACAAGACAGCATGTGTACCAAGCGAAGTTTCTTATCAGCCTGCGCATCTGCGTAGGTTGATTAGAGTCTTCGCTGTCCGCATGAAGACGCCTTGGTTCTTAGGCCACTCACAGAGTGCTTTGCGAAGACTGGTCTGACTCAACGTCTTCACTAGGCGAACATGCAGTCTTGTAGGAAATTTATCGATCGTTTTGTTTGTTTGTGTGCAAGTTTTACGGCCCAGTCAACTCAATGGGATCATGTCGAGCGTGGTCAGTTTTTCTTACCACACTTATACTGGGCAGGCTTAGTCTTCTAAGCGGTTATCCAGTATTGTGCACATTCTTACGTCAGAAACTTACAACTGCCCTTCATGAATCAGCGGAAGGGAGAGAATGGCCGTAGAAAATATTTTATGATCAATCTCCACGACAGAATGTTGCCGACCCGGCGGGGTCGATCTCGCAACCTCCTGATCACTAGTTTGACGCGCATCCAACAGAGCCACCGAGGCCGGCTCTATCGACTGTACAGAATAGTATACAAAGTCCTCTTCTGATAGGCGCAAAACTCACCTGCAACAGTTATCACAAATGCAAAACTCAATAAAAATATCCTTTTTGGTGATTAACCTAATGTTCTTTCTACCGTTTTGACACTTTCTGTTGTTTTGCGGATATGCAATGTCCAAAGTATATATTTATACACAGACGAAAGAAAAAAAATGTCGCCGCTTATCACCTTGGACGACTGTGATGACGTCAGTCTGTCCCATATTAGGACCACTACTTATGTATTGAAAGAACTCGGGACACATAGGTATGATCAAATAGTGTTGACTGTGATCAGACACAGGTATGATCAAATAGTGTTGACTGTGATCAGACACAGGTATGATCAAATAGTGTTGACTGTGATCAGACACAGGTGTGATCAAATAGTGTTGACTGTGATCAAACACAGGTGTGATCAAATAGTGTTGACTGTGATTTTGCGGCATCTTATCACTGTCTACACTGTTTGCCACTCATCCAATTGACTGTAGACGCATCAAGGGGAAGTAAGCTTGTTCGACCTTAGGAAACTAGAAATGTGTCCAAAGGACACGGATGCCCACACATGAAAAAATTTAAACGCCAACTGCTAACGCCGGACGCGGACGGAGACGGACGGAAGGGGTGACATTATTTACCTTTTCCACCATTTTTTCGAATGGCGGGGGCATAAAAAACCGCGCACTATCTAGAACTATGGCGAGGATTTTGTTTGTTTGTGTTGAGGTTTTACGGCCCAGTCAAGCCATTAGGGTCATGTCGAGCGCGGTCAGCTTACCTAACCACACTTTTCCTGGGCATGCTTAGTCCTCTTAGCGGTTAATCAGTACTTGTGCACATTCTTTCGCCAAAACTATGGCTAGGATGCATGTTTCACAAAGGCGTGTTAATGTGACGATTTTTCTGGTGAGATTTGAGTACCTTTTATTATGGAGCCCACAACAGCTGTGGGTTGATCGTTATAAGGTGTTACATGTAAGTTTGCTTCAGTTTCTTCTCGTTTCATAGTTTATAGATGTAAAGATGACTGTCGACCGCAAACTGCATATCTGGAGACATATTTGACCCGAAAGCGAAGCCTGTTCGTCGTAAACACAATAAAAGATGGTAGGTGGTAGTGTAAAAATAAGTAGGATAAGAGTAATATGCGTTTAAAATTAATAAAATCGCAATACAACGGAACTCTAAAGATATATATTAGCTAAAACCCTTGGTTCTCTTGTGCGTTTAGTTTTCCACTCAGAAGCGGCAAATGCGGGAAATAGATGTCTTGTGATCCTGTTGGTATCTGGCATCGTATGGAGTCTATATGCTTATTTTGGCTATGGAATCTCTTTTTTTTTTTTTTTTTTTTTTTTCGCATATTTACAAAGAAAATGATAGCTACATTATTTGGGTGTCAGCTTGTGATCAACTCTTAAAGTGAAGAGCTAGAGATTTATCTACTTACGACTTATAAACAAATGATCCACCCGTTTCCCAATGACTCACATCTAACGTTTCCTTATTTTGATACAACTGTTACAGGCTCCATGTGCCCCAAAATAGACATTTTATAGTCCAAGAAAAGTTTAAAAAATATTAATAGAATCATAAAATGTGGCACCTGACAGCCTGTAAAATTTTAGTTAGTCTCTCTTTCTTGAACTGGATCTAAAATGTAATGATTTTTTCGTGTCTCTGAATTAATGTTGCAAACATTAAGTATTGCATAAAAAGCAGTATCGCACGTTATTAACAGCCGTGCATTAACCTGCGAAAAGCCGTGTATTAACAAGGCAATTCACGCGCTGTTAATGCACGGCTACATAACTTTCAATATGATCGTACCGGGGCCACAGATTTGCTGCCGTCACGAGGGGGTGTAATGCCCGGCCCTAGAACGAGCATAGTCAGTGGAAATTACGTTTGCGAGACATCTGTGAAAAGGCAAAACAAAATAGTGCAAGAAATAACGCGAAATGTAGGAAATATTTTCAGTTTTTATGCAATAATAGCGATCGAACATGGTTTTTCAATGCATTAACATTCGCCAGGTCCCTTGGGAGGTGTTGAAAACAGCGGCCTTCGGCCTCGGTTTTCAACATCTCCCACGAGACCTGGCGAATGTTAATGCATGAAAAATCATGTTTGATCCCTATATTCAGTTATGCAATAAAAAATCATTTCGTTTTTGATCCAGTTCAAAGACGTGAGACTAACTAATTTTTTGCCACATTTTATGATCGTATTACAACCATATGATCAATTTATTAAATTTTCTTGGATAAAAAATGCCCATTTTTTGAGGACTATTGAGCCTTTATGTAGGCGTTTACTATGAAAAACTTATAGCCTGAGGTATAGATAGAAGAGTCCGCCCTGAAAATCACTTATCTGCATCCCGCGGCTTTGCCGACGGACGGGATTGTCTATGGAAAGCGAATACTAACAACAGTATCTTTCCTTGAATATCTGTCGACAACCAGCATTATACGCTGAGGCAAGTTTTAACCGAACGTGAGGTGTATAAAATCTGCAAGCACGGAGTATGAACATTTATGTACAAAAAAAAAATAATAAAAAATAATAAATAAATAAAAAAGTAAGATGGTCAGGGCGTTAATACCACTCAAAAAAACAGCTGACCTTGGGGTCAACTGTTTTTGAGTGGTATTAACGCCCTGACCATCTTTTTTTTTTTTTTTTTTTTTTTTTTTTTTTTTCTCCTTCCATACAAACTATGTTTTGTGACTAAATAGTTTGTTTCTGATATGAATGTTGTATATGTGATCACAATTCATTGTTGAATTCTTGTTAACTTTTTATAGCTTTTATAAGTACCTGTTTTGGACAGAATTGGAGCTTAACAATACCCTTTATTTCCTCGGGCACTTGGCGTATCAGACCACTGTGGATCCGCTGCCATAAGCAAAGAAGTTCAAGCATCTATACCACCTTAGATTTCTTTTGTAAAACAGGTTTCCATCCCATACGTTCAAAGGTGTTTTCTTTGATTTTCACAGGCTGTAATAACTAGAAAATGTGGTTGGAAGCAAGCAATTTATAATGGACCAAAAAAAAAAAAATAAAAAAAAATTAAAAAAAAAAAAAAAATAATCGGACTGAAATAACAAATCATCACCTGAATACAAATCCATTATTATGTGTATTTTCTCAGTTTTTGCTGTAATCTGGGTTTTCATGTTTAAAGTTCGAAAACAATATTTACCGGTTTTCAATTTGTACGAAATTTTGTAAAAAATAATCCAGATATATATGGCCTATTTTCATGTTAATATGACAGATTGACAAGAACTGGAACCCAGTTCATTATTGATCAAATTTGTGAGAAAATAACTACATAGTTGAAATATGGGAGCAGCTTGAAACTTATTTTAACATAAAGGCTCCAGTCTCATACAAATATGTAAGGTGTGCTATAAGCATTTTCAGTAGTGACTTACTGTTTTTATCAGCACATCTATCATCCGAATCACGAATTACAGATAGCAGTGGAGTGCGTTTTGCAAGGGTACCCATATTTTCAGATGTGATTTTACATCACGAAAACATGTCTATATATATTTGACCCCCTTAAACTCTACTTTTATGCAGTAAAACTGTAGTTTACAGGGGTATACATTATGTTTCTTATTTTTGCTCGAAAACATAGATTGTGGATACTCGTTAGGACCGCCTCGCCGAGTACCCACAATCTATGTTTTGAGCAGAAATATGAAAAATATCAGAGTTTTTTTTATCTGAAAATTTTCAGTTTATGGAGGTAAAATTTTCTATATATTTGAATAGGCGTGTTTTCGTGATGATAGAAAACCATCTATTCAAGCAAGGGAGATAGATAAAGGGGGATATGTACAACAGTCATATCCTACGTAAAAATATGCATAAAATTATGAAATTCTGTGCATAGTCAGAATCCTATGTAAATTCTTTATAGGTTGGAACTTCCCCTTTTGTGATATAGGAGTGCATCACGAAAATACACCTATATAATTTTGACCCCCCTTAAACCCCACTTTTATATAGTAAAACTTTACAGGGGTATACATTATTTTTCTTAATTTGCTAAAAAACATAGATTGTTGGTACTCGTTAGAACCGCCTCGCCGAGGCGGTTCTAACTAGTACCCACAATTTATGCTTAGAGCAGATATTTGAAAAATATCATATTTTTTATCTGAAAATTTTACTTTTTTGTTTGTAAAAGTTTAAATATATTTGAATGGGCGTGTTTTCGTAATGGGTTCAGCTCTCAAATTATCGGCCTTATGACAAAACCAACGAAGTGTGTATCCAGTGAAGACTCAAATCAGTCTTTGCATCAGCACAGCATCAGTCAGAGTGCACAGCATAAGTCAGAGACTCCAATGTGCGCTTAATGGGAAGCCATCACCCTTTCTTCAAGCGACCAGGCCGATAAAATTACGGAGATGCGCAGGCTGATCTCCATGTTCCTTCAAAACCTCCCATCAAGTTTCAGCTCATTCCGACAAGGTTCGGGAGTTGTCGTTTGAAGAATTTCAAGATGGCCATCTTCGATATCGGAACGGAACGGAACGATTATAGCAATTAGCAATTCTGAATCTCCATATCCCCTCGAAGCCTCCCATGTTTCAGCTCATTCCGACTTAAGGTAGTTGTCGTTTGAAGAATTTCAAGATGGCCATCTTGGATATCGGAACGGAATGCTTACAGCAATTCGGAATCTCCATGTTGTCCACATACCTCACATTAACTTTCAACTCAATTCGACTAACCGTTCGGTAGATGTCGAAAATGCTAAAAGTTAACGACGGACGACGGACAACAGCCCATGGCATAAGCTGACCTGGAGCAAAGCTCCTGATGGGCTAATAATAATAATACTCATAATAAAATAATGATATAATAATAGTAATAATGAACTACAATAAAACAAAAAAAAAAAAAAAAAAAAAAAGAACAAAAAAGTCTACTTTGGTCGCGGTCCGAACAACCATTACGAAAACACGCCTATTCAAATACACTGAAAATTTTTCCACCCCAAAATGGCAAATTTTCAGATAAAAAAAAATCTAATATTTTTCATATTTCTGCTCAAAACATAGATTGTGGGTGCTTGTTAGAACCGCCTCGCCGAGGCGGTTCTAACGAGTGCCGACAATCTATGTTTTTGAGCAGAAATAAGAAAAATAATGTATACCCCTGTAAACCCCAGTTTTACTATATAAAAGTGTGGTTTAAGGGGGTCAAAATTATATAGGCACGTATTCGTGATGGGACACCGAGTTTACAAAACGGTACTTCTTACCATTACACCGTTGACTCGACTAATTGACTGCAATGAACAACAATATATATCTTCTACTAAAAACAAAATCCGATCGCCGTTTACAACGGAAGCCTACGAAGAGTGGCGGAAAGTAATTTTCGGAGTACTATACTTTTGCTAGAGCAATGGACTCTAACAAATAAAACTGTCAGATGTAAGAAAACTGCATACAGGTCTGACAATGAAAAATGAGCCAGCGCTTGACAAAAATTACAGTAAGACTTGTGTGACCAGTAAAGACTCATATCAGCCTGTACATACACGCAGTATGGCAAGGGTTCTCGTTTATCGTTCATTGGATAGCCCGGGGGCTGTAGAAGGCACATGTGATCAGCGAAGACTGATCAAACTGCGCGGATATGCGACCAGCGAAGACTCATATCAGCGCAGTCTTATTGTAGGTTTTGACATGCGCTGGCTCTAATGTCAACATTATTACCACTTGGTTAACCTCCTTGCTTCTGACTGCATTTTGTGATGCAAAGTAAAAGTACATGTAAATCAGCAAAGCTTTAAGCCTGTTACACCAAATACATCATGAAAACATGCCTATATAATTTTGACCCCACTTATATATAGTAGAACTGGGGTTTATAGGGATATACATTATTTTTCTTATTTCTGCTCAAAAACATAAATTGTGGGTACTCGTTAGAACCGCCTCGTTGAGTGGGTTCTAACAAGTACCCACAGTCTATATTTTGAGCAGAAATATGAAAAAATATCAGATTTTTTATCTGAAAACTTCCAGTTTTTGGAGGTGAAATTTTCAATATATTTGAATAGGCGTGTTTTCGTAATGAATTAGTAAGATTCCTCATACTTAAAGAGGCTTGGGACTCTCTGCATTTCTACATAAAATGTTAGAATATAAGCATAGCACACATCGTTAAGGAAATATTAAGACCATGCAGGGATGGTTGAGACTATTGCAGAACATGAAGGCATAGTTAAGCTGACTGTAAAATCTTTCAAATATATATAATGATAATCCTCTGAAATTAAAAAAAAAAATGCCTAACTATGTACCTACCCACCCTGAAAATTCTGGAATCTCCAAATATTAAATTTGGGTAAGATCACAGCAAACAGACATTTTCTAAGGACTTCTGTTTACCTCTTGAACTGAAAACAGGAGCCCTACGGACCACGACACGCTCACCTGAGTGAAACAGCCTTTGCATATCTGCAGACATCATGCAGTTTTACTATCCCAGTAACAACATTTTTAAAAAATAAAAAAAGTATAGACATCTAACTAGGATCACCATCATTTGAAGAAAAGTAAGCTTCATGTCTTCGATGCTATAAAACAATAATCAGCCTTAAAGATTTCTTGGTTCTGGAGAAAATGATTTTATTTTGGTTTTAATGATATTGGCATAGTTGTCATCTTTTCCATGGAACAGCGACCATTTCAACAATCACCCTTCCAGACAAAACGATCCACATGAGATTTGGTGAAAGAGTGGTGTTTAAAAAATCCCAATAGCAATGTATACTTTGCCATGAAAATGTAGATGTCACCCAGAACCACGATGTTAGCAAAATTATGTATCACCAAATACCAATGTATTATTTGCCATGAAAATGTAGATGTCACCCAGAACCACGATGTTAGCAAAATTATGCAAAAGGTTTCATTAGCAGAAAAAAAGCCTATTTTAAAAAGTTTAACTATATATGGGCATGACGGCCACCTCGGTCAACGGACTGAAAAGTTTATTTCCTTCGACCCAAGGTAGCTCCACATCAAATTTGATAAACAAAATGACCTAGTCGCTTCAGGGCAAACGTTGTTTGAAAATGTGGCCAGACGACGTAAAATGATCACTATAGTTCATCTCAAATGTACGCAATAAACACGTGTTCCAGCATTATCTTCTATTTATGCAATGCGTGCATCATTGCGTCAAGAGACGATTTTTATACAGGTAAATCACCGCTAACAAAATCATTGTCTACCGTACAGTTCATGAACAGAAAAAAGGTCCTGACAACTCTGTGAATGTGCATGCTTATTCGGATCTACGCTATTGCATAAGAGCATAAAACCCTTTTTGTATGACCTGTTTCAGGTTTGCAAATCACAGTTGTTCTGGTTGTCATCCAAAGGTCAGCTAGACCTACGGCGAACACTGTAACGTCTACGTTCTTATCTATGTCTATTGCGGAAAACCATACAATCACTAGAAAATGCGTCAGTATTTGATGCAAGACATTCAAAATCGGCCTTTATTGCATATACGGACAATGAAGTCCTCGATCAGACTGCACACGCGCAGTCTGATCAAGGACTTCAATGTCCGCTTACAGATTCAGTATACTGATAAACAGAGAATGCCTTATCAATATCTGTTTTTTTTTTTTTTTTTTTTTTCTTTTTAAATTAAATCACTAGTAAATGCGTCAGTATTTAAATCCAGACATTAAAAAACGGCCCTTTTAATGTAAAAGTACATTCTAATCTTTCTTCAATACTAGTTCATTGTAGATGAATCACCTATGGCGAAGGAACATATTCTTTTCCGGAGAACTCTAGAAGGGTAACTAGTAAACAGTGCGGACTGAGGTCAGACGCCGCATTATGGTCAGGGTCTCCACTGTATGCAAAATAACTATTTTGCTCTAGGAATATCTACATCACAGAGCCTGACATACCTATAATTCTAAAGACTACATTCTGAAATAGTTTTATTCTTATTTTCAGAGAAAATAAAATTTAACATTTAAAGTGAATTATCTAAATGATTCTCATTAAATGTCAAAATAGAAGGGAAGGCAATGATCAGGAATCGATACAATTATCCCACACCCCGCATCAGAGACATCAAAGGGAAAGAAACATAAAAACGAAATAACTAGACCCTAATGGAAACATCACTAGCAGAAAGCCAAACGGACAGTTACTTTCCCACAAAGTCGCCAGATGGCTATTCAAAATAAAAAGATGTAAGCGACACACACATTCAAAGACGAACTATAACACAAATTAACCATAACAACCGCCTTGGAACGGTCAGTGAAGTATTTCACCGGGGGGGGTGGGGGGGGGGGGGGCTTAAATCGATTTTACGTGGCCACAATCCTCGCCCTTACTTCTGCCGCGGTTTAGACATGTGATTTGTTCAGTACACATGAAGGCTTCCTAACTCATCCGTGCTACATCTCCGAGAACACAAAAAATCAACTAATTACAGAGATGAAACAACAATGAGGACTCGACAGCACGCAACAACTGAAATGCTGGAGCAAACGAAAACCAACAGTTAGTCTCCGGTGGCCCCGAACCTATTTGTTCAGAATAAATAAACGCCTGACAGACGACACATGAAATGTCAAGCCTGATCAATTGAAATGTCAAGCCTTACTTTCCCTGAAAATTAAAGAGCTAGCAAACTGTTCACATAGAATATCAAGCATGATTTACATCTTAAACATATCAAAAATATATTTGAAACTGTCGTCTGCTAGTTTTGCTTGGCGCTTTAACCTTTATCAGTATCCGCGCAAATTCAGCTGACGACAAATTAATGACGTTTTATTAATGACGTTTAATGACCAACACAAGAAAGGCACACTGGTGAAGGTCAAAATCAATCTGCGAATTCATGAAGTCTTCATCACCCGCCTTCAAACACTTGAAACGCTTCAAAAAATGTACCGAAGAACAAAGGTTCCAGATGGGTTCATTTGAGACTTTGCTTTTAGCATATCGCATAGAAGTCAGTTTCTGTGCTTGTGTTGGTTATGATGATGATTTCGTATTTTATGTCCCTTTAACATTACTTAAGTCGTATCGAGACGATGGAAGGATGATACCGAAAGACTGTGCAATGAAGCGCCGTATAGTAATGACCTTGGCCCAGTTGTTCAAAGCGTCGTTAGCTTAACGAGCTCGTTAAGGGTCATTTCGTTAACTGTTTTAGCGGATTCAATATACATTATTTTGATATTTTTTGCTGAAAAAATGTTGCAAAAGCTACTCACATTTTTTCAGCAAAAAATTTCAGCATATTTGCTTATCACTCAATTAAAATTTTAACGAATCGTTAACTAACGACATCGTTAGTTTTGAAAAACTGGGCCCTGGACCCAGTTGTTCGACGTTAGTTAACGTATTGTTAAAATTTAATCATTGAATATGACATATACGCTAATATTTTTGCTGAAAAAAAATGTGAGTAGCTTTTGTTACTCACATTTTTTCAGCAAAAATAACTGTGAATTAGATACTGTACTACTGTGATACCCTTTCCCACGCATCTCCAAACCCACTAGTTAACTTATGAACAAGATCACAACGATACCTTTCCAGGCAAGCTATGCTGTCTGATGACAGCTCTTGTTTTATTCTGGCATGTTTACTTTCCATTTTTCAATCATTAAATTTGAAATACTGGGCCCAGTTGTTCAAAGCGTCGTTAGCTTAACGAGCTCGTTAAGGGTCATTTCGTTAACTGTTTTAGCGGATTCAATACACAATATTCTGATATCTTTTGCTGAAAAAATGTGAGTAGCTTTAGCACTGCAAAAGCTACTCACATTTTTTCAGCAAAAAGTTTCAGCATATTTGCGTATCACAATTAAAATTTTAACGAATCGTTAACTAACGACATCGTTAGTTTTGAACAACTGGGCCCTGATTTTTTGTATATTGCTACATGTAGTATTTGATGTGTAAATCATTGTAGAGCGTTAACTTTGCATTTACCCTTAAAGCGCTAAGAAAGCATACGACAAAGTTTACATATGCAAAATTATAAAAAAAAAAAAAATACAACAACAAAAAAACAAACAAACAAAAAAAAAAAAAAAAAAAAAATACAAAAAAAACAACAAAAAAAACAACAAAAAACAAACAACAACTTTTACCACAGTCCAAAACTATGAATTAATAAAATAAAAAATAAAATAAAATAAAAAATAGTTTTTAGTGTTTCAGATACAGTTTTTGCAGTTTTCTGATGACATCAAAAACTGTTTACCATATTTGGAAACCAGTTTTTAGCAGTTTTTCAATGACATCATCAAACTGCTCAGCTCAATTAAATATTTCGCCCAAAATACAGTCACTTTCACTGCATTTTCACTGGAAAAAAACTGTAACTGCTTGAGAAACTGCTTTTTAACTTATAATAATACCGTTTATGCAAATTAAGTAAAAAAACTGTGAATCAACAAAAAAAAAAAAAAAAAAAAAAAAAAAAAAAAAGAACTGCTGGAAAACTGCTTTTTAACGGCTCCAAAAAACCCTGCATAATAACTGCATTTTAACTGCCCTCCATTTTGCTAAGGGTGCTTTTCTTAAGTGATTGTGATCTGCTCTTCAGCTCAACAGTTTTCAAGATTCTAACTCAAAAAGTTATTGAGGTATCTTGATGACACTAAATGGCAACATGCCCCGCCAAGATCTTCGAAGTTGGGGACATTAATATAGAAAATTATCATTGTTTCGAACTCAATTCACTTATAGCAACGTGTTGTAACTTAAGTTACCATGGTTTTGCGCTAGGTTCATTTACACTAACATTCTAAGCTTCTTGAGTGCAATACTGTTGTATCTTTAGTTACCATAGTTTTGCACTCAGTTCATTTACACGCAGTAAGTTCGGTAGGTGCAATACTGCAGTAACTTGAGTTACAACAGTATTGCACTTGGCCTTAAAAGTGACAAAAAAAATTATAATCAAATATCTCAAAAATATTTATCCATTATCCAAACATTTTTTTTTCTGACAAAAACTGAGTTACAATAGTATTGCACTAAGAGGACGCTATATTTTTTTTTTTTTTTTTTTTTTTCAGTTTGGTATATGATTCTACACTTCAGGCTCTGGGCGAAGAACTAAAAGAGGAAGTGCGGTAAAGGGCGAGAAGCTGGATCAGTCGTAACATATGAAAAGAGGCCACATAGTTAAATATTTCAATGATTCGTGTGAAGAATGGGTTGGCTAAGTAATAGTAGTTCGGTGCAGATGCTGTTTTGATTTTGAAATAGATGTTGGGCCTGCATGTATTCTTGTTTAAAATTTGAAAGACAAAGGTACTATGATCTAACCACACATCTAAGTTTTCATTGAGGGTACAAATCAGTTTTCAGTCGTGCATGGCCAAGTGAGCGACAGTTCGAAATATTGTAAGTCGTTGTTTTTTTTTTTTTATTATTGTCCAACCTACTATATATAGAGTTATAGGATAGTTTTGACTGTCCAACTGATTTCCAAGTCCTTAATTGGCTCGTGCGTGTGTTTTTTCATGACTCATTAAATGTGATTTCACCGACCGGGCAATGGTTTTGACTGCCACTAGGTGACATCACCCGTTTAAACTCAGTGCAAAAGCAGCGGGCATCAGTTTTTGCTGGTTGATGATGTCAATGTCACGAGAATTACGCGATTGTCTCAAGGCAATTAGACAGTGTGTCCACACCGCGTGCCAAATACGCTAAAACAATGGTAAAACAAGCTTTGGTTGTGTGGTAAACCAAATATTACTTTTGGCGACGGTCAAAATTATCACCCCTCGGTGCTGTGGACGACCCGACAGTGCAAAATGCCGTCCACAGCGCCTCGGGGTGGCTGTTTTGACTGTCGCCCAAACAGTTATGTAATAGTTGTCGCCCGTCACACACCGACCATGCGCAAATTGTCAAACAAAGTGATTCTGCGATATATTAGGACATTTTGTGTGATTCATGTACAGCTAACCTCTTTATAACAGGATTTGTTATAACACAGTTTTTAAATATAATACGAGTCTAAGATGGATCCCAAAAATGTCCAGCCTTTATACAAAAAAATGACCATTAACAGTTACTTTTCTTAAAATCCACACGTTTTGTATGGATTTAACACGCTTCTTTAACTACAGTTTATGCTTTGGACTCTCCGACCTCAAAAACATTACGAAAACACACCTATTCAAATATAAAGAAATTTTACCACCAGAAAAAAAATGAAAATTTTCAGATAAAAAAAATTCTGATATTTTTTCTTATTTCTGCTCAAAACATAATTTGTGGGTACTCGTTCCGTTAGAACGAGTACCCACAATCTATGTTTTGAGCAGAAATAAAAAAAAATATTTTCTTATTTCTGCTCAAAACATAAATTCCACAATCTATGTTTTGAGCAGAAATAAGAAAAATATTTTCTTTTTTCTAACAAAACATAGATTGTGGGTATTCGTTCTGTACTCGTTAGAACGAGTACCCACAATCTATGTTTTGAGCAGAAATAAGAAAAATAATGTATACCCCTGTAAACCCCAGTTTTATTATATAAAAATGGGGTTTAAGGGGGTCAAAATTATATAGGCGTGTTTTCGTGATAATAGTGTTATAAAGAGGTTGTGAGGTATACATGCTGTGATATGACTGGACAATTTTTGTTTATCTCATAACATCTGTAATACTGTATTAATTTTACACATGATTCACGTTTTCGGAAAAACATTGTGACAACACATGTAAACAAGTACAATGGCTAGAAACTGAAGAACAAATTGTGCAAACATAGCCCCTCTGACAGAAATAGCGTTTTAAAGTTTTTGACAGTTTCCTAATAATTGATTTTTTACATAAATTTGTGACATCTTTGCAAATGCACTCAGAAAGCATCTTGTGACAGTCAAATTAATCATATTTAATGCATTTATCTGTAATTTAAAGCCCCCTGTCAGTCTAATTATATTTTCCACAAATATATTATCTAATTATATTATCCTGTCAGTCTAATTATATTATCCACAAACATCATGACTGAAAACATTCTAGACTAAAAAGTTTTTGCCAGCTAAAGTTTCGACATATATACAATCCAGATCTTACTCTCTCACAGGAAAGGTAAAACGAAACATTGATGCGACACTCCAACTAAACATGAATAAGCTGACTAGTTTTATACATGACATCATTAACGTCATAATGCCGGCTCAATTCTGTGACATTCTTTAATATCCATTTTTCAAATCCCGATTCCAAATGGAGTATATAACGTGCATACATATGCACGATCAAACTGTTTGTCCAAAGCATTAAAGAAGAATGACTGTTGTCTACAAACAGTTTGACCCCCTAGTACATGTACTAGAATGATATTAATGTAGACTGCTGTTATTGTTAGCCATACCAGAGGTACATACATCTAAGAGGAAGGCAGCTTAGATAAGACAAAGAAAACAGTCCCCAACATCCGCAACTCGGACAGAACCACGTCAGAGCATTGAAATAAACAGTGTCCCAACGAGTGAAGAGATATATGTAACAATTATAGACAGCACAGAGGAAGTGGATGTTATGGTTCATTTGAATCAAAATTGTGTTCTTTTGCAGAATGGTATATGCTACCAAGTCCATAAACTGACTTTTGTGGCCACAACCATTACAGCTCGGAAACCTGACGAGTGTTTTGTGAAGGGAAATCTGATAGTGAATGGCAAAACTGACAATAACCCATGATTCAAATGCCGACAGACATACCAATGAATGAATCAATCAGTAATTCAATCGTTGCAAAAATGTGATCGTGATGTCTTGACAAGTAAAAATGTTTTACAGAACAAACAACTTTGGAGACAAAAATCAAATGACTCTGCTGTGTGCCAGTTAGGTCTGTTCTGCCATTTTGTCAAAGAGATGAGGTTGTGGCTGCACTGAGGTGTAAAACCCATAAAAGAAGATTTGCTCTAGGAGTATGTTCTATGTAATACGATTTGGAGATGCTTCAGCATGAAGAAAAATCAAGCAAAACTGTATTTTCATCCAGGGACAATACTATCGATAGATTGGACAATCTTTTAGGTTTATTATGGGATGCGCAGGAGATTGACAGTACCATTTTAGGTTCGTTACCTAAATTGTGACCAGACTGAAAGGATTCTAGCATCTATATCCATTTCAACTGCCACATGTAGGATGCAGTGAGAACGAATCCGTACAGTTTAACTGGTTCCTCTTATTGACCAGGATTCAGAAAATGAGCTCGAAGTTGACAGCCTGAATTAAGTTGAAAGACTGGATTGTTAGTCAATTTGCAGTTCTATTAAATAAATGGTAAGAAATAGGAAAAACTGCATTGCATGAGGTGTAAAGGACTGCTGTCGCATTAAAAGGTCGAAATTTAAAAATGGTCAAAATTAAATATGTTTTGTTTCCCCTTTCCTGGCGAATCCTAAAATGGGCCCAACCCGATTTTTTTATGATTTGCAAACTGAATGTTTTCTTACTCCTTTACCATAATTTAAACTTAGCGTTCTGAAATGTTTCCTGCAACTATTTGTCGATTTTAATGTTTTATTGTCATGAATGTAGCTATGAGCAGATTCCCAATTCAAGCTTATCTTCAAGCATTGTAAAGTACAGTCGACTCTCGTTATCTCGAATTCCAAGGGACTCACTGAAACACTTCGAGATATCCCTACCTCGACATATCAGAGTTGATGGAGTAAGGAAAACAATAAATTGAACAACCACATTCAACAAACGAATATGTAATTTGACTCCTGAAGTTAGAAATATATATATATATATATATATATATATATATATATATATATATATATATATATATATATATATATATATATATATATAATGTGAAAAAGAGGAGAAATTGCTCCTTAGGTAGGAGCAATTTCTCCTCTTTTCCACATTATTTTGTTACCTGTTGTCATAGTTTCAGTTAAAGCAGGGACTAGATTTTCACTTCGAGATAAGCGGTAATTCGAAATAAGCGAGTTCGAGATAACGAGGTTCGACTGTATAATATTACTGTAGTTCAGAATACTTATTAATAAGTTATTCAAAGAATACAAAACTATTGGGTAAAGGGAAAGAATTTATGCCGGACCTTGTATTAATGTTGGCAAGTTTCAAAATGACATTTTCAGACCTAAAGGTCATTTTCCTGCAACAGCAATCAAATGAACACTTAATGTTACATGAATTTAAATTTTAAAGTAAAAGTTGTTAAAACCTAGACAACAATACATTTAGATTAGTTACAAGTAAAAGTCTAACTCTGACCATTTGGCACATTCTGATCACCTTTCAGAAAGGTAGCACTTGGTTATTTGACCAGGACTGACCAAATAGCCCCAACGGACTATTTGACATCATATACCGGTCAATAGGTGTTATATCTTTAAGCTACCCACGCCCACCCCCCTCCCCCCACACCTCTTCACAGGAAATTTTCTGCATTATGATTTGCAAAAAGTATATCAAAGACGCTATCAAAGTCTGTTTTCTGCCACTCGAAAGTGGAAGCGTTTGAAATACTTTGATTACAATAATGATTTTAAATATATGATCCTTTTTCTTTTATGTATATCGATAAAACTGTGCATAATTTAAGAACTTGGAGTTTAGATTAATGTCTTTGGGTATTATAAAGAATCTGTAAACAATAGTATAGACCTCAAGCAAAATGTCTTTTAGACATGAGGTCGTGTCTTTTTGGAAGACTGGGCATGTGTAACAAAGTTATGAAAATACCTTATCTATAGCACTTTACCTATTTTACGTGACTTATGTCTTGAACTGAGTCTACGCATGTTTTGTTATAGTTGTAAGACATTTGCGTCAGACATTTCGTTTTGCTGAATCAGAACTTCTCAAAGGGAATGGAATTTGGCTGTATGGCTCGAGTTTCGAATTGTATGAAAAAATATAACTTAGACGCTCATAGGTTAATTTGGTTTCACCTCTTAGCCACAAAAGGCGAAAGCCTAGGTTTTGATGCTGTTTTAATATTAATGCTATCCCGCTCTGCGATTCTTCAGTCGGGATTTGCTTTGAGAATACAGAAAATCAGATCTATTCTCATTTCAGGTAAGATTCTTTTGGACTCTTTGCGAAAATCTTTGAGGTAAATTTCGGGAAAATTCAAAGTACTTGCAAGGTAAACTTAGTAAAGGTTAATATTATATTGGCAAGATTATGCAAATATTTATTGTCGTAATTGGGAATGTATATATATATAAATTAAGTTTTTAAAAAGAAAGTTTCACGAATATCAAATAAATTATTAAATATTAAATATAATAATATACAGATTTATAAGTTTTGGAATTGATTTCTGTTTAAATTATGGTACAAGGGAAAATTATTGTAATTGATTTTGTTTAAAACATATTTGAATTTAGTTACTTCTTAATTGAATTTATTATATTATGTCAGACGGGATTTGCTTTGAGAATACAGAACATCAGATCTATTCTCATTTCATTACGGTCTTGTTGTCTTCCCGTCTCCATGACAGAGTAAATTACACTGCTGGTCACTCTGTTTCGTTGTCCAATATGTTCACTTAAAACGGACGCCTCCGGTAACCTCTCGCAGCAGTCTTGACTGCATAACCAACAAAGTCAGCATTTGGCACATTACCTGTATAGTGGCTGCGTTTTTCCTACATTTTTAATACGGCTGCATTTTGCGGCTGCATTTTATACCCTCCCCATTGGTGAACCGTCTTGATGTAAATACCTTTGCGATGTCGTTGACAACCATGCAGTGATCAATAGGTAAAGCAGGCTTGGAATTCAATAGTTGAGATTATATTAAGAGTCTGTATGAAAAAAAAAAAGCTTTCAAAACCGTTGCATAAAAAAAAATTAGCGAAAGCAACACAAAGTCGCCGATTTTATGCGGCTGCGTAAAAAACTAGGAATTAAAGTTTAAACGAAAAAATTCATAATTTAATAATAAGTAAATCCTTCAAAATGATAGCGAGATAGATTTTAGGAATGTTTGTTTCACGCGCAATTCAGATTAATTGTAGGTAAATAATTTGAATGAGTTTTTTTATTGTAAATTATTATCACAATAACGCAAACGTGAATGAATGGAATGGAAAGGAACGGCAGTCACGATTATGAAGCGATGGGAATGGACCAACCAATACCGCTATATTAACCGGAACGACCGTGGACCAGGACTGGAACGACCGTAAACCGCATGCGGATCACCCACGACCGGTAAAATTGTTAATTTAATCGGTGACTGTACTGTGTATGGCAGCTTTCCATACTGCTGTTGGCCCTGTACCTCATAATCAAACTACTGACAGCATTGGTGGTTGGTCGTATCCCGTTTCTTTGGACTTGTGTTAGACTTAGTTATGCATTGTCGGTTGTTGCTATACTATGTATGTATCGGTCCTACCGCCTATTTGCATCGCTACTTATGCCTATAATAGCCGGTACGAATACTGCTTTTTATCTAATGGTATTACTTCCTATACAACTATATGAGTATCACTAACAGATTAAAAATTACTATTTCTCCTATTAGGCTACATTCTGCTTCTTCTTTACAGATTCCCCGTTCTACTGCTAGATTTAACTCTCTGTTACCTACTGTTAACGTTTCACCTTTGAAACTGCACTCTGTATCATCTATAAATTTATGTGGCGCTTCCAATTATAATATTTTCAGTAATCACCTTAGAATTAGACTTTCTCCAATTAAATCTCCTATACTTCTAAAATATAAGAATCCGTATAAAAGAAACAGTATGTACCCTAATATTTCTAAGTGCAATGCCAAGAGTTGCAACTGCTGCAATCATTTAATTTGTCGGTCAACTATAATTTCCTCAGTTAATCATAGACAATTTTCAGTTGTAAACAACTCTGATTTAGACTGAAAATCGGAGAATGTTATATATGTTCTCACTTGCAGTAAAGGAGGCTGAGGAATGCAGTATGTTGGACAGACCAAACGGGCCCTTAAAACAAGGTTTAAGGAACATTTGTTTAAATCAAAAAAGCAAAGAAAATTGATACGTTTCTTTATCAACATTTCCGGAGCACAGGTCATTCATGATCATCTCATAAAATTTTGGTTCAACCTGTTGAAAAAATTATACACAAGTCCAATTCTACCGAAAGATTCAAAAATATTTTAAGACATGACCTTGAACTTAAATGGATTAAACGTTTACAAACCCCTTTTCCACTTGGATTTAATGATAATATTTACCATGAAGGAAATATTTCTAAAATGCCGGATTTCGATGCTTTTTCCCTTTTAGATATTAAAAAACGTAATAAACGATCCCATGGTAAGCGCAAAAATGGCAATTTTAAACATAAAACTGTTTTATCTCTTTTTGATTTAAATATTCTCTTAAATTCTGGACGTCATCAAATGCTTTCTAAACTAGCTTCACTGTCTGTTTCTTCATTACGTAAGTTAGATGATGAGGCGAATAAATTTTATGATAAAAAACATAATTTGTATGAAGCAGCTCTCCTTACTAGATGTTATACTCAACATGCTCTTCGTCCTTACATTGATTCTGAAATAAACCACATTAGACACTTCATCAAAATTCCATTCATTAATAAAGGTATTGAATTCATAGATTTACCTAGCATATTTCGAGACAATAATGTTATATCAGCTATACCTTCATATTTCGAAAACACGGAATCTCCTATTATTTGTTATAAATATAACAAACCTATCCGTAAAAAATTAGTTTCTGATCTTGATATTGAAACTAGTTCCCCTGATTCTTGAGATTGTAAAGATTCTAAATTTTGTTATCAACCAGCGGGTCATATTGTCACTGGTAACTTGAAGATTGTAACTGATTCACGAATCCGTTCAGTTATTTCAAAAGGACCTAAATATAGATTCCCAGCCCACATTGATTTCAATAAATGTTGGGAAACAATTGCCAGTGCTTTAAATGATTATTGTACGCGTTGGTGTAAACGAGAGCATGTTGAGTCTAATGCTTTAAATAATTGGAAATTAAAGATTTTTAAGATCATTGATGAACGTGTGTTATTTTACTCTAATAACCTTGATCTTCTCCCTCCTAAGCCTAAATTATCTTTTCGATATTTGAAACAAGGTATCGAAGAATTTCATAGGAAGTATGTTTTGGCTCCAGCTGATAAAGCTGCTAATAATGTTGTTGTTGTGTGACGACTTTATTATATCAATACTCTAAAACTAGAACTTGGTAATACCAAAACATATGAACGGATTTCTACTGACGAGAGATCTATTGTCAATACCCATTCTATCGATATTACTGCTAAGTTTGCAGTGAGTATTAAAGAAAAGCAAGACAGAGTTCCTACGTTATATTGGTTACCGAAACTTCATAAACGACCTTATAAAGCACGTTTCATTGCTAATTCTAGTCCTTGTACGACTACTGTTTTGTCCAAACTGCTAACTTCATGCCTTACTGCTGTTAAAAAACATTGGATTAGATACTATGATACTGTTTACGAAAGAGACAGAATTAACTATTTTTGGTCAATTAAAAATTCTAATGATGTTCTCAATAAATTTAAATCTAAAAACTTTCAGGCTTCTTAATTGTCTACATATGATTTTTCTACACTGTATACTACGTTACCTCATCATCTTATAAAAGTTAAACTTATTGATTTAATTAACCGAACGTTTATTCGGGAGAATACCCAATATTTGGCTTGCAACGATGAATGTGCTTTTTTCACTTCTGATGTATATAATAATCACAAGTTATGGTCATATCAAAAAGTCTGTGATGCCCTTGTTTATCTTTTGGATAATATTTTTATTAGATTTGGAACTAAATTTTATAGACAAACTATTGGTATTCCGATGGGAACTAATTGTGCTTCTCATGTTGCAGATATGTTTCTTTTTTGTTATGAGAGAGATTTCATGAGGTCTCTCTCACGTGAAAATCAGGCTGACATTATTGAGACATTTAATTCAACTTCAAGATACCTTGACGATTTATTAAATATTGACAATATTTACTTTGACCAAATGGTGGACCGGATATACCCTACAGAACTCCCAATTAAATAGAGCAAATTCTTCCGATACCGAGGCACCTTTTTTGGATTTGAATCAATTAAATAGAGCAAATTCTTCCGATACCGAGGCACCTTTTTTGGATTTGAATCTATGTATATCTAATGGTACAGTTTCCACCAAAATTTATGATAAACGGGACGATTTTGATTTCGATATAGTCAATTTCCCTTTTCTGGATGGCGATGTCCCCCGGCGTACCTCATATGGGGTATACATTTCTCATCTTATAAGATTCGCCAGAGCTTCTGCAAATCTTAATGACTTTAACTACCGTAATAAAGCCCTTATTGCCAAACTTCTTAGGCAGGGCTATCGTTATTCTAAACTTCGTAAGGCGTTTTCGAAATTTTATCGCAGACACAGTGCCTTGTTAGAAAAATATAGTGTCAGTATGAAAACACTTCTGCAACAAGGTATATCGGAACCCGAATTTTACGGTGACTTAGTGTACAGATTTAGAAAAATTGTAGGAAAATCTAACTTTTCGGAGCAATTCAGAAAACTTATTAACCGTTATAAAAGAATTGGCAATAGCCTGGATATTATGCGGCAGACTGCATGCCTAGTTGTCAACCCAATCATTGTTGATGGATGTCCTTCACTCTTTAATTGCACGACGGCGGTTCGGGCCTCAGACTCAATGACGACCTCTTCGTAAAAATTTAACTAGCGGGTTGGGGCTTGACGATATGTCTTTGGCTTGGCCCGCCGTGGTTCAACTATTGGTTTTCATTTACTCTGGCTTAAAGTAGAATTAGCCATGAGTACTCGTCTTTGTTTATTATAGTGATTAATTTGATTTTTATGTTTTCACTTTGATGCATTGACTGAGTTTGGAGCCTGGTGAAGTTAGCTAGCTGTAAAAGTGCTTTAAACCCCCCGGTGGTTTGTTTTACCGACCGCTCTAAGGCGGTGGTCCCGGTGTTAGTCTTACTCCTTGTTGCTTTGTGGTTTATTCTACGGGGCGATTTGTTGTGTTTCTTTCGTGTCATTTTGTTCTTGTGTTTTTCGGTCCTTTTAGTGTTGCGGTTGCCTCGCTTGGGGAGGAGGGAGCTAATCTTAGTGCTTTTCGTACGTTAATCTTAGTGCTTTTCGTACGTTTGTATGGTTTGTGCTTGTTTAGATTTGTCGGTTTCCCCTTCTTGTGTGTGTGTGTGTGGGGGGGGGGGGGGGCTGCGGTTTGTGATTGTGGCACTCCCTGGACTTTTCTCTTACTTTTTTCGAATGTCTCTACGGGTAGACTGGAAAAATGGTCCTGAGTGGGGACTTGGACTGTTTTGTTTAACACTTAACCCTTAAGATGCCAATGGTTATCGTCTGCTTTATCATCTGTTGGTTACTTTAAAAGTTGCCAACAGTGTTTATTCTGATTAGAGCAGTCTGATCAGGGTCCACACTGTTTTCCGGATGCAGAAGTATACTGAAAATTTGCAAGAAGATGCAGCAGATGACATAGACATTTTTGGATGCAGTTTTTTTATGATATCTTAAGGGTCAAATTCCTGTGCTGTAATAATTGTGTGTAAAAAAAATTGTGTGTAATCATAAGAACCGCAATTAGAACCGCCTCATCGAGGCGATTCTAAAGAGTACCCACGATCTGTTTTTGAGCAGAAATAAGTACATGCATACAGCCGTGTAGCCTAATGTGGCGCATCTGCCAATGCTGCTCACTCAAATATTTTTCTCCCAGAAATCCAAAAGTACCATTTTATGGGCGTATGTGTTTGTTAATCGACCCAAAGTTACTTAGCACAAGAAGCTCTTCAGTGCTAAAATCCACGTGACTATAACTGATTTGTATGAAATCCAGGTAACCTTCTTACAGAAAATAGCTGCACTTGAGGTCAGTGTTTTGTAAGAGGATTATCAATAGAATCTGGACTGTAATTATGCACTGGGTTTAGCAAACAGTGTAGACACCGATGAGACGCCACACAACGCGACGTCTGATCAGGGTCTACACTGTTTGCTTACAGCACAGGAATTTGACCCTTAAGATATCATGAAAAAAACTGCATCTGAAAATGTCTGTTTATGTCGTCTGCTGCATCTTCTTGCAAACTTTTCAGTATACTTCTGCATCCGGAAAACAGGGTGGACCCTGATCAGACTGCTCCTAAAGGAGGGATAAGTCTAATCAGAATAAACACTGTTGGCAACTTTTAAAGTAACCAACAGATGATAAAGCAGACGACAATCATTGGCATCAAGGGTTAAGTGTTAAACAAAACAGTCCAAGTCCCCGCTCAGGACCATTTTTCCAGTCTACCCGTAGAGACATTCGAAAAAAGTAAGAGAAAAGTCCAGGGAGTGCCACAATCACAAACCGCAGCCCCCTCCCCGCCCCCCCCCCCCCGCAGACCCCAAGAGGAAGAGGAAACCGACAAATCTAAACAAGCACAAACCATACAAACGTACGAAAAGCACTAAGATTAGCTCCCTCCTCCCCAAGCGAGGCAACCGCAACACTAAAAGGACCGAAAAACACAAGAACAAAATGATACACGGAAAGACACACAACAAATATCCCCGTAGAATAAACCACAAAGCATCAAGGAGTAAGACCAACACCGGGTCCACCGCCTTAGAACGGTCAGTAGAGCAAATCACCGGGGGGGGGGGGGGGGGGGTTTAAAGCACTTTTACAGCTAGCTACAGTAGCGATTACGTTTTTCTTGTCCGTTTATGCGTTTGGGGTGCGTTTTAAAATCGTGGCATAACGTTTGCGTTTCGACAATGTTTCTAGCGTTTCATATCGTTTCGGCCAATCAAATTACAGAGCAAAGCGTTTCACTCAAACGCTTAATTTGCATATGCGCACTGAGGAGATACAAACGTTTTCTCGAAACGCTTTTCACCGTTTCGGCCAATCAGCTTGCCTTATCGAAACGCGTTTTCCGTTTCGGCCAATCATTTGACCGTTTCGCACCGTTTGTATGTTAGACCAATCGAATCATAAATACCTGTTGGACCGTATTAAACCGTGTTTATTACAACTAAAGTACTCTGTATCTACGTATTAAAATTATATTTATTTTATTTTATTTATTTATATTTTCTTTATAAAATATATTTTGGTATTTTCGAAAGAATTAACATGATTAATTATTATACTTTGTGAAGCCTATTATTTTTACACTGCAATCATGACAATCAACGTCTTTTGACAATTACATGTTTTAGCACATAGTACTCGGTATAAAATATTTAGCAGATGACATTTTGAAGTTTATATAATTTCCTGAAAACAGATTTTGGCATTTCATACAAATTGCCTGCAAATGATTTGACAATATCAGAATGCCTTAACCAAGAAAATATTTATTTATTTTATTTATCTTACTTTTATATTTTATTTTATTTTTATTTATTTATTTTTTATTTTTATTTTATTTTTATTTATAATTATTATTATTATTATTATTGCATAATTTTAGATGTATGTTAATGGCTACGATTTGTCATTTAAATCGGCAGGCTTTTCTGACTTATTTTGTTTTTAAGGTGTGCGGTAAAAATGCCAGAGCTGAAAATGACATATGCAAAAATGTTAGAGGAAAAATGCAACAAATAAAAATGCCAGAGGCTATCTGGTAAAATGTCATAGGAAATAATCCCATAAGTAAAAATGCCAGAGATAAAACTTATACAAGTTTAGTTCTTTATTTGACTTCCATGTAGCACAATTTGACAGCATCATGGGAAAAGGTGAAAAGATGCAACAAGAGTATATATGTCCAAATAGACTCCCCCACACTCTATATTGGAAGAGTCTAATTCAGTGTTAGGCATGTCAGGTTATGTGATTTAGATAATCCTAGCGAAAAATGACTGAACTGTGCAAACAATGGCTACCCTGATCAAATGCCGCATTTTGCAGTGTCTGATCTGGATCTGCACTGTTTACCAATAGCCTGTTTTGTGTCTCCAAATTAAAGTGAGTTAAACTGTTTTCAAATCAAAAAAAAAAAAAAAAATAATAATAATATCATCTGCTTATATCTAAACAAAGCAGGTTAAATGTTAACCTTTACCACTCTGTTTATTCAGCAGACAACAAAGTGATGACATTTATTTCGTTTCTCCAGAAAACAGGATTTGACATTTCATGCCAGTTGTCTCTATTCAAGACAATTTGCATGAAATGTACAGAATAGTCAGTTGATGACATTTTGAAATATTTTTCTTATGTTATCCTGAAAACAGGTGTCGGCTTTTCATACATATTATCTCCACAGGACTTCACTTCCCCTGCAAATTGTCTTCAGTGGAGATTTGCGTGAAATGTCAAACCTGTTTTACGGGAGAAAATAAGAAAAGAGGTCATGAATTTGCCATCTGCTGAGTTAGCCCAGGGAGTGATAAAGGTTCAACTGGACAATGAATCGTTGACATAATCCATTCTGTTGGTGATATGTGTAGACCACGATCAGACTGCGCGGAAATGCCGGTTCACCTTGGTCTAAGCTGTTCTCAAATACCATAAGGTCGTTTCTTATTTCTATTCAAAGGGGCTAATATATATTCAACCAGTGCCGACCAAACCAGATCAGCTTGCGCAGCAGGATCAAGATGAAAGATTTTCTACACCAGTCTGAACTACGTCGAACCTGTGAATTGCCATTATTGTTTTGAGTAATATTTCTCCCCCCCCCCCTCCCCCTCACGTCCCTCCCCCTCACGCCCCACCTTTTTTAAAATGAAATGTACACTGTCGTTTAGACAAATGGTTCTGGAACAGATGATCTGCTTTACTGAAATTTATTGTTAGAATTATGTGTCACCAATACTAATCCTTTCATTAGATCCTTATCCAGTGAAAACGTCCCTCTGAGCATAGGTGTTACTCGGATTAAAGTGAGTGGATCAGTCTAGTGCATAATGGTGTCCACTCAGTTCACTGATCAGGTCATTAGTATAAAATACTGTAATACATGAATCGCTCAGTATCCATCTAATACACAGACTGATCAGAATCGTAAAATATAAATAGGTCCATTTTTACTTGTTTGGGCCATTATTTTTCGAATACGATGCACTGTGCACATCATGGCAATTATGTGGACAGTCGGCAAATATCTTGCTGGAGGGCTTTCATGAAAGTATATTCTCACTATGAAAACATTTTTGGCATGTATATGCAAAGCTGTTAACCTTAAGAACGCTATATTTTAATATTAGAAGACGATGTGCTGGATAAACAGATCAAATGTATGGACGAGCAGCAATGACCCAGAGCAGAGTGCGCGGATGCACATTCTAATCTAGTATTTTGCATATTGCAACCTATACTTAAATATTAGAAGACGATGCACTGGAGAAACAGCAGATCCTTTCGAATAATAATGTTAATAAAAATGTACAGACGAACTGCAACGAATCAGATCAAAATGCACGGATGAACATACAAATCAATGTTGCATTTATAGCACATTGTAGTCTGGATACTCCTAAAAGGGTAATTGGCAAACAGTGGAGACCCAGATCAGATGCCGCAGAACGTGACGTCTGATCAGGGTATCCATTATTTGCAAATAGTTCAACCATTTGTTTCTCTACATAACATAGCCTGGCATACCTAAAATCGAAATTAGAATCTTCCAGTATATAGGGTGGGTGAGTTCATTCAGTAACAATAGGTTAAATATTAGAAGATAATGTGCAAGACTATTGGCATATCGTATCGAATAAGACAATGTACAGATGAGCAGCTACGAAGCAAATCAGAGTGCGCGGATGCCCTATATTTATCACATATTTTCATGTATTCCTCTTTTTTAATATTGGTAAAATTACTTTGTATCTACATGTATTCGATAGTTTAAAATGAAAATGACTTTTTATCAAAGATGAATGGATGAAATTGAAATGTTTTTTTTTTTATTTGTTCAAAACTGACTTAGCAGTTTTTAAGTAAGTCTTCTTCGATATATATTTTTTACATTACGTCTGGTGTTGTCTTAATTTCAAATATACGAGCATTATATCCTTTTAAGGCATTACCTGTTTATGCATGCTGTTTCTTTTTTTTTTCTCATCCAAATAGATTTGGAAGTGCACCTGCATATCATAAAACTTCTAATAAACAATACATGGAATGAGTAAATCCTATACCTCACCCTCCTTAAGAAATACACAGGCTAATATTATGTAACATTTGAAAGATCAAAAAGGGGATAGTATAAATAAAAAAAAAATATGTAAATAAATAAAAATTGGAAAATATCATGATATTATACGCATTAATTGCACAGTACTCCAGATTCATGTAGCATAGAGTATTTGATAATAATTGATGTGTGTCTTCATTTTTCCACTTAAATAATTTTGTTGTGTATATTTATTAGAATCACCTCACAGAGGTAATTTTAATGAGTACCAACCATATATTTTCTGGAGGAGAAACATGAAAATACAAGATATGATCATAATCATAAATCGATCATAAAGTTTCTCAAATGAACCTCATTTATTTATTTATTTATTTACTTATTTTTAAAGTAAATAAGAACACTTCAAAAACTGGATCCTAATTCTACTGATGGAGAACTGTATAATAAGTCTGATAGGAAATTTAAAAAAAAATAAAAAAAATGATTGTATCCTAAAATTTGAATATTTACTTTCTGCAATTGCGCAAACTGAATTTTCTGAAACACAGTTATTTCTACAAACTCTGTATGTTTAATGAATATTCAGATCAGCCTGTACGTCTGCATAGTCTGATCAGTCTTCACCACACGCTCTAGAAGATCTACTGCTTCTTCGTCCAGAAAACACAGACTGATAAGATTGCGGGATGTGCAGACTGATCCACATATTCACTGAAAGTACATTCTTTTTGCAGGAATTAAAGTGATTCTGCCAAAAACTGTTAAAATTCCTTTTCCGTTGTATATTGCATTTTAAGACACAATGTGTTTTCCAGTACTTTCAAAAGTCAATAATCAATCATTCTTAACTGGAAGTTGAAAGGCATTCCTATCATTATTCATTGCTGGGAATGAAAGAAAAATAAAGATTTTGTTCTTATATTTCCCGTAAAATGGCATTTAACATTTCAAATCCTATTTTTCAGAAAAAATAAAAACAAAATCTTATTAATTTCTTGTCTGCTGAAACTGCCCCATAGCGTGGTAAATAATTCTTAAATGTCTTTGCGAAAAAAAGTGCTCCAAAATTATGCTTTTCCTGAACAATGGATTTATTTATTATACCCTTTTTAGTGATTATCTTTTAGTTTGACGAAGCTTTGAAATTGTGCTAATGGAAATTTATGCAGAAGAGGGAATTTGATGATAAACTAGCATATTAAGACATAAATGTTAATTTATCCATAATTTATCCATAAAATATGTTGTGGGTATTCATTAGAACTGCCTTTGCGAGGCGATTTTATTAAAAACAACCAGCTATATTTTAATGAGTAAAAAGAAAAAAAATGCACACCAACCTTTCGCCAAATTACCGACCTTATCTGTTTCTATGTTTTAATCATAAACTTTACTAATGTCAATAATTTCCCCTTATTAGGCCCCTACCTGTAAGGTTGGCCAAAGTCACCAAGAACTTCTTATTTTTATCTGCTTATGGCCATTAGCGTGTTATGTAATCTAAATTGTGTCTTTAATAGCTAATTGCCACCATCTAATATCCTAAATCATCGCGGAAAGAAAATATAACGAAATACATGTATTTACTCAAGAATTTTTTCCTACCGCTACTTAGCCGCAATCTTGGACAGGGAACTCCCGTATACGCTGATACAGTGAAATGTTAATCTGCAAAACCGTGACATAAAAATACATGTTTAGTAATCGTTATTGTTATTATTATTATTACTACAAATATTACATTCATTGATGTGAGTCTAATCATTGCATTCAATATAATCAAGTGGCTTTAATACCACTTGATGTAATTTATAATCGAAATATTTATGTACCCAGTGTTTGTCTCAGGTGAGAAAATAGTGTGCAACAAACAACTATTACCTGACTGCACCGGCAAGCATCGAACCCGCGACTCCTGATCACCAGTCAGAAGCGCATCCGACTGAGCTACAGAGTCCGGCCACTATCACTGTCCGTCAAAACACATTTCCTGTTTATTGCATCAGATACTCGTCTCCATAAAATTATTTGACTATTATTTTTATTAATTTTATAACAATTATAATTAAGTGAAATTGGAAAAAAAAAAAAAAAAAAAAAGATGTAAAATAAATTGAGTCCGCGGGATTTTGATTGGCTAACTCTGCAAACGCTACAACGTTTGAACCGACCGCTAATGTGATTGGTTAATATTTGAAACGCTTGAAACGTTTCAGAAACGATGATCTGATTGGCTAAAACTGTAAACGATCGTTTAAGCGTGGTCGAAACGCTGCGTTTCCAAACCGTTAAAAAGCGTTTTGCATGCGTTTCCGTGGACATGAAAAACGATGTCACCACTGTAACTTCACCCTGGGTTCCGATGCTACTCTTAATACATAAATATATAAAAATTCGGTTCGCATAAAGGCTCCAAACTCAGTCAGTGCATCAAAATGAAAACATAAAAATCAAATTAATCACTATAATAAACAAAGACGAGTACTCATGGCTAATTCTACTGTAAGCCAGAGTAAATGAAAACCAATAGTTGAACCACGGCGGGCCAAGCCAAAGACGTATCGTCATGCCCCAACCCACTGGTTAAAGTTTTACGAAGAGGCCGTCATTGAGTCTGAGGCCCGAACCGCCGTCGTGCAATTAAAGAGTGAAGCACATCCATCACCAATGATTGGGTTGACAACTAGGCATGCAGTCTGCCGCATAATATCCAGGCTATAGCCAATTCTTGTATAACGGTTAATAAGTTTTCTGAATTGCTCCGAAAAGTTAGATTTTCCTACAATTTTTCTAAATCTTTACACTAAATCATCGTAAAATTCGGGTTCCGATATACCTTGTTGCAGAAGTGTTTTCAGACTGACACTATATTTTTCTAACAAGGCACTGTGTCTGCGATAAAATTTCGAAAACGCCTTACGAAATTTAAAATAACGATAGCCCTGCCTAAGAAGTTTGGCAGTAAGGGCTTTATTACGGTAGTTAAAGTCATTAAGATTTGAAGAAGCTCTGGCGAATCTTGTCAGTTGAGAAATGTAGACCCCATATGAGGTACGCCGGGGGACATCGCCATCAAGAAAAGGGAAATTGACTATATCAAAATCAAAATCGTCCCGTTTATCATAAATTTTGGTGGAAACTGTACCATTAGATATACACAGATTCAAATCCAAAAAAGGTGCCTCGGTATCGGAAGAATTTGCTCTATTAATTGGAGTTCTGTAGGGTATATCCGGTCCACCATTTGGTCAAAGTAAACATTGTTAATATTTAATAAATCGTCAAGGTATCTTAAAGTTGAATTAAAAGCCTCAATAATGTCAGCCTGATTTTCACGTGAGAGAGACTTCATGAAATCTCTCTCATAACAAAAAAGAAACAAATCTGCAACAAGAGGAGCACAAGTAGTTCCCATCGGAATACCAATAGTTTGTCTATAAAGTTTAGTTCCAAATCTAATAAAAATATTATCCAAAAGATAAACAAGGGCATCACAGACTTTTTGACATGACCATAAATTGTGATTATTATATACATCAGAAGTGAAAAAAGCACATTCATCGTTGCAAGCCAAATATTGGGTATTCTCCCGAATAAACGTTCGGTTGATTAAATCAATAAGTTTAACTTTTATAAGATGATGAGGTAACGTAGTATGCAGTGTAGAAAAATCGTATGTAGACAATTTAGAAGCCTGAAAGTTTTTAGATTTAAATTTATTGAGAAAATCATTAGAATTTTTAACTGACCAAAAATAGTTAATTCCGTCTCTTTCTTAAACAGTATCATAGTATCTAATTCAATGTTTTTTAACAGCAGTAAGGCATGAAGTTAGCAGTTTGGACAAAACAGTAGTCGTACAAGAACTAGAATTAGCAATGAAACGTGCTTTATAAGGTCGTTTATGAAGTTTCGGTAACCAATATAACGTAGGAACTCTGTCTTGCTTTTCTTTAATACTCACTGCAAACTTAGCAGTAGTATCGATAGAATGGGTATTGACAATAGATCTCTCGTCAGTAGAAATCCGTTCATATGTTTTGGTACTACCAAGTTCTTGTTTTAGAGTACTGATATAATAAAGTCGTCACACAACAACAACATTATTAGCAGCTTTATCAGCTGGAGCCAAAACATACTTCCTGTGAAATTCTTGGATACCTTGTTTCAAATATCGAAAAGATAATTTAGGCTTAGGAGGGAGAAGATCAAGGTTATTAGAGTAAAATAACACACGTTCATCAATGATCTTAAAAATCTTTAATTTCCAATTATTTAAAGCATTAGACTCAACATGCTCTCGTTTACACCAACGCGTACAATAATCATTTAAAGCACTGGCAATTGTTTCCCGACATTTATTGAAATCAATGTGGGCTGGGAATCTATATTTAGGTCCATTTGAAATAACTGAACGGATTCGTGAATCAGTTATAATCTTCAAGCTACCAGTGACAATATGACCCGCTGGTTGATAACAAAATTTAGAATCTTTACAATCTCAAGAATCAGGGGAACTAGTTTCAATATCAAGATCAGAAACTAATTTATTGAAATTAAGTATAGTATTACGGTTAGGTTTGTTATATTTATAACAAATAATAGGAGATTCCGTGTTTGCGAAATATGAAGGTATAGCTGATATAACATTATTATCTCGAAATATGCTAGGTGAATCTATGAATTCAATACCTTTATTAATGAATGGAATTTTGATGAAGTGTCTAATGTGGTTAATTTCAGAATCAATGTAAGGACGAAGAGCATGTTGAGTATAACATCTAGTAAGGAGAGCTGCTTCATACAAATTATGTTTTCTATCATAAAATTTATTCGCCTCATCATCTAACATACGTAATGAAGAAACAGACAGTGAAGCTAGTTTAGAAAGCATTTGATGACGTCCAGAATTTAAGAGAATATGTAAATCAAAAAGAGATAAAACACTTTTATGTTTTCGTTTAAAATTGCCATTTTTGCGCTTACCATGGGATCGTTTATTACGTTTTTTAATATCTAAAAGGGAAAATAGCATCGAAATTCGGCATTTTAGAAATATTTCCTTCATGGTAAATATTATCATTAAATCCAAGTGGAAAAGGGGTTTGTAAACGTTTAATCCATTTAAGTTCAAGTTCATGTCTTAAAATATTTTTGAATCTTTCAGTAGAATTGGACTTGTGTATAATTTTTTCAACAGGTTGAACCAAAACTTTACGAGATTATCATGAATGACCTGTGCTCCGGATATGTTGATAAAGAAACGTATCAATTTTCTTTGCTTTTTTTGATTTAAACAAATGTTCCTTAAACCTTGTTTTAAGGGCCCGTTTGGTCTGTCCAACATACTACATTCCTCAGCCTCCTTCGCTACAAGTGAGAACATATATAACATTCTCCGATTTTCAGTCTAAATCAGAGTTGTTTACAACTGAAAATTGTCTATGATTAACTGAGGAAATTATAGTTGACTGACAAATTAAATGATTGCAGCAGTTGCAACTCTTGGCATTGCACTTAGAAATATTAGGGTACATACTGTTTCTTTTATACGGATTCTTATATTTTAGAAGTATAGGCGATTTAATTGGAGAAAGTCTAATTCTAAGGTGATTAATACTGAAAATATTATAATTGGAAGCGCCACATAAATTTATAGATGATACAGAGTGCAGTTTCAAAGGTGAAACGTTAACAGTAGGTAACAGAGAGTTAAATCTTGCAGTAGAACGGGGAATCCGTAAAGAAGAAGCAGAATGTAGCCTAATAGGAGAAATAGTAATTTTTAATCTGTTAGTGATACTCATATAGTTGTACAGGAAGTAATACCATTAGATAAAAAGCAGTATTCGTACCGGCTATTATAGGCATAAGTAGCGATGCAAATAGGCGGTAGGACCGATACATACAGAGTATAGCAACAACCGACAATGCATAACTAAGTCTAACACAAGTCCAAAGAAACGTAAAGTAAGAAATTGTTATAAACGGGATACGACCCACCACCAGTGCTGTCAGTACTTTGATTATGAGGTACAGGGCCAACAGCAGTATGGAAAGCTGCCATACACAGTACAGCCACTGATTAAATTAACAATTTTACCGGTCGTGGGTGATCCGCATGCGGTTTACGGTCGTTCCAGTCCCGGTCCACGGTCCTTCCGGTTAATATAGCGGTATCGGTTGGTCCATTCCCATCGCTTCATAATCGTGACTGCCGTTCCTTTTCATTCCATTCATTCACGTTTGCGTTATTGTGATAATAATTTACAATAAAAAACTCATTCAAATTATTTACCTACAATTAATCTGAATTGCGCGTGAAACAAAACATTCCTAAAATCTATCTCGCTATCATTTTGAACGATTTACTTACTATTAAGTTATGAATTTTTTCGTTTAAACTTTAATTCTTAGTTTTTTTACGCAGCCGCATAAAATCGGCGACTTTGTGTTGCTTTCGGTATTTTTTTTTTTTTTTTTTTTTTTTTTTATGCAACGGTTTTGAAAGCTTTTTTTTTCATACAGACTCTTAATATAATCTCAACTATTGAATTCCAAGCCTGTTTTACCTATTGATCACTGCATGGTTGTCAACGTCATCGCAAAGGTATTTACATCAAGACGGTTCACCAGTGGGGAGGGTATAAAATGCAGCCGTATTAAAAATGTAGGAAAAACGCAGCCACCATACAGAATGTGCCAAATGCTGACTTTGTTGGTTATGCAGTCAAAACTGCGCTGCGAGAGGTTACTGGAGCCGTCCGTTGTAAGTGAACATATTGGACAACGAAACACAGAGTGACCAGCAGTGTAATTTTATCATGGCGACGGGAAGGCAACAAGACCGTAATGAAATGAGAATAGATCTTATGTTCTGTATTCTCAAAGCAAATCCCGTCTGAGATAATATAATAAATTCAATTAAGAAGTAAATAAATTCAAATATGTTTTAAACAAAATCAATTACAATAATTTCCCCTTGTACCATAATTTAAACAGAAATCAATTCCAAATCTTATAAATCTGTATATTATTATATTTAATATTTAATAATTTATTTGATATTCGTAAAACTTTCTTTTTAAAAACTTTAATATATATATATATATATATATATATATATATATATATATATATATATATATATATATATATATATATATATATAAGGACAAATCCGACCTTATCGCATCATTGCTGAAAAAGTAGACCTTTTGTCGACATGCCAATATATCACTTAATATAGGCCGAATCTTTCATTTAAAGCTATATTGATTTAATAAAATACACTTTTCTCATGATTAATACTTATTAGGTCGAGCAGGACTATTATTAAAAGATATACATATTTTGGGTGTCGACCAAAGGTAAACAAACATTTGTTTAAGTAAAAAACCAACCTTTTGTAGACAGTTGCATATGTCACTTAAAGGTAACAGGGTATATGTCTGCTAAAGGTGCGTGTACATGTATATGTAGCGATATGGTACTGAAAAGGATTATTTGGAATTTGAATTTTAACTTTAATTTTTTGAACTGTTGTTCGGATGAGAAGTTGATCAATAGATCTTTAACCGACTTGTGCGAAAATAAGATTTTAGAATGTCGTATTAGAGGTTGTTAGTCTTACTCCTTGTTGCTTTGTGGTTTATTCTACGAGGCGATTTGTTGTATGTCTTTCTGTGTGTCATTTTGTTCTTGTGTTTTTCAGTCCTTTTAGTATTGCGATTACCTCGCTTGGGGAAGAGAGAGCTAATCTTAGTGCTTTTCGTACGTTTGTTCGGTTTGTGCTTATTTAGATTTGTTGGTTTCCTCTTGGGGTCTGGGAAGGGCTGCGGTTTGTGATTGTTGCACTCCTCGGACTTTTCTCTTACTTTTTTTTTATTATAAAATTATAATGTCCACTTTGCGCAAAATTTTAAGTTTTCAAACATATGCTTCACCAATATAGCATTTGCTCCCTGCCAGTCTGCAGATTAGTTTTATTGAGTAGTTTATAAACTCACATACGTCAAAAGCCCCGATGAACTACATTGAAAATATGGCTTTCACTCGGCACATTACTGTGGTGGACTTAATTGTCACATGCATATGAGGCTGATATAACCTTAACTGAAACACATTTTACCCATAAACGCTAAATAAGCATTATTTTTCATAAAGCAAATAATTTAAATTAAAGCCTTTTATTGTTTTTATCACTAATCGAAGTACAAATTACCCATATGTTGTAATCACATTTTCACTAGAGCTTAATTGTCACAAATACATTAGTAGTGAATGTTAGAATCAAATTAAATCATACATTACGTTAATAAATCCATGCAATGAATACCATTGTACACTCCGGCTTATATTGAGAAAGTGGGGTTTACAAGGGTATACATTATATTCTTTATTCTTGCTCAGTTCATAGATTGAGAAATACGGTGGTTCTAACAAGCACAAAGAATCTGCTTGGATCAGAAATAAGGAATATATATATATATATTCAAAAACAATCATCTGAAAACGGCTTCTTTGCGAAACATGAAAGACGCCATTATATATTGTCCTTGAGTGTGTTCACGTAAAATTAACCAGATAGCAAGAATAACTGAAGCTTTGTCTTTTTGGATTAATTTCTTTGCCAATGTGATTTATTCTTATGTAACTGGTTAAAACCCAGATGAAAATGGCGTTCTTCATGATATTCTAACTATACTACAGCACAAATAGCCTTTGTTTCTCTCACAGATTTTTTTTTTATTCCAAATTCGTATGAGGAGTGCATAAGGCAGCGCTAAAAACCATGGCAAGCAATGCACTCTACATAACCAATTGGAAGTATAGATTTCTTAATTTTTTATTCATAATTAAAAGTATTGTCGTTTGGTTCACTTGACTTGATCGGAAGAGCACGTATTTCATGGAGTTCTATATGTATACATTCAACCCTCTAAGCACTCTATATAATTAGAAATAATTCGGAAAGATGCATTGTACTGTACGCATATCTTTTGCCTTGATTTTTTGCATTTACAAATCCAATGTACTCTTATAATTACAATTCATCAAGCACATTAAAGAGTTTTTAAGCTCTTAGTCATCTAAAGAATTAGTATTCAACATTTTATTGTAGAACAGTAAGATGACTTCTTTTCAAGCACTATGTACCATTGGTTCATTTAAAACATGACTTTTAGATTTCATTGTAGTTAAAGAGATATGCTGTCAACTAGCTAAATAAAAAACAATATGCAGATGTATCTCTATAATAGTGCAGATAATTTTATAGTTTCAAACATATTCAAACTAGAATATGAAAGTGGCAGATTCCCATTGTTAGGATCATTCAAAATGAGTCCCATTTGCCTGCAATTTTACTTCAACATGTTTTTTTATAAAGTTGTTGAATAGATTTACCTCGCGATATGCTAGCATATCCGTAAAATGAATAACACTGAAAATACAAACGAATCTGACCAGGAAGTGTCAGTCACAGAACATAGGCTACGATATCACCAAGAGAAAAACAAATAAAACTCTGTGCATAAAGAACATACACAACGGAGAAGAAATTAACCAGCTGTCTCCCCCGACGAGATAGTTACATAGAGAATAATCAACAGTAATTAATTGATATGAAAACTATGTCAAGAAGAAGCGTGGTAAAACGGTAAAGAACGAGTCCGAGAGAAACGAGTTTTTTTTACCAAATTATCTACGCTCCTTTGTGACATAATTTGTTTTTGCTTGTACTGTCTTTTGAAAGCGCAAAAATAGTGTTTCAGTTTGAGCTGAAGAACAATAAACAACGTCTTTTTATGACGTAACGTCAACAGCTTGATGACGTTATGGGAATGTATTTCGTTTTGCTTGGGTTTTCGTCTCTGAGGTTTTCGTTCCTTTCAGCAGCTGAGGACGTCAAGATGAAATGCAGAGAATCAGCCTATAAAAGCAGTTCGACACTGTGAAAAAAATCTAGTTGCTGATAAGTTATTATCACACTGTGAAGTATAGAAAATAATTAATTGAGAAATCCCTATACTTCAGTTCTACATACAAGTTTTAAAGGAGATGAAAAATAACGGCAATGTATCAAACAACATAAACATACATGCAGTAAAGAGTCGCATAGAATTGAACCAAAGAAGTCATGCAGTGATAACCACAGACAGGTTTTATAATTAGTGAAACTGTGGGTTTTCGTCTCTGAGGTTTTCGTTCCTTTCAGCAGCTGAGGACGTCAAGATGAAATGCAGAGAAGCAGTCTATAAAAGCAGTTCGACACTGTGAAAAAAATCTAGTTGCTGATAAGTTATTATCACACTGTGAAGTATAGAAAATAATTAATTGAGAAATCCCTATACTTCAGTTCTACATACAAGTTTTAAAGGAGATGAAAAATAACGGCAATGTATCAAACAACATAAACATACATGCAGTAAAGAGTCACATAGAATTGAACCAAAGAAGTTATGCAGTGATAACCACAGACAGGTTTTATAATTAGTGAAACTGTGGTTTGGGCACAACATAGCAGAAAGTAGTCGTACTGAAAGTTGGAGTACCGTTGTGAAAAAAATTACGAGCCTAGAAGATTTGGGTTTCCATTTAAGACAGAGATACGCCCGCCTGTTAAAAGGTCACAATTTTTAGGTGGATCCATAGTTTCATCAAATAAAATTTTGGTCTCTCTAAGATGGCGCTAGCGCGTCAAAATTATAACATTTTTAATATTTTTGTTTAGTTATCCATCATTTTGGTTATTCTTTTCTTCGCCAGATTTTGAGTCTTATTTTGTTCATTCATAAGTTTTGTTCTGAGTTGTTTGCAATTGTATCTTCTTGGTTTACTCTCCATGTATTGCAGCAATTCCTGTGTACCTGTAACAAAAAAGCGCCTTGTTTCTAAATGCATAAAGCAATTGCTACATAAAATTGTATTTGGTTGTAACATGTACTCATTATTTCATAAAAATATAGATATGCAACTAAGATTGCATTGCATTATGTCTATGATACTGTATGAAGTACTGACATGCTTTCGGCTACAAAGTTCTAGCCGTGTAATTTAAAACTGCGTTTAAAACACGTCAATGCATCATTTATGAATATCGTTTCAGAGCCGGATTGTTCATTATTTTGTTGTTGTTTCATTGTATACCTCAAAAGATCGTTTACATTTCCCTAAGGCTATAGTTTGTAATGCACTTCTTTTACGCATCATTTGTATCTCGCTAAGGACAAAAATTTGTTTGTTTGTTTTTTATTGTTGTTGTTGTTGTTGTTTTAATTGTTTTGTCAGGGTTTAAATAATAATTTGAGGTAATTAACAAGGCCTAGCTAGCTAAAACTAGCTAGTCTTTGTCTGAAAACTCAATTCTTGATTTTCATTTTTGTGTCTGTGTGTTTCCAGATACACAGTTTATTGCCTTATTTCACTTCCCTGCAGGTGGTTTCAAGTGTTGTGATGTGCAGATAGAACGGTTGTCCATACTTCAGCACAGTACACAGTTTATATTATCACTTCTTTTGGGATCATCAAGCCCATTCTGGGGTTAAGAGTTTAATACATGATCATTTTTGAGATTCTTTGGCTGAAACAAACTTATTGGGGTCTTATTTAAATAAACTGTTAATGATAAAGCTAAAAAGGTCTCATTAGCATTGACTGTGGGGTTTGTTTTACTCTTGGCATCTTGATAAGATGAAATAGTTCGAATGAGCATATCAAAAACAAGAAATTACTTGGTAAGCTGTTTCCAACTGGAAGCATTATCCATTCTTTAAAATCTTTTTTTATTTCTTCGCACTCCTCTTTTGTCCACTTGAAGTACTCTCTTCCTGCAATAAACAAAGTATTGCATGATAAAATCATCACAGAGTCTAAAAAAGCGGCGATTGTATTCAGTTTAATTTTGATTTATTTCCTGTATTTTCAGTCAAACATACCTCCTTCAGCAATGATTAAACATTGGAAAACTTTCGATTACACTTACGTCTTTTCTTCTGTAAACTGAATAGGTGAATAGGACATAAAACTTGTTTTCAGTTTTATCATTATTATGGCGATTCTATAAGGTGGGGGTTTCCATTGTTTACCTTTCATAGAATAGTTAACACATTAAACGAAAAACAAAAATGAAAACGAAATGTAGCTAGAAGCAAGTAGATACGAGGATAACTTAGGCCAATTTCTATAGTGAATACCGCGAATACAGTTATATTTCAGTTCAAACGCTCTCGTATACTCTGTAATCATGCTCAAATTCATTCCCAATTCCTCACTTACAAGAATTTGTACAGAACGTTCTCATTTAAAAAGTATTAATACCGAGTATATGTTCCTAATTAATTGGTTTTGAATATCTCAAAGTTTATTAGGAGGGACTTATTTACGTTATTTGTTTCGAAAGACGATATATTTGGCATAACAGTTTTTGAGATAACAATTTTTAAACAAGTAGAGCAATGAATATTGTGTTTTAGGACAATGATCCGATGTGCAAATAAAGCCGGAAATCAGGTATAACGAACTAAGCATCGGGCACAATACGTTTAAAAGAGACTGCTGACATGACTCTTGATGCGTTACGCCCCGATAAGTTAAGTGTTTCTAATTCAGACGTTTTAGCACCAAAAACTTTCGTATTTTTATTTGAGCAAATAACCTTATTATATAGCTAACCTGATGAGACATTCTGGGATGGCATGTCATTTTTGTCATCATTTTTGTCCTCACTTGTCTGCTGCATTTCTCTGTTGATAGTGTTTGTTTCATCGTCGTCCGACTCCTGTTTGCTTGTCACTGATGTTGTTGAAGCTACAAAGTAACAGTGATACATATTGAAAATATTTGCATACAGACATATATTTTAAATATTTCGGATCGAGATTTTATATTTGTTTTCTTCACATTACGGTAGAATGCTCGTTTCTGTAATTGGAAAATGGTTACAAATATTAACGAATATAAAGAAAGCATGAGACATTTCTAACAACCTACAACATAAAAACACAAAAGTAGAGCTATAAAAGAACTCTAACAAATTACAACATAAAAAAATTAAAATGGCAGGGCTGTGCTGAAATTATATTTCAAAGAAAATAAGATCAATTTGCGATTTCCTTTAGATATAGTTTGTTGGCTGTGCTTCTTGTTATAAACCTTCGTCTTCATTTCATTGCAGGACTGTACACTTATATATATATATATTATATAGTATTTTGTGATAAAACATTGAATTAGTTACTGAAATAATTGTGAATTAGTTACTGAAATAATTGTTCCGTATGTGTATTTTGAACTATTTTGTACATGCGGGAAGTTAGGGCCTGACAAACTGAACTTTCTCCTTGTAGCGGCTTTCTCCTGTTAACCGTGCTAAGGCGACGGTTCTGGTTGTTTTCAATATGTGTTTGGCACCATTTTGCGGTTGTTTCTGTATTGATCTTGTTCGGTTTCTGATCCTATATCATTTGAGATTATCGCACTCTGATCATTTTTGTCAGGAAAAGGAATCGGGTCATTTTGCTTCGCGTTTAGTTGTAAATGCTATATTATATTGGTGATCAGCTTTTCCTCTTTGTTCCTGAGATGGGCTGTGATTGATAATTGTAAGTCTTACTCGGTCTTTCATATGTAGTGTAACCAAATAGAAAGAAATGTTACTCATGAAAAGCCACGATAAATGAAAACAGCCATCCCAAACTAGACTTGTATCATTGCAGTAAAGACATTATTGTCAGAGGAATGATGATTCTTTGAAACGTTCCAAGCATTTACCGAACACAATTTTTACTGGTATCAAAAAGTGCCATATAGTACAAAGGACTGTGTGTCATTAGTATCATAATCTTACTTTACTCTCTTCAAATTTTAGTGCTATGTTTCGATATATTTTGGCTTTCAAAAGACATCAAATGACAAAACGCTACGCCCGTGAGAAAATGAGTATTAATTTACTTAAGGTTAAACTCCAACTTTGCGTATTTTGGGGGAAAAGGCAAACTTGGAAACAAATAAGAGATCTGTGACATTTAGATACCTTGAAGCTCTAGGGAACGCAGAAAAGTAATGATTTGATTAATATTTAACTAAATGTAGCATCAATAATATCTGATAAATATATCAAAGTAGTGCAATAAAGCTACTCAGGAAAATAACAATCGATTATCAAAGGACCTCAACCCACTGATTGGGATCAAAAAGCAACAGAAAGAGAATGTTATTCAGGAATAGCCACGATATTTGAAAAGAGCAATCTTAAGCTTCCAAAGGAAGAGACGGGGTTAGTAATATAAAAATATACACCAATACAGGAGAAAACAAGACACACACCAACAGACAAATCCATTAATCATGTAAGAAACCGCAAACGAATAACCGCCTTAGGACGGTCAGTAGAAAAACCTACTGGGGCGCTTCAACTCCGGAGTTTACAAACATTCAACCTCGCCCTCAATTCCAATGCAGATCTCTAAAAAAATAATAATAAATAAGAATGCTCCGCTTTGAAGAATCCTAACTCAACAACGTCATGACCGTAACATGAAAACAAATACTCTTTTTTAACTTTATTTATTTGTAAAAACAAATACCTTTATCAATGGCTTGAAGATGACGTCCCACTTTCGTTACCGCCATCACTGGAAGAGGGTATTGATAAGTGCCTAGATTAACAGCCTTGCTGTGCCCCATGTGCTTGTAAAAGTATTCTCGTTCGGACTCTGGAACATCTAGGGCTGAGTAAAGAGTACTTATTCTGTGTCTCTGTTTTGTGGCGGTTAGCAACTCTGGCTTCTTTACTTTTGCCCCTAAGCACATTTTGTTTATAGCGTCCCAGCCGGATACATGGAAAGTCGACCCCTGTGTATTAGCAAAGATGAAGACATTTCCACTAGGTATGCCAGCCTTCTTTCTTATATCAGAATCGACAAGCAAATCAAGGCCCTTAACACAGTCATTCGGAATTAAATCATCAACCAAATGTGTTCCCTTGCCGGCCTGATAAGTCACCAACATTGACTTGAATAAATCTTTTTCCCAGGCATCAAGCTGTTTTACTTTTTTTTGATTTATCCACCTCCCGCTTTTTGCATCTAAGTATTGCTTGATGGTCAGTCTCGCGGGCTCGCCACCTCTACGGGCATTGAATAATGTGAGTCTACTGCATATACTGTCACGAAGATTAACAAATTCATGTTGTCCAAACATTTCAAATGGTGAACTGTGCTTTTTTATTGTTTCACAAATAAATGTCTGGAGTGCCTTAATGTCTTCTTCGTCTGCCTGTTCTTCGGGCATCCTCAATTTTTCCTGACGATTCATGTGGATTGCGTATATCGCATCACCAAAAAGTGTTGACTTCTTTAACTTAAACACCCTTTGAAATTTTTCTATTTCTTCTGCCCTTTCATCATTGTCCATGCTAAGGTGGTGACTAACAATTATTTCATGCGCGTTGAGAATCAAATAGTAGAGATGTTGTTTTGTTCCATGCTTTAAACGTTCTTCTTCTTTTGTGACAAATTCAATAGCTTTTTCGAGAGCAGGGAAATTTTTTCTTACGAACATATCTTCGGCAGTTTGGCACTCAGCAGTTTCTTTAACCACCTGGTAGAGTCTTGCCAGTAGTCGCATATCGTTCATTACATTTTTTTTGGTTTCCATTATTCTATCTGGCTTCTTCTTGATTGCCTCAAACAAAACGCTTCCAACTAAAAGTATTGTAGGATCGTTTTGACAAATCTTGCCCACTTCATCTCTTTGGAATTTTGATAAAACTAGTTCTGAAAATTGTTTGTCTTTCTTTTGTAGTGTTTCAATATTAATTTTACTTGGCTCGCATGCTGTATCTCCGATGCAACGGTCCTTATGTCTATGGAAAAGAGCACGGCCATAAAAACCCTTGCATCGAGAACAACATACAAGATCCTTCTGTTGTTTTCTTTCTGACAAATATATAGGATTTTCTTCTTGTGCTTGCGCTTCATTATATCTGAATATACCACGTTTCCGAAAATTTTCAAATGCCAGCTCTCGTTCCTTTGATTGTTTTGGTAACAACAATGCTTCTGTTACTTCTTGGAGCTCCTTATGCTTTTTACTAATATGGCGTGGTAGTTGTGTGTGAAAAGTAATAGATGGACAAAAAGGACAGACCCGTTTTGGCCGTTGGTAGTCTTTCTCTGCAAAAAGTAGATAAATAAATAAATAAGTGCATTGCATTCATAAGCCCATTAAGTATATATCCTGACAAACACGATTTGATATAGTGGAAACTAGTGTTTACATTTATATACCTTTTTTGCGTAAATAATGGTGACTGGTTAGAACCGCGTCAATGATGCCGTTCTAACGAGTATCACAATCCATTTTTGGGGCAGAAATAAAAAAAATGTAAAAATTGAATGAAGCCAGGAATTTAAATTTTTGAGTGATAAAACAATCGATAGTAGGAAGTATTATATTGGTCGCTTAAAGTAGGGATAAAAGGAAATAGTATATGGGTCGCTTAGCGTAGGGATTTTTGTCTAATTATTATTGACATCCTCTAAAGTTTGCTCAATACACGAATGAGACACCAGCATGCCCTGAGAGATCATGCCCTTCAGCAGTTTGCAGTCTTATTTGTTTATTGCAACCGTAAGCGTATGGGTTAAAATGATCAAAATCATTTATCTGTGACAAGGATGTTTCACATGTTTTCAAAACTTGAATATACAAAATGTCATTGAATTATCTCCAAATTTTTTATGAGATATTACTAGAAATGTGTGTGTTATTTAATAAGAAGTTGAAATAATTTATTGTTATTATTTTGATAACACCATCATGTCTGCGACCACTAACTTAAGGACATAAGGAGGGCTGACAGCAATATATAAACCTTTTTACTTCATTCTTAAAGCGTCAATGTTGCAGAGGTGTAATAACATTTTTGAGTGTGAGCATTCGAGAGGTGCGATTGTCATAAGTAACTTACAAGGCTAGTGTGTCTTACCATCTTGTATACAGTAGGACAATAGCATACTTGCAGCAGGTTGGGAGAGGGTGGCATTACATTTTTGTCTATCAGCATTTTATTTTCTTTTCTCCCTTTCTATGGGAAACGGCTCGACATGATTGATATATTGTTGACTGGGCCGTTGAACCTCAATTCAAACAAGCATGCTTAAGAAGAGACTTTAGAATGCTACCTTACACTTAGATAAATCAGCAAACTATCCGTCTATCCGTCAAGTAATGGTTTCGATACAAATCATTTCTGGATTAACTATGCATGTTTAATTATTGTGATGAATGTTTTAAACGGACAAAATACAGTGACAATGATATATATTAATATAAGATACATTATACCGCCTTTTACCTTTGTCTAGAATATGGCTCTTCATGTGCGTTGTTAAGGCTCCTCTTCTCTTAAATTCTTTATTGCATGTGGAGCAAAGCAAGCGTCCTATAAAAGACAGAATTGACATTAAATTCAAATAAAAGTATAGTTTGTTGTCTATTAAGGGTTTAAATTAATCGCTCGATTACCATTTGTACAAATTCATAATTGTGGGCAACAATTAAAAAACAGGTAAGAGAAAGGTCCAGGGAGTGCCACAATCACAAACCGCAGCCCTTCCCAGACACCAAGATGAAGAGGAAACAGACAAAACCAGACAAACGCAAATCAAACAAACGTACGAAAAGCACTAAGATTAGTTCTCTTTTCCCAAGCGAGGTAATCGCAATGGTAAAAGGACTGAAAAAACAACAACAACAACAACAAAAAAAAAAAAACAACAAAAAAAAAACAAAAAAAAAAAAACCAAACAAACAAACAAACAAGAACAAAATAACACAATGTAAGACATAAAACAAATCGCCTCCTAGAATAAACCACAAAGCAACAAAGAGTAAGACTAATACCGGGACCACCGCCTTAGAACGGTTATTAGAATAGACCAGGGGGTGGGGGTGCGGGTGTTAAAGCACTTTAATAGCTAGCCAACTTCACCCTGGGTCCCGATGCTACTCTTAATATAGAAATACATAAAAAAAATCGGTTCGCATAAAGTTATTTAAAGCAACAAGGCGACTGTGAAATTTCAAATATACCACATTATAAATGTAAGTTTAAATCTTTGCTACGTGTCTTGTTTTCACAAAAAAGGACTGCTGTCAAACCTGCTAGAGCCGGCCGGCTTCGTGGTTTCAGTTGTTCATTTCTCGAGTTTATAATATGGCTCATCCTCGAAAGAATCCGTTAAAGCGTCTATTGGTCAGTAATAAGAGCATATACTCTAAATCACTTTAAGAGAATTGATCAAAAATGTTCTTTTACAAGGTTATCCTTTGGTGGCAAGAAATATACCACAGAGATGCAAACTGTAGAGTGTAAAAGTTTTTTCTAGACTAGCAGACCGGCTAGTTTCGGCCAATTAGGCCTCAATAGTGACTCTAAAATATTTTCAAAATTTCACAAGGTAAACAATGTTCTCAAAGGTCTCTGAAATAAAATATCATGTACGCTACGAGGAAGGGCAGGGGCATTTTTCGGCCAGTTAGGCATCATCATTGACCCCAATAAAGTATTTTCCTAGGTCTATAATGGAAGAACGGATCCTAAATGACTAGTAAATATAGTCAACACTTTAATAAAGGCCTGGCTCGAACCAAGTTTTGAAACGCGAGGATATGTTTTACAGAATTCTGGTAGAAAGAAAATGGCTGTGCATTTATGTCTGTTTTTTCTCTTTCGTTACAGATTAATTGGCATGATATTAGGGGTAATAGTATTAGTCTCGCGAGCTGTACAAGACGCAGTATATTGTATTTTATCATATACCAGAGCAATTAACATTTAAACGTTATATCTTAAATATATATATATACATGTGTTTCACTTTTGTGCGCACTTAAATCAACGGAACATAAAAGCCGAACCTGCGTTAGAATTAAATTGAAGGCTAGAAGTGGATGGCGTTTCATTATCAATAACTCCTGAGCGTTGATCCACTAAGGGAGATATTGTTATTGCTGTCGAATTCAGCTCTAGGGTATCGTCTTCTTCAGCTGAAAAATAGATAGCTTTTGGAAAAAGAACATTAAAGACATGTAATAATAACAAACAATAAAAATGTAAGATTTTAAATACATTTCGATCAATATATAAAGTTCATACAATTTTCAAACACAAGATAGAACTGAACATAGCAAGGAAATAACAAACTAGTATGTATGTATAAATAAATAAGTGAATAAATTACAATGATAATGACCGTGTAAAAACATACTCAATTCTGTGTCAACAGTAAGAGCATTTTAAATAATCACAGATAAATATATACTCGTAAACTCGTTACAATGATAATGACCGTTTAAAAACATACTCAGTTCTGTGTCAACAGGAAGAGCATTTTAAATAATCACGGATAAATATATACTCGTATACTGTAATGACTAAAAACAGCATCCGTAAAAAAGATCGCGTTGCACGCCAGGGAGTTACAATAACCGCATCAGTACACACACTTTAGGTAATAAAAGACAGTAGAATACATGCATAAGTAGATGTTACATTGAGTTCAATTTCGGCATATATGTTTGGCGATGTTATTGTCCGCTTTAGTTATACAGACACCATTTACGTCATGTTAATAAAACGTCTTTAATAAAACGTCTTAAACATTTTATTTCCATTTTTGTTTAAATTAATTTCGCATTCTATGACCATTAAATTCGTGATGCTTGAGCATCTAAATGTTTAGTTGCATATGATCGTAGTTTTATATTATTATTATTATTATTATTATTATTATTATTATTACTTCAGACGGTCTATTGTATTTTATGGGTTCTGTATACTTTACCCAAATAATTATATGTATCCTAATATACGTTTACTGTAAGGCGATGTCATCCTTCTATGTAAATAAAAAAGTATATTCTTGGCTGGTAGAAATATTTGAATATGCAGCAATGATTTAATTATGAGTACGTAGCAATGTTTTCATTTTAAATATTCATTATCTCAAGCAATTTAATAAGGTATATTGGCCAGTAACAGTAGTATACTTTGCATGTAATGAACATCTTATTAGATGATCACTATTATTTAATAATGTAACAGCATTCACTAGCGACAAAGCAAACTACATTTCCTTTACGAAATCTTATATTATGTGGTAAAAATGACTGTTTCTTATTTAATTAAAATACAATTCAAAAATGGACACTCAGAAGCCAATGTAATACAAACTTTATTTATTACTAAACAATATGTTCGTAAAAGGTTCCCATATAACTGTTAAGCAAGATGTGTATTTATATGTCTTCGAAAGGTCTTGATGTTTTTAAATTAGCATCTGAATCAGTCATTTCCGTGCAAAAGATCCTATCCCTATTTAATAAACAAAATGGTCGCGGGATACCGGTTCATGTGTAACTTAAATATATATATATGTCACTGAAAGGTCTTATAACATATATTATTTTGTTTGGTAATCAAATCCTTATTGTAAAGTATTTCCATTTCCTGGGGTCCTTAATAGTTATGATCTAAATTGCATTCAAACAATAAATTATATGTTATATTAGTAGTGTCCAAAGTTAGTTTTAAATGACATTAATTTCATTTGTTCGTTTGCTATAAGGTTGCCCTGTATTTCATCATAGTGTAGCTTTTTTAATTTTCTAGTTATGTGAGGTTATTGAGCTCATTAGTGGATTTTAATCTACCTGCTAGTCACTGACGGGGCCTAATTGTTTGATTTTTTTTTGTTTTCCAATGGACTTTTTTCCAGACTATATGTATAATGCATAATGAATTATGATCAACGTACGCATTTTGGTACACTATAAATCATTTAGGAATTTCAATCTGGAGGTACATTTCTCAATTTCATCCCTATGCACTCTTACTTTAGAAACAGTATTACACTAATGAACATTTTTAGTGTTGGAAACAGTATTAGATATTAAAATGATGGTTCCTACTACCACGTTACGATGTTACCGCCAAGCCAGCTTATTCCTAACTGTTAGATGAGATAACAGATTAGATATGGTTGTATATTTAGTGGAAGTCCATTAGGTGAGAGTTTATCAAATTACACTTTCTATTTTCTCTGGTAGTAGTTTGAATACCTACAGCTGGGAAAAAAATAACATAGCTCCAGATAAGGTGGAGAATCAAAACATAATTCTTTTTTTTTTTAATCAAAACATATCTTTTTGGTACTTAATTGAATGTCTTTGTGAGGCGATTTCAATTAATAACTACAAGATATGTTTTGTGCAGAAATGTAACTTATCCTAAACTATCACCTCATAAGTCTCAATCAGCACCGTATCTGGAGCTTATCAAAAGCAGAATATATTCTTATACCACACTTACTTGTCTTTTTGGTTTTGTTTTTTTTTGTTTTCAGCTTTATGATCAACAAAAATCAATCGATTGTTGATATAGAATATATATTATGATTTATGATAAACATTGTTTAAATTTATATGAACAAAATCACAATCTTAGCATTAGCTATGCCACAAAAAAACAATCCGCACAGCGTGAAAAATAGTACATTACGTCATATGCGTACAGAGAAGGCATAGAGCAGGCGGCATATCCAGGCTGATCTTGGCATATTCTATTTGCATAATCGAACGATCCCTGTACTCTTGACTCTCTCTTATCTCCAGTACCTAAATATGTATTATTATAATCCTGTTTGGTACATCCACTAAAATCACCAAAATAATATCTCGATTATTTAAGCTAATCTTAAGAAAAGAAATTATTTAAGAAATGTTTAGTTTCAGTTGATAAAGATATAGAGAATGCATATTTTATGAACCACCATTTAGTTTTTGAATCTAGGATTATAAAAAAAAATAAAAAGGTAGACGTCATACTGAATAAATGTACTAATGATCGGGCTTTAAAGGGAAAAGCAATATTGATGTAAAGTGTATCTGAGATGAAAGAGCTTGACAAGCCACGAATTTCGATGCACATTTCAAATCAAAATCAGATAAAACGTAAGAAAGTTTGTGGCACCGTAAGATTTCAAAATCGTTCTCAGAGGTAGCCATCATTTTGATTAATTAAAGAAATTCTAAAAAAAAATCAAAATATTAAATCAAATCTTTCTTCTGGTAGAAAATAGTGCAGTTTTCAAATAAAAATGACACAGAGAGACGACGCTTTATACACGAATAAAGCGGTATAATAATGTTATAAATATAATATTGTAATACAAAAAATGTACCATGTATTAAGGTTTTGCGTAATCAATTACGGCTTTATGACATCACAAATTCATAGTTATTATTAAAAATGGCAGCGCTCATGGATATAATTTTAAAATCGCCAAAATCCGATAACGTTGTTATTAATCGTTCGATTTCATCAAATTTCCATCGAATTAAATGCTTTGTTAAGGATTTTCATTTCAGATGCAATATTTACTAAATTAATAAATGTTTCAATTCACTAAAAGATAACAATAACAAGGAAAGTTAGTCCATATTTGCAAGTTAGTTTTTTTTTTTTGTTTTTTTGTTTTTGTTTTTGTTTTTGTTTTTTATATTTGTTTTTGACATTTCATGGGAACATGTTTTTTGTTATTATTATTATTATTATTATTATTATTATTATTATTATTTACGTATTATAATTATTAATATTGATATAATTATTATTATTATTATTATTATTATTATTATTATTATTATTTCATTCTTTAAAATCAAACGGTAACATTTCTTCCTGTCAAATTAGTATTATTTCCTTATTCCGGAGCAGTCAGTATAAACTAATATTCAAATAATACATGTTATACGTGAATCATCTATATTTTTCCTTCAGTTTTCTACCACAAATTTCATTTTACACTAATACATATAGAAGTAGGAATTAACCATTTGACCATGTATTTACTCTGATGATTAACATCTGGAGAGATAAGACCGGGGAGAATCGCTATTGACTTTAATTGGTGTAAAGCAGGGATTTTATTGCCACAGTAATCTGATCTGTTATGCTTATTACTTTAGTTATTTCTCTCAAGAAAGGAGCCGAAAAACGTTAAAGACTGTTATACAGTATATGTCACCGAACAGTCTAATGATGTAATATTGTATATGTCATCGAAAGGTCTTATCGATTGTAGCTGTCAGAAAATCAACCGTGAAATGCATATACATTTGACGTATAAAATTGTATGAGAATTGAAGGATAAGGCTTGTAGCAACATAAACCACCCCTAATTATTTAGTTATAACGCAGTTTAATTAACCGTCTGCAACTTGACTGTTTAAAATGCTCATTTTTATTAACCTTGATGTCTGTAATGTGAGATTTGAATGTACGTCATCGGTTTTGTTATAATTTGGTGGCTTGGCAGCTGGTATTAGTGCCGTATGGCGGCGGTAGAACGTCTACCCGTACTTTACCATAGTGCAGATTATATTTCATTTCCTTTGGGATCATTGGGCCAATTGTGGAATCTTTGAAAATGGAGTTCTTCTCATGTATTCGCTAGAGGGTGTAAGCAGTGTTGTAAACTTCATTACTGCTTATGAAGAGTCTCAATAAAACCGAGACTCTCATTTTCTTATCTGTTGTGTTTTCTTTGTTTCCAAAGGCAATCTTTTTGACGTTTATTGAAATTGCTTTGCTGCATGTTACTTATTTTTCACGATAACTTTATTTGAAAACTTAAAACAAAAAATAAGTCTGTTTGTTGGTGTATCCTTTGTTTTGGATAATGGATAGGTGAACAAAATAACTAAACACTGTACCTGGAATTAACTTATGTTCAGTAAACGTCACTGTCATAGGACTGTCAAAAGTCTCAGCTGCAGTTTCTTTAGCCTGGAAAAACAGGCGACAAGCAGGCAATATGAAAGTAAATTGAACAGCAGTAATGTCACATTCAGAAGCATATTATTTTTTTTAAATAAAACTTATGGTATTGCGAGGTTGCAAGGTAGTTACGTTAACTAAACGTAGCGGCAAAAGGAGAAAAGTCCTTTGAGAAATATTCTTATAGGTAGTCATCTGCTGTGCACATCTTTGTAAGGTTTCGCATAACAACGTGCGGTTTTAATTTTGGATGTTATTTCTGCGCATCGAAAATGGGAATAACTGAGCAGCGTTTACACATTTCTTGCATCACCAGATTTCCCACCAAAATACTAGAATGCTCAGTCGATGTCGCGCCATCGCAAACCCCCAAGCTCTTTGCTAATGTTGCTAATAGCATGACGGACGGACTTACTCCCCAACACCCTAACTGTAAGGGGAGATCATATAGCAAGTTTGGTTAAAATCCGCCCAGTGGGTTTGGAACAGATAGCGTGACGGACAGATAGACGAACGCCGGACGGACAGAAAAAATAATACTGCTCTCACACACCCAAAAATTAGCAAGTTTGGTTGAATTTCGCCCAGTGGTTCAGGAGGAGAGCGCTTGACGAACAGATGGACAGACGACGGACGCACGCGCAAATAATTTTGCTCTCGCACACTCTTACTATGACGGGTAGTGATGTAGCAAAGTTGGTTGAAATCCATCTAGTGGCTTAGGAGGCGATAGCGTGACGGACAGACGGACAGACGACAGATGCACGGAAAAATAATGTTGCTCTCGCACAGCCTTACTATGAGGGGAAATGATGTAGCAAGTTGCTTTGAATTTCGCGCAGTGGTTTAGGATGAGACAGGCCGACGGACGGACGCACGCACGGAGGGATGGGTGGAGCTGTTAACAATATCCCTATCGCTTAAAAAAAAAACAAAAAAAAAAAAAAACAACATGCGGATAATTATTCACTTTCTGTATTTCTTATATGTCTTACTGTATTATTTTGACAGGCACATTTTATTTGAAAATCTGGCTGTTTCATAAGCTTTGGCTTTTGGTGTTTAGTATCAAACAGAAAATATAGGTAGATACAGTTGGTCAGCATTTTACCTGCTGTGGACATTCATCACTTGCATCGTTAACTGTGGTATCTTCAATGTCTTTAGTTTTTGAACTATCTTGGTTGTCTGTGAACAAAAAGTAAAATTTCTTTCAGAATTGAGTCCTAGTTTTCACATACATGTACATTTAAACCTGGTCGCGAATACGCCTTTATGTACAGCAAAACGATTCCAGCTCAACGATTCAAACTCCGTTAATATAATTCAAACACTTAATCGGTCAACGTGATTTCAATGTTGTACAAAGTAAATAAGTGAACTCAGGAACTGAACTGACTAAATCAGATCCACAGCAAGCCCCAACATCAACGGGAAAGACAGAGAAATACTATTAAGCAGCCACGAAATGAACCGATGGCAAGCAGACTTGGCAGCTCTTTCCCAAAAAGGTGGCAATTCTGTTCACCAAACTTAACTGAAAATATTTAATACTTCTCTTGACTTCATTTTACGCTACTGTAGCTAGTGCTGTGCCGTGTGGCGGCCGTAAAAGTCTCCCCGTACATCATTATAGTGCAGGTTATATTTTATTTCCTTTTGTATGACTGAGCCCATCATAGCTATTTTGAATATCAAATACCCACTTAAACCGGCGCTAGGGGACGTATGCAGCCTAGCAAAAAAAAAAAAAAAAAAAAAAAAAAAAGAACAGTGTTGCATATGAAGAGTCTCAATCAAACCGAGTCTTCGTTTTTCTAGATTTTTATGTGTCCTTTGTTTGTTTGTTTTTTTGTTTGTTTTTTGTTTGTTTGTTTTTTCTTTTATTTTACATGTTAAAAGAAAAATATTACAAAGTGAAACACTACATAACAATTAACACAACAATTAACAAAAAGTACCACAATGAAAATTTCGCCTTGGAATTGTCAGTAATGAATTGCTGAGGGGCTTAAGCTAGCTTTACAGTATCCCAACCCTCGCTTTCAGCTTCCATAGTGGTAAAACATGTATTAGGTCGGTCGGTCCGTGTGGAGGTCTTCTAACACAGCCATGAATCATATAGGGCAAAAATATATCAAAGATAAAGCCTATAATTAGGCAAAGGACTCAGCAGAAACAATGTGCGGAGACACTTAGAGAAATAAAAATGGAAAGAAAAGGTTACTCAGGAAAAGTCATGGTAAATAAGTACAATTATCTGAGGCCACGGAAAGAGGAGAAGGTACGTGACAGAAAGGTATACACAAACACAGAAGAGAATAAGACAAACACTTGCAGACAAACATAAAACTATATAAACTTAATATTTCAAAGCCTCTGAATTCAAACATTTTGACCTAGCCTTTGAATTATATATTATCCAGATTCTACATCAAATGTCACTAAATGGTCTTTGAATATATGTTGTACTCAATATTTCGTAATCAAATTGACTTTTCTGGGTAATACATAGGTCGCATCTAAATTCGATGTTCCTATAAATACTTTCTGACACGCGAAATATAAGAACAATGACATCTGAACTGGATATTGTTGTCGTTGTTTGTTTGGTTAAATTATAATGCTATTGCGCTTTGTTAAGCACGCAAATGTTAATTTGACTTTATTATACAATAAATCGTTTGGGAAGATTAATCATATTCTAATTTCTCTTCCATGGTGAAATTACACAGCACGAGTAATAGTAGTACTGAAAACTAAGTTGAACATTAAAAATGTACTTCCTTTATATGTTGTCGTCTGCAATATATCCCTGATAATGAAGTAATGAATGAATTTCTTATCGTATATGTCAACGAAAGGTTTAATGTTGTAATGGAGTGTATGTCATCCGCGATTCTGTAGTGATGAAAAGATTTGTAGTATACACCAACAAAAGGTAATGCTTTAATTGCGCCCTTTTTTCCATTTGTTATCTTGGACAGAAGGTGTTAGGTAATTGTATCGATTCCTGAACATTGCCGTTCCTTTCGCTTTATGTTATAATGGAGTGTATGTCATCCCAGACTCTGTAGTAATGAATGAATATCGTATATTCCAACAAAAAGGTTTAATGTTGTAATAAAGTGTAATTTCATTTTAAGACCTAACCGATTGAAGCTGTCGTGGGATCCTTGGAATGTTTTCAAAAGCACGTAATTAATCAAGTTAGAATTGAAGAATTGCTGTTGCTTCAACCACCACCAATATTTGTTTTAAAAATACCAGTTGCCTAAAAGTAAGTAGCTCTGATGCAGTTATATTTATATCTTCCCCAACAGGGTCGGAGATATATTGTTTTTCACTCGGTCGGTCCGTTTGTCTTGTCTGTCCGTCTTGCACAAATGCGTCCGCTCTGTAACTTGAAAACAGTTTGATATATTTAAATGAAACTTTACAGAAATGTAAAGAACTATAATACGACGTGCAACAGATAAGAACCATAACTCTGGTTAACCTATTTTTTTAATTATGGCCTTTGTGTATTGAAAATAATAAATTGTGTCATTTACCAGTGTCCGCTCTGTAACTAGAAACTGTTTGTGATGTTTTCATATGACTTTACAGAAAGGTTAAGCACTATTAGACAATGCGCAAACGACAAGAACCGTAACTATGGCTCTACTACTTTTGGAGTTACGACTCTCCGAGACCATTAAACAAGGTAAAAGGAGACACACCACATTACTAGAAGCAGTGTTTTCATAGAAACCAGATGTCCTCCACCGTGAAGTTTTAGTTTTTCTACTGCCGTGCCCTTGAAAATTAAGTCAAGGTCACTTAAATCCTATCAGTTCTTTGTTATGTCCCAATTATATAGCCACAAAAATGTATTAAGAATCCAGTCACTGGTTTACACGACATTGTGCGGACAAGACTGTCATGCCGACGCCAACACCAAAGAAAGTATCACGTCAACGCCAACGGGGTCCGCACCAAAATAAATGTATCCTCCACGTAGCTGGAGCATAATTACATAAAAAATCAGCAAATTGTGGCTACTTTCTTTTTTCATGAAAATGACGATGTATCACTACTATTTTGGACTTCATGAAATTTCCATAAATAAAAGTAAGTAATATAGAGAATACATATTTAATATATGTATATCAAAATAAATTACGCTTTTGAGTGAAATAAATTCATTTTTAAATATATTATCGTTGCTTGTTCAATAAAAAATACTGTCCCGCTATCTCCATTTAGAATAGTGCCGTTTATATATGCTTTGTACAATAGCTGAAAGTGCTCATAAAACATTAGTAGTATATTAATAGCTTGTAATATGAAAATTTATATAATACGATATTTGCAATCGTCACCATATTGTCAGTATAATGTTAATATATGTCGCCAAAAGGTCTAAATAATTTATGATAACATTAGAATTATATGGAAGTAAAACATTTGTTAGAAACTTCCATGTTGCAACATGCATGGACATACACTCCATTACAACATTAAACCTTTCGTTGACATATACGAAAAAAAAAGAAGTTAAGTATGCTTAAATGTGTGTGTGTGTGTGTGTGTGTGTGTGTGTGTGTGTGCGTGTGTGTGTGTGTGTGTAGTGTTATGAGTTTCCAAGGGCAATATTTTGACATTTATTTTTTAAACTATTTCCGATCCTACAACTATGCAGGCAATGTAATGTTTCAAAGGATAAGATCATGTACTGGAGCAATCTTATCATCTGTTTGCTTCGATGCTTTTGTCCTGTTATAAAGGGAAATGCGCCACATTTGCTTTTTCGTTTGAGGGTGACTCAGCGACAAGATATTCTCTCCATTGTCACATGGAATTTATTTCCCTTAGTTCAAAAGGCAACCTTTAAGAAATATTAACGATGAAAACGAACATGGGATAGTATGTATCCGGCAATGACTTCAGAAAGGTGAATTTCCGATATATGTGTAAGACGTGGAATTTCTCTGAAAAAGGCTGCATAATTCTAAAGTCATAGGATTGTAATCACAGGATTGTAACCACATGGATGATAGTCATTTCACCTTTATAAAATAATATTTCTAAACATCTGTACCTGGAATGGGCATATGGTCAAAACTACTCTCATTAAAAGTACTGTCAGATTTCTCAGCTGGAGTTTCCATTACCTTGAAGAACAAACGAAAAGTAGGCAGAATGCAATCAAATGGAACAGTATTAATTAGACACATTCAGGAAAAATAGTATAAATATACTTCTTTGACGCGTAGTTTCAAGGTATTTACGAGTATGCTAATAAAGCAGACCAGAAAACAATCTACTGAGAAATATCCAGGCGAGAGGTCAACTAAAATGCGCACCACACGCTAAGATTTCAAAACGAATTTTAGACTTTATTTTGGATATTATTACAGGTATCTGAACTTCGAATAACTGGGTAGAAATAATGTTTTTCGAGACTAGATTTCCTATGAAAAATATTCTACATTTTTTTTTCTATAATTTTCGGATGATTTTACCTGACAAGCGTCATTTCTTGAAATTCAGACCGCTTTTTTTATGCGTACTTTTTTTCAGTCTATTGATATACCGGTATACATATTTATAAGGACTAGGGATAAGAACATTTGATTTGAAGTACAGCAACTTGATGTTTCTTCATTAGATCTATTGACACTTCACTAGTACAGTTTAAAACAATTATCACGAAAACGTATTTTATTATCAACAGTATATGATCTTTGAATATATTTCGTTTTACTTCTGTTTCTAAACAATCAAATTTTACGCATGTCTTTCAAAACAATGTAACAGTTAATAATTCTCTTACAAAACAAAAACAATACTGCATAAGTAATGAATTTACCTCTTTTACACCGAATCGAGTCTCCTCTATTTGGGTAATGTCCGCATCCTCTCTTCCTTCGTTAAGTTTTTCTGCAAACATACAGAAACTATTTTCAAAGACTTGGTATTGCTTACAGTTAAGAAAAAAATATCCGTCGAAAATATGAAAGACCAAGCAAGAGCCATAATCACAAACTACATCGACGACAACGATACTCAGCGTAAAAATGGCAAAACGACTACCTTTATTTTCTCCACAAGAAGTGGTCATAATGCAAAAAAAATCACCCCAACAACAAAGACCTTGTGGTCCCGGTGTTGCTCTTCGTCTATGTAGCTTTTTGGTTAATTCTACGAGACGATATATATTAAGTCTTGCCTTGTGTTTTGTCCTTGTGTTTGCAGTCCCTTTAACATTACGATTACCTCGCTTGGGGAAGAGAGAGCTGGTCTGTGTGCTTTTCGTGTGTTTGTTTGCTTTGCGAGTGTTGGTTTGTGTCTCTTTCTTCTTCCTCCTGATTTCAGGGATTGGCTGCGACTTGTAATTGTGGCACTCTCCGAATATTTCATTTTGCTTTCCTGAATGGGTAAAATGCAAAAACATAAGACGCTACATAAAGTCTGAACGAAGTAAGAACCACGCGCTATAGAAAAAATAGCGGAAAAAATGCCACTATGGAGTTTGAACAGTGATAAAGTGTAAAAAAATAATCAAGATTAGAAACGTTTAAAATATTTGTTTTTTTTTAAGAGGACTAGCAACTCTCATTTAGGATGTTGATGATCAAGCTAAAATTTTCTTGTGTTACATTAGTTCGCTAGAAATCATTTTGTAATATTCGCATAAAAAAATGATTTACAAATCACTAGAAGTGTTTGGAAACAAAGAAAAAAAAACTTTCTAACTTGGATTTTTGTGCAGACAATGTAAAGTACATTTATGGTTTGATAATTTCCACATCTTAGCGATCCTTTAGTTTTATAATTAGCACGGAACGCAGATAAATTATTTCCTGTTGTAACATTGTATAATAGCATTTTAATCTGCATATCATTTCTATATTACGCACAATTCCGAATTCATTAAGAACATTTGCACTAAGTAAATCGTGGGCAATCGTCTTTGCATATCCTAATATTATTGAATAAGTTTGCAATATACATGTAGAAAAAAAGGCGTCGTGTACACTTATCTAGGATTGTGATATTTGGAAAGAGACAGCTCGCTGCTGATCTTTTCGTTTCTTTCTTTCTTTCTTTTTTTCTTGTTATGTTCTATATATTTCACTGTTCATTGCTCTTTTCCGTAGCGCTTATAGTTAGTGCTTATGAATGATACACTGGATTATCTTATATACTTTGTCCGTTCATAAACAATTTTAGCAAAATCGTATTTCTTGAAAATGGACTTTAATTTACAAGCTCTGAGACAAACTTGCATGAGCATGAGAATTAATCCACGGTTTTGCTTGATTGGCTGAACAGTCGAAATAACCGGTAAATGACCAACCATGTTTAAGCATTTCCTTGTAATGTTTCATATGATAACTTAAATCTTTAAATCACAGTGCTAAAGTCATATATCTGTCAACAAATGATGCAAATTAACACTAGGTAAAACAACAAATGTAGGCCATGTCAGGAACAGTTTAATATTATACCAGTATTGAGTGAGGCATCTAGACTCATTGTCTTCTTTGCAGTATCCCGCGCTGGTGACGACAAAGTTTGCTCAGGTGCGACTTCAAAAATCTGTGAATATGACACTTAATTAAATATTTTAGAACTTTGGTTCTCTTCATACTTAATAACAATATTAAGAACGAGCTGCATTATAGACTAACATGTAAATTCACACTTCATTATCAATTGTATAAATATATATATTATATGTATAATATTCACGTTGTATCTCGGTTCTGCAGCCAATATCTTTAGCATATATTTTTAAACTTTAACATGTTGAAATGGTCTCTTATATATTATTCAGAGATTCTAGCAGAACAGTAGTCACGATGGGTACAACACAAGTAGCGGGGTGGTGATGGTTGAAGTTTCTATCATTTCTTCGAAGTTAATGTAGCGTGTGTCACAATTATATTGTTGGAGCATTTAGAAGTCATTTTAACACACAATTTTATTGAAATTAAAGATTGTAATTTCAACAATGTTGAGATATCAAGTTATCCAATGAACGGCCAAAGTATTAATCGCGGCTTATATGTCACACTGGTTAGATGTCGGTAACATTTTTTGTTCAAGATTTTTTTCTGCGATAGTTGATGTTGCAAAGGATTTTAGAATATGCATGTTTGTATACCTCGAGTACATCTAATTTACCATCGATTACATCTAATTTACCATCGATTTATAATTTACCTGTGGTTGTTGATTTCCACGACTCTCTGCTTTGGCGTCTTTGTAGTCATTGGTATTACAATCTTGTTTTTCTGTACAGCAAAGAAAAAATAGTAAGTATGTCTACTTTGTTTAAGAGCCAGATTGTAAGCTCTCAAATACAAATACTAAGACTAAGTCGCATCAGGTTTTAAGCCTAAAAAGGACACGAAACGAATATGTGAAAAAAAAGACACAACGCAGTCGGATTCTTAAAAAAAAGTCCGGATATATCTTAGAGGTTAAAGCTACGTCAATACTTTCTGTATGGTATTAAAATCAACGTTTACAGAATATAATGTTTGACACTCTTCCCCTGGTATCTGACTTGGGATGAAGACTAAGATAGTAATCACTTGTGACCTTCTTCGGTAGTTCGTTTTACATAAATACAATTACTTTGTAAAATACCTATGGTCGAATTAATATTTAATGACTCAAACATATTATTACGATACCTAGCTTTTGTTTTGAATAATCCTTCTATGTCTGCCAGCTGAAATTATATCAGGACTTACCAATAAGTCCAAACTTTATCCTTAAAGTTACGACTTATAGAGAACTCTTTACAATCAGAAACATACAAGTCTGCATATATGTGTCCAAAAATAAATGCAAGTTTAAATAATTAAACAAAACGACAGCAGTCATTCAATAATATAAATAAATGTCAAAAAGATTGCCCTTGGAAACAAAGAACACATTACAGATTAGAAAATGGGAGTCTCGGTTTTATTGAGACTCTTCATAAGCAGTGATGAAGTTTGCATCACTGCTTACGCCCTCTAGTGTATACATGAGCAGAACTCCATTTTCAGATATACCACAATGGGTCCAATAATCCCAAAGGAAATGAAATATAATCTGCACTATTCTGATTTATATTACGTCTCACATTATACTGGTAAATCAATTTTCTACAAACTGTTATTTAATTTACAAAAATCACTTACCTATTCTTGCACCAAGAAAAGAGCCAAACATTCTGCTTTCTTGATATGCCATATCTATGTTGGGTACTATATCTGGAAATACCAAATTGGTAAGTTCTATTTATATCTATATTTAAATATATATTTTTTAACATGTATATATTTCCAACCGACGCGACCGATTACCGACTGTACTTATTTGTAAAGCTGCGTTATTGGGAACTTAAGTAATGAAAAATATGCTTTTCATATCGACATCTTTGTCATTCAGTACAACCGATTTTATAGACAAAATTCTGCAGTACAGATGACAGACTGATAGTTTATAGAATAGTGTGGCTTTAAATATTATTCCCCTGTATCAGTTTACTTTTCTCTTACTTGTTTTTTTACTAATACCAATACCAATATTTATTCAACATAAAACATTTTTTACACTTTTTTTTTTTTTTTTTTTGATTTTTGTTTTGTTTTGTTTTTCATAGCAAACACATACAGTGAAGATATTTTTTTAAACTGAGCAAAAGTAATAAAAAATACAGAATATAAAAAACACAGAGGAACATATATATTAAGATGTCTTTTTTCTGGTAATGTAGTTTTTTCTGGTAATGTTGTGTTTTTTGGAAAGAAAAAGTACATCCGACTTATGAAATTCAGTTTTTTCATGACAAAATATATGAATGTAGACAAGTTGCATATGGCTTAATTTGTAGTAAACGACATAAACTTAAGTTTTTACAACATGTGCCGAATTATGGACCCTAAATTTCGTCATTATTTGCCAATGAAGAATATAGTTAAAATCAGTTATATTAAAACACATTTTAATATACCAAACTTATAACATAACAATACTAAACAAGAAAACCATAGTAAGGCAAGAGTCTTACATTTCAGATGTTAAATACTATTCTTTTTATTTTATTATATTTATTTATTTATCTATTTATTTGTTTACCGTTTTTCACTTATTTTCAATTCTGTGTTTTTGCGGACTTAAGTAATGAAAATCATGCTTGTCGTATCGACATCTTTGTCATTCAATACAAACGATTTTCTAGACAAAATTCAGCAATATAGATGATAAAATGATGGCTATTCAAAATATTGTAGCTTTAAATATCATTTACCTGTAGCCTCTCAGTTTTACGAACTGTGCCGAATTATGGACCTTAAATATCGTAATTTTTGCCAATGATCATATAGTTAAAATGTTGTTAAAAGTTATTCTAATCATATCTAACTTGTAATATAATAATACTAAGCAAGAGTACCATAGCTGGTGAATGTGTCTTCAAGTTCATATGCTAAATACTATTTTTGTCTGTTTTATTCTTACCACTATAGCTGCTGAATGAGCTCTCACTATATGAATCTGGTAGTTTATAAGTTGGATCATGTGCATCTGACGTATCAATATCCATAATATCTGCAAAAAAAATACATTTATTTAGAATTCAATAAGTCATAACCCATCAATGCGAAATGATAATACTAAACCGAACTATAACACAGAGCTTTACTGGAAAAATGAGGGAGCCAGTTCTTTGTTATGGATTTTTAACATAAGTCATTAAAATGAAATTTTAACATAAACATCTCGAAATTTGAAAGAGGTTCTGAAGGATTCAGCCTTTCCAACTTAAATTTAGAGATAAAACTATAAAACACTGGCCATGTTTCAAATGTAAGAATGCGTACCACTTTCAAAAGTTGATGTAGCTTTTCCATCCAGTTCAGAAGAAGCTTCTTGAGTACATTTTAAATCAAACGGATCATCGTCAGAGTCTGAAACGAAAAGGAGACATGAAATATAAGTTGTCATCTTATGATAGTTTATATTTGCTGCTGTAACTTAAATAATACCGTTCTAAAATCGTCGTTATGGTGTTGTTGGTTATTTGTTTGACGCATTGTTATGTTGTTTGATATTTTTAAAGATATAAAATAAGGATACTTATAAAAGGCCATGATCAAAAACGATAGCCAACCTAAAATAGAAAGACAAGGGTACTAAGGAAAAGTCACGATAAATATCCAAGCCGCCGAAAGAAAAAAAAAGGTTTAGTTACATTAAGATGTACGCCAATACAGGAGAAAACGAGATGCAAGCCATACAGAAAAATCCATCAAATATATTAGAAACAGCAAAGGAGCGATCCCTTTAGGCGGTAAATAGAAAAACAAACCTACTGGAAGAGGACGGGCTTCAACTCCAGAGTTTATGAAAACAAAATGCACAGATAATGTTGTTAAACAGTCTTATTCGTTGTCTGCTACTTTTGATTGTTAAAAATTTTGTATTATTATTATCATCTTTATTCTTATTATTATCTTTTGTTTTGATTTGATCTTCTGTTCTGGGAAAGAGCTAGTGTCTTTATTAATGTGGTCATCATTTAGCTTCAAGGTGCCTGAATTGGACAGAGACCAGTAATTGTGGCTATGTAAGTTTATCATGTATGAAATATGAAAACTAATGACATTGTCGTTGGATTCACTTTTGTTTTCGTAAAATCTTCCGAACGTAATCTACATGTAAACACTTTGATATTAACGAAATTGTGTCTTTACCTGAATCAGCAATTTTTTTTTTGTCTTGACGTTCCTAAAAAAAATACAAAATACAATTTGATAATCTTGAACAACAGAGAAAAATTATTTTGATTCTAACATGATACAGAAAGGAAAATCGACACTGTTGCTATGTTTTCCAAAGAACTCTTTTGCAGCGTACGTCGCTAGAAGTAAATTTTTACGTGTGACGCCCTTTTGCATGCATCGCCTTGGCGACGCGAATAATTGTAGTTTGATCACGCTGATGTTTCCATAAGACTCAGAATCAATGGGAAAACGTTAACGTCATGTTAGAATTTCGAATAACTGATATTATAATACATTCCCTTTTAAATATTTGGTTTTGCTGCAAACTATTTTTTTTCTTTTGTTTGCTTAGAGAGCACATGCCATGAAATCTTGTCGATAATTATGTTACAGTATTGAAGTGTTTACCTTGTGTTTACGCTTAGTGTTTCCACATAATTGTAAGCTTATATAAGAACAACTGCTATAAAGTATTGTTTTCATTGCATTAAATACGACTTCCGCAAAAGGCTATTATCTTCTAACGTGGTTATAAGCTCTTGGGCTTCCTTTAAAATTGCTGTTGTCTCAGGAAAAAGAAGCTGAGTACAAGCAAAATGCCATGTTTAGTGTAGTCATATTAATATATTCACTACTGATTACAGCATAGTAGAAAAACAAACCTTCTTTCTCCATGGTAAGTTACGGTCATTTTCTCCATAGTCGTATTTTATTTCTTCTCCAGCTTGTATGGTACTTGTAGAGTACAAACACAAACGAGGATATGTATCAAAAACATTTAATTTCATCACGGCGTTGCAATCTGGTGCAGATTTTGGTGAATCATTGGCAAACTGGCAAAGTCTCCCGTTCGTCTTTGTGGCATCAATACTGTAAATAGTTGTTATAGGCACTATACATGTAGCTAAACATTTAGACTGAGACTGTTTCAACATTATCATTAAACGTACTCAAGAAAGATAAAAGGCTTGGGTTTGGGGCTTGACGATATGTCTTTGGCTTGGCCCGCCGTGGTTCAACTATTGGCTTTCATTTAATCTGGCATACGGTAGAATTAGCCATGAGTACTCGTCTTTGTTTATTATAGTGATTAATTTGATTTTTGTGTTTTCGCTTTGATGCATTGACTAAGTTGGGAGCCATTATGCGAACCGAATTTTATGTATTTCTATACTAAGAGTAGCATCGGGACCCAGGGTGAAGTTGGCTAGCTGTAAAAATGCTCTAACCCCCCCCCCCCCCGCCCCCCGGTGGTTTACTCTACTGACAGTTCTAAGGCGGTGGTCCCGGTGTTGGTCTTATTCTTCGTTGCTTTGTGGTTTATTCTAGAGGCGATTTGTTTTATGTCTTACCTTGTGTTACTTTGTTCTTGTGTTTTTCAGTCATTTTAGCATTGCGATTACCTCGCTTGGGAAGAGAGAGCTATTCGTAGTGCTTTTCGTATGTTTGTTCGATTTGTGCTTGTTTGGTTTTGTTGGTTTTCTCTTCCTCTTGGTGTCTGGGAAGGGCTGCGGTTTGTGATTGTGGCACTCCCTGGACTTTTCTCTTATCATTTTTTTTTTTTTTAACTTTGTACTTTAGGCTCTTGAGCATAAGGTCGATTTACACCACTCGTTTCACAACTCAAAGATACATGCTGGAATATGACATTGAGAGTTATAATACATAATCGCTGGATATGTGCTTATCAGTAGCTTCACCGCTGTCTGTCGTAAAGCAGCTCGTCTGATGTAGTTTCCAATTTATAGGTTACCGTCGGGGTTCTTATTGGCGCTATAATATGCATGTGCTACTTGCTTTCAGTTTATGTAGCATAAACATTCATTTTATGTCTAAGGCTTTAAATGTTTGCAATTCTTTTTGATTGTGACTTTTTTTTTTAACTTGACTGAATTTTGTACGATGCGATACAATTAAAGGTAAGTGTTATATTTGTTAACGTTGAAATGTATTTTTTAGCACTTTTAATTGTTTAGACCCTCATCATTAACCTTTTTCAGAGACAAGAGCAAACATAAATACATCACAAATATCTTACCAGTGTTCTTTCCCATTGAACTTGTAGTTAAATATATAACATCTCGGGTAAGCTTTTGAATCCTCTTTTGCATACTTCCTGTCCCTGTCTGCTGCCATTTTGGGCGTTATTCTTTCTCCAACGTACTCTAAAAGGAAATCCCCTTTCTCAAATTGACGGGTGGCGAAAAGACCATAACCTAGGTGAAAGAACATGATTCTGTCAGCGACAATGTTAATTGCTTCGATTGATTGCATGTACGAGGAACAAAACAATGTGACGTATACTCACAAGTAAAACCTGCTAACTTTGTTTATTATTGTTATTTTCAGATCTTCGTTTGAAATCAGATCCCTTTTACAAAATTTCTAAGCATGCAATTCGCTGGAAAATCACTGCTATATTTAAATAAACAAGCATTAGTGAATACTTAAGTCGTCCGAATGCCTCTGTGATTAAACTCAATAAAAATAGAATAGAAATGATATCAAGGGTTAGCCATGATTAACAGTCAGGCCCAAACTAAAGTAGTGTTGTTTATGCTGCAGCTAACATTTGTTTGGAAATGTAAAATTAGTGAGTTCAATTTTTGTTCTGCAGCTAAGAATTCTATTGTGACGACTATATTCCCTTTTAACTTCACATTCAGTCTTGTTTTGAGAATTTTGATCAAATATTTGTACGTTTGAACTAGTATTGTGTCTGTTTAACTACATAAGTTTATCGCAACGTTTATACAGTCAAACCTCAATAGCTCGAACACTGATGGCTCGTTTACAATGGCTTACTCGAACTCGTTTTTGAGTCCCTACAAAATTCTTCCGATAGCTCAAGAAAACAAATATTTAGGAAAATTTTTATTATTTTATCATGAAATTGTATGTTGTGTGTACTCGTTAGAATCGTCTCATCGAGGCGACTCAAATACGTACACTCAACATACAATTATTGTGTAGAAAATCAAAACTATTTTCCTTAATTATCGCTATTTGCTACCTGACCTGGCGCAACAATTAACCCTCAGTGGCTCGAACTACCCATGTCTCGAACAAATTTCCAAGATACCAAAGATGTTCGAGCCATTGAAGTTTGACTATATTTAGGGTTGTTGAAGACGGTAGGAGGTCAAAATCTTGTTTTGTCCAAACATCAAGTGAATTGACTGTTTAATTTCTTATAGATGTAATAATAGTTAACTTACCGATTTTATCTGATATAAACCTTTTCTGAAAACCATCTTTGTCTAATCCACACTCACACCAAAATTTGGCTTCGTTCTTTGGGTCGGTCCTCTTTTTCAACTAGACGAAAGAAATTAACAAGATCAGATCATAGTTAAAATGAATAATGGATGTGTATGTCAGTGCTGTTCATTATTGTTCTCAGTAAACCATTGAAAGGAGGACAGATTTAGCATTTATGCGGTTCATGTTTCAAGTCGTCATCTTTCTCTGTTTAACTTGGTTTGTGGTTTACCAAGATTTGGTCGCACCGTAAGCCACAGGGTAAATACTTTGTTGTTCCGAACTGATAAACTGAGTTTTAAGTGCAACATGAAATCGGACAAGTTTTAAACCTATCGATTGTTCAAAAAATTGTACCTTTATCCGGTTGCGATGTCAGTGGCTTTAAAGAGTAGAGTATTGAAATGTTGTGCTCGCAGATAGCTTGAATAGATACATTAACAGGTATATGATGAAAATGAACCTTTTGTTTTGTCTTTATTTTTGTGCTGATAAATAAATTAAGTTGATTGATACTTATTAGAGCCTCTTCTTAAATTTGAGTTGCGCCTAGGAAATACTTAGATTGATTCTACGTTAATCCTTTTCACCCCTGAATTTCCGAAGTAGCCACTTCCTTTTATGAATTTCGACATATCCATTCTTGAAAATAGGAAACAATCCGACTTATTAACAGGATGGCAAACAGTGTTAATCCTGATGCGACGGCAAATAATAAGTCGTGACATCTACCTCTACACTGTTCGCATTAGTATCTGTGCTGATCTACAGGGGTGAAAAGGTTAAGAAAAAAAAATATGAAAAAAATATATCTTACCTTTATAGTTGGCTGTTCAGTCAAACTAGCTTTTAGCTGGAAAATATAGAAAATAAAAATAAAACAAAAAACACTGATAAAACAAACGAAATTATATAGTCTGAAAAAAAGGTTCTTTGGACGCATTGCACGCAATAATTAATTGAAAACTATTGTGATCAACTGCAAGTTTGTTAAATAGACCTCATCAAGTCAGGGATGAACGCTGAAACCTTTCTGTCAAAATTTGCAGATGTTTTGTTTCGAACACTCGTACGCGGTCACAGTGGGTAGAAATATTAAAACGCTGACTCTTAATCATTTGAACCTTTAACCGCTGTTCATTCAGATCCGGGCTTGGACCACGTGTGGTGCAGGCAAGGCTTTTCTGCTTGCAGGTATTGGTTTGTTCATTTCAGGTTCTTCTGTTTGTCCGCATACTTCTTGGTTTGGTACAAACTAAGTAAAATATTCTTATAGGGTCGTAAACCTCAAATATAAACAATTCTCTTTCACTACTTATTTTCCCGAAAGTTTAGCTTATTATTTTTTTTTTTCAAACAAAAAAAAAAAAAAAAAAAAAAAAATCGAGCAATATTACAACTTAAAAACTAAAAAGACAGATAAATTTAAAACTTCTTGCTGGTGTATTGACACAATACAGTTTATTTATTCTTTCTTTCTCTTTTCCCTTGCACTCTGCCTATAAGCGTTTACATCTGTACACCATTAGATAATCCTAAACTTTTATTATTAATATTTTTTTTTTTTTTTTTTTTTGTTATTATATCTGGATAATTGATAAAACATGTATAATTGCTTTAATCTACGAAGTAAAATTATTTAGAACTATGACTTATTGACATGTTTCTGTTGATGTTTAACAGCTGCTCCTAACGTAAGAATCTGAGGAACTATTCTACAACTGTGTCAATAAATCTGGAACAAAGAAGTCATTAAAATAAAAATGTAAATAATAGGAATTTGAAAATAAAATCCACTTACCGCTCGTTTTCCTCGCGTTAGCATAGCCATTTCGCTAGATTTTTTTTTTCTTTAGATCGTCAAGAAATCTTCTTGAAATACTCGAAATAAGTCCGGGCTGTGATATAATGACCGTCAGACAACAAAGACTGCAAACGGAAAGATTCGTAACTTTTCGGTAATTTCCGGACAAAGTGTATTTTTTTCTGAAAACATGGGTAGTTGGATTAACAAGAAAGACACATAGAACTAATTATTAACACTTTTGAACAGACAATGGAAAAAATCTATTTCATTAAGTAAGAACAGAGTACTATCTCGATCTTTTAAGGATATATTTCCTAATAACCTCTAAAAGTCTGGAAAACTCTCTGTCTCGGAAAGGTCGCAAAAAATATATGTGGCTGAACGATAGTTTTTAACATACGACCGTCAAAGCTGTGGCATATCAGATTTCATGGAGATCTGCAACCTTCACAGTCCGCAAACATTATTTCAAGTTGTAGTGACTGGCGTGTTTTGCTTATAAGAGAAAGAAAGAACGTTTTTACTTTTCCGCGACCGAAACATATATCTGTTCCGCGACAATGGCGCGGAAAGGTCGCTCTACTGTCTACCAAAGGTAGGATTTGTATTAATATATATATATATATATATATATATATATATATATATATATATATATATATATATTCCCAATTACGACAATAAATATTTGCATAATCTTGCCAATATAATATTAACCTTTACTAAGTTTACCTTGCTTTGAATTTTCCCGAAATTTACCTCCAAGAATTTCGCAAAGAGTCCAAAAGAAATCTTACCTGAAATGAGAATAGATCTGATGTTCTGTATTCTCAAAGCAAATCCCGACTGAAAAATCGCAGAGCGGGATAGCATTAATATTAAAACAGAGTTAGCATCAAAACCTAGGTTTTCGCCTTTTGTGGCTAAGAGGTGAAACCAAATTAACCCAGGAGCGTCTAAGTTATATTTTTTCATACAACTCGAAACTCGAGCCATACAGCCAAATTCCATTCCCTTTGAGAAGTTCTGATTCAGCAAAACGAAATGTCTGACGCTAATGTCTTACAACTATAACAAAAACATGCGTAGACTCAGTTCAAGACATAAGTCACGTAAAATAGGTAAAGTGCTATAGATAAGGTATTTTCATAACTTTGTTACACATGCCCAGTCGTCCAAAAAGACACGACCTCGTGTCTAAAAGACATTTTGCTTGAGGTCTATACTATTGTTTACAGATTCTTTATAATACCCAAAGACATTAATCTAAACTCCAAGTTCTCAAATTATGCACAGTTTTATCGATATACATAAAAGAAAAAGGATCATATATTTAAAATCATTATTATAATCAAAGTATTTCAAACGCTTCCACTTTCAAGTGGCAGAAAACAGACTCTGATAGCGTCTTTGATATACTTTTTGCAAATCATAATGCAGAAAATTTCCTGTGAAGAGGTGTGTGTGTGTGTGTGGGGTGGGGGGGGGGGGGGGAGGCGGGTAGCTTAAAGATACACCTATTGACCGGTATATGATGTCAAATAGTCCGTTGGGGCTATTTGGTCAGTCCTGGTCAAATAACCAAGTGCTACCTTTCTGAAAGGTGATCAGAATGTGCCAAATGGTCAGAGTTAGACTTTTACTTGTAACTAATCTAAATGTATTGTTGTCTATGTTTTAACAACTTTTACTTTAAAATTTAAATTCATGTAACATTAAGTGTTCATTTGATTGCTGTTGCAGGAAAATGACCTTAAGGTCTGAAAATGTCATTTGGAAACTTGCCAACCTTAATACAAGATCCAGCATCTGCAACTATTTGTCGATTTTAATGTTTTATTATCAATCTTAATACAAGGGGGGGGGGGGAGGGAGGGGCGGGGGCGGGTAGCTTAAAGATACACCTATTGACCGGTATATGATGTCAAATAGTCCGTTGGGGCTATTTGGTCAGTCCTGGTCAAATAACCAAGTGCTACCTTTCTGAAAGGTGATCAGAATGTGCCAAATGGTCAGAGTTAGACTTTTACTTGTAACTAATCTAAATGTATTGTTGTCTATGTTTTAACAACTTTTACTTTAAAATTTAAATTCATGTAACATTAAGTGTTCATTTGATTGCTGTTGCAGGAAAATGACCTTAAGGTCTGAAAATGTCATTTGGAAACTTGCCAACCTTAATACAAGATCCAGCATAAATTCTTTCCCTTTACCCAATAGTTTTGTATTCTTGGAATAACTAATTAATAAGTATTCTGAACTACAGTAATATTATGCAGTCGGACCTCGTTATCTCGAACTCGCTTATTTCGAATTACCACTTATCTCGAAGTGAAAATCTAGTCCCTGCTGTAACATGAAACTATGACAACAGGTAACAAAATAATGTGGAAAAGAGGAGAAATTGCTCCTACCTAAGGAGCAATTTCTCCTCTTTTTCACAATATATATATATATATATATATATATATATATATATATATATATATATATATATATATATATTTATATATATATATATATATATATATATATTTCTAACTTCAGGAGTCAAATTACATATTCGTTTGTTAAATGTGGTTGTTCAATTTATTGTTTTCCTTACTCCATTAACTCTGATATGTCGAGGTAGGGATATCTCGAAGTGTTTCAGTGAGTCCCTTGGAATTCGAGATAACGAGAGTCGACTGTTCTTTACAATGCTTGAAGATAAGCTTGAATTGGGAATCTGCTCATAGCTACATTCATGATAATAAAACATTAAAATCGACAAATAGTTGCAGAAAACATTTCAGAACGCTAAGTTTAAATTATGGTAAAGGAGTAAGAAAACATACGTTTGCAAATCATAATAAAATCGGGTTGGGCCCATTTTAGGATTCGCCAGGAAAGGGGAAACAAAACATATTTAATTTTGACCATTTTTAAATTTCGACCTTTTAATGCGACAGCAATCCTTTACATCTGATGCAATGCAGTTTTTCCTATTTCTTACCATTTATTTAATAGAACTGCAAATTGACTAACAATCCAGTCTTTTAAATTAATTCAGGCTGTCAACTTCGAGCTCATTTTCTGAATCCTGGTCAATAAGAAGAACCAGTTAAACTGTATGGATTCGTTCTCACTGCATCCTACATGTGGCAGCTGAAATGGATATAGATGCTAGAATCCTTTCAGTCTGGTCACAATTTAGGTAACGAACCTAAAATGGTACTGTCAATCTCCTGCGCATCCCATAATAAACCTAAAAGATTGTCCAGTCTATCGATAGTATTGTCCCTGGATGAAAATACAGTTTTGCTTGATTTTTCTTCATGCTGAAGCACCTCCAAATCGTATTACATAGAACATACTCCTAGAGCAAATCTTCTTTTATGGGTTTTACACCTCAGTGCAGCCACAACCTCATCTCTTTGACAAAATGGCAGAACAGACCTAACTGGCGCACAGCAGAGTCATTTGATTTTTGTTCCCGAAGTTGTTTGTTCTGTAAAACATTTTTACTTGTCAAGACATCACGATCACATTTTTGCAACGATTGAATTACTGATTGATTCATTCATTGGTATGTCTGTCGGCATTTGAATCAAAAGGTTATTGTCAATTTTGCCATTCACTATCAGATTTCCCTTCACAAAACACTCGTCAGGTTTCCGAGCTGTAATGATTGTGGCCACAAAAGTCAGTTTATGGACTTGGTAGCATATACCATTCTGCAAAAGAACACCATTTTGATTCAAATGAACCATAACATCCACTTCCTCTGTGCTGTCTATAATTGTTACATATATCTCTTCACTCCTTGGGGCAATGTTTATTTCAATGCTCTGACGTGGTTCTGTCCGAGCTGCGGATGTTGTGGACTGTTTTCTGTCTTATCTAAGCCGCCTTCCTCTTAGATGTATGTACCTCTGGTATGTCTAACAATAATAGCTGTCTACATTAATATCATTCTAGTACATGTACCAAGGGTTCAAACTGTTTGTAGACAACAGTCATTCTTCTTTAATGCTTTGGACAAACAGTTTGATCGTGCATATGTATGCACGTTATATACTCCATTTGGAATCGGGATTTGAAAAATGGATATTAAAGAATGTCACAGAATTGAGCCAGCATTATGACATTAATGATATCATGTATAAAACTAGTCAGCTTATTCATGTTTAGATGGAGTGTCTCTATCAATGTTTCGTTATACCTTTCCTGTGAGAGAGTTAGATCTGGATTGTATATACGTCGAAACTTTAGCTGGCAAAAACTTTTGAGTCTAGAACGTTTTCAGTCATGATGTTTGTGGATAATATAATTAGACTGACAGGATAATATAATTAGATAATATATTTGTGGAAAATATAATTAGACTGACAGGGGGCTTTAAATTACAGATAAATGCATTAAATATGATTAATTTGACTGCCACAAGATGATTTCTGAGTGCATTTGCAAAGATGTCACAAATTTATGTAAAAAATCAATTATTAGGAAACTGTCAAAAACTTTAAAACGCTATTTCTGTCAGAGGGGCTATGTTTGCACAATTAGTTCTTCCGTTTCTAGCCATTGTACTTGTTTACATGTATTGTCCAAATGTTTTTCCAAAAAGGTGAATCATGTGTAAAATTAATACAGTATTACAGATGTTATGAGATAAACACAAATTGTCCAGTCATATCACAGCATGTATACCTCACAACCTCTTTAAAACACTATCATCACGAAAGCACGCCTATATAATTTTGACCCCCTTAAACCCCACTTTTATATAAAAATGGGGTTTACAGGGGTATATATTATTTTTCTTATTTCTGCTCAAAACATAATAATTTTTATCAGAATTTTTTTATCTGAAAATTTTCATTTTCTTTTGGTGGTAAAAACACGTAATGTTTTTGAGGTCGGAGAGTCCAAAGCATAAACTGTTGTTAAACAAGCGTGTTATATCCATACAAAAAACGGGTGGATTTTAAGAAAAGTAACTATTAATGGTCATTTTTTGTATAAACATTACGGAAACAGCTCCGTGTTGAATTTCCTCATGAAACCGGACTACTTTCTGTGAATCGGGACTTTCCGTGACCCTACGGTTCAATACGGAAGAATCCGGAACAAAACGATCGATTTCAATCTATCCCGATATTTCTTATTATCGCGGAATACTTTTAATGTTGATTTAATACGCTCGTAATTAATTCTTTATTTAATCCACATTAATGAGCGTATTTTTTCTCATAATTACCAAATGGATTTTTCAAAGATAATGGGAAAAACGTGTTGAAGTTTTATTGTGAGCGTTTAATTCGTACGTACCATTAACCGTACGTCTAGATCATTTACTCGGAATTTCAGCTGAATTTCTTTAATTTTATATCTACTTCGTAATGGAACACGATTTTCAACGTTTTAACGATATATATTCAAATTTGGGAGTTTGGTTCTGACTGTGTGTCCAATATGGAAGGCGAAAAAAGTCAAGAATCCTAGGTTTATTAATTATTAGCAATTACAGCTTTGAAACTGGGAGTATGACTAGAATGCTGGAAAAACTGAAATGGGAGTCTCTCAAGAAAAGGAGGAGAGACAGTAGACTGATTCTTTTGTACAAAGTTTTAAAGGGTGCTGCCAGCATTCCAACAGATATCATCCCCCAAATTAGGCACAGTAGAAATGATGACTCATTGCCTTTCAGACCCCTGCTGCAAGAACTGAAATTTACAAGGGGTCATTCTTCCCTCAAACAATCAGAGATTGGAATGCCCTTCCAGATTCGATTATAACCTCTGCTGAAGGTGCAGAGGTTGGTGTGGCTAGGTTTACCTCTCTGGTGAAAGCTCAGACCTAATAATGTGTATATTGGGTCGAAGGGTGAGAGGTAGGGACTAACTTGTCATATCACTGGTCCTGGTGAATAAATGTTATTAGACCTGTCACCAGTAAAAATTCTGATTCTGAATCCTACAAGTAAATATCCGTACACCCGAAAAAAATGCTGTGATTTAATATCCATAAATATGAAGTTTGGTTCTACCATAAACAATATGTCCAAAAGATGCAAATAAAGTAGTCTACACTCGACAGTGCAGATCACGATCAGATCTCACTCCTACAGGAACAGTGGAGCAGCAGTCAAATCTACAACAGTCACACCGGCATCAGTAACTCAGCTGGATGCGCGTCCGATTGGAGACAGGAGGTCGCGGATTCGACCCCGTCCAAGGTCGGCAACATTCTTTTATGGAGATTTGATCATGAAATATTTTCTACGGTCATTCTCCTTTCCGATGATTCAAGAAGGGCAGTTGTCAGTTTCTGGCTAAAGAATGTGCACAATACTGGTTAATTGCTTAGAGGACTAAGCCTGCCCAGTAAAAGTGTGGTTAAGCAAACTGACCACGCTCGACAAGAACTCTAAAGGAATAAACCCCTAGGCCCTTATTTTTATCTAACAGCAACAACTCAGCAATATCAAAGTTTATGCAAAATGCGGGAAAAAAAAAAAAAAAAAAAAAAAAAAAAAACTAGAAATGTGTCAAGATGACACGGATGCCCTCGCCCAGGGCCACCCTCATCCACACGCAGGCATTTTGCAAAAAATTAAGTTGAAACAATGTGACCCCTGAGGGACACAAGGTATGTGTGTCATTGAATACATATTATCATAATGAAAAATAATATATATGGTTAAGGGGTGGGGATCTGAATAGTTTCTGAGATATTTGGCTTTTGATGAAATGAAAGGGGCAGGGCATGGTGAGGCATGAACCCAGGGGTCGCAAAGTATGTGACAATGAATGCATCTCATCATAACATGGAACAACAATACATAGGTTTAGGGGTTGGGATCTGAACGATTTCCGAGATATTACATATTTAATACTTCTACATTTTCTTTGGCCCCACCCAGTAGCCCAACCCCAATCCAGAATCGGTGGCCTAAAGCTTGCCTTTTCATCAACAACTAAACAGCTTTCTTCTGTGTAATTATTGTGCTAAATTTTAACTCTTCAGTCTCACCAATGATACCATAGTGATATTTTTAGTCACATTTTTGTATGTTTTCTTGATGACCTGTTATGTATTTTGACCCCTAGCCCCGCCCAGGAGCATGACCCTGGGGCAATGGTACCATGCATTGAGAGGGCTTCTCTAGGTAAGTATCATACCAAGTTTCACTTTTCTAGCCCAAAAGGTATTAAAGTTATAAGCTGCAAGAGAAACACTGATGTAAAATTGCACCTAAACTTGCAGGTAAACTTGAATCTGGTTACGAAAATGAGACACGCACGTACAGACGTAACATCACGGCGAAATGCTATATAAAAATATTATATGCCCCACTCCTGCCTTCGGCATAAAAAATCCTGTAAATATTTAGCAAGATAAGAAGCAGAAACCAAAATGCCATTTCAAGAATTCCAAAGGGAAATAACTCTGCAGGAATTAAACCCTAGGCCCTTATATCAGCCTATCAGCAACGCCTTATCGGCATCAATGTTCATGCAAAATATGAAAAGACATCTGAAATCATTTAGCAAGGTAAGAAGCAGAAACCAATAGAATAGAATGAAACAGCTTTTCAAGAATTACAAAAAGGAATAACTCTAAAGATTTTAACCCTAGGTGCTTTTTTTTTGTCTAACAGCAGCAACTCATCAATGTCAATGTTCATGCAAAATATGAAAAGATTCTTGAAATTCTTAAGCAAGATAAGAAGCAGTAACCAAAACGCCTTTTCAAGAATTACAAAGGGAAATTAACGCAGGAATTAATCCATATGCCCTTATTTTTGTGTAATAGCAACATCTTATCAATATCAACATTTATGCAAAATATGAAAAGATTCCTTAAATTATCTAGCAAGATAAGAAGCAGAAACCAAAATGTTATGGATGGACGTACGTGAAAACAGTATCCCCCCACCCTGCACAAACACAGTTTGTGAAGAGGGAGGGGTGGGGGGTGGGGTAGACTGGCTCCAGTCGTTTTTGTTTTATATCTATTTTTCTTTTTCTCTACATTATTTTTTTATCATGATCCTCTTTAATCCAACTTCAAGTTACCTATGGCTGAACAAAAACCCTTCGCTCGCCAAGGGACTGAAGTAAACAAAAATTCTACAAACTATACAAGTGTTGTGTCCTCTCAAAAAAAAAAAAAGAAGAAAAAGAAAGAAAAGAAAAATAAAGAAAGAGTCTGGGGCCAGACTAGGGGCGGGGTTGTATTACTAAGCACAGGCAGATTGATGGTGGTTAAACCTTAAGTCTACTTCTGTGACCCATCTGTAGGGCACTCACAAAAGATTTCTCAGTATGATTTCACTGAATTTGATACTAAAAACTGTTTTGACTTATAAAATGGAAATTATACCTTAGCAGTTACTGCTTGTGTCTTTCCAATTTAGAGCCAAGGTTATGGCATACACAATCAGTCACATAGACTCAGATCAATATGCACATCTGTGCAGTCTGATTTGTGTCTACACTAATTGTTAACATAATGCTCATATATCTTAAACACTGTTAACAAACAACATAAACCCCAATTGGACTGTGGGTGCACAAGCTGATTTTGGTCTACTACAGTTATGACATAAGTTTGTTTTCTATTTAGAAGTGCTCTTTGATACTGACTTTGAATGAAATAAACTAAAGTAATCTTGGCATCAATGAGAGATAGCAGCAGTAGTTCTATTATCTCTCTTGACAGGTAAAGTCCAAGGTAGGTCAAATACTAACCAGGTCCTTCTAATTGGAATCCTCTGCTTTTATCATAGGTCATCAGTGGAATTTAACAAATTTTTAATTTTACATTTCTCAATATCCACAAGGAAGATTAATCAATATTATATATTTCATTGCACAGAAACTGTTTCTTTTAAATATTTTTGAAAATTGTATTGGCATATGACCTTGTTAAAATTAGATTTATTAAGGAAAAGGAAGTGATACTTAATGGAAACACTAATGATAAAAGCAGAGGAATCCAATTAATTGGACCTGGTTATTTACAGAAAGTAATCAAGGGAGTTAACTGACTGCTTTCTCTCATTAAAGGTCATCAAACTGATCAAAAGTACAATAAAATAACACTGAAACAAAATCTAAAATCAGAGAAATATTTAATCTTGGTAATTTTGTTTCAACATGATGAGTGATAGCAAGCATAATTTGCTAACTTTAAATTCCTCTTTTATTTTAGTTCTTGATATCCATTCTCATAGTTCAGAATATTGTTGTTTAACCTTTCTCTTGCTGAACACGACATACCCTGTCTTAGCAAACAGTGTAGATCCAGATCAGTTGGCAGAAGCCAACTGATCTGCATATAAACCTGGATCAAGTAATCTGATTTGCTAGAAATTAGAAGTGGGCATGGCATCTTAATTTATTCAGCATGACAAGGGCTAATAGTCACTTTCTGTTATGTTAATACATAGCTCCAGATAAGAGGGAACATCCCCATATTATTTTTCTTATTTCTCCACAAAACATACGTTGTGGCTTGCATTAGGAGCCCCTTGGCAAGGGCCTTCTAATGAGTACCACAACATATGTTTTTGTGGAGAAATACGAAAAAGATATCAGTGCTTTTTTGACTTAAAAAAATGCCTTATCTGGGGCTGTGTTAATAGTTCCTGTTTGCATGCTAGCTGTGAGAACTTAATTTAAAATCTGAAACATGCTATAAGGAAAACACACATCCATAAAAGCGGATCCTTTCAGTAACATTCCATTATTCTTTGCATCCTTTTTTAAGTCAAGACTATTCTTTTTCCATGTCTGTTTCAAGAGGACGAATGCCTTTTGCTGCCTTTGAATTCTTCACTTTCAAAATCAAACCAAATCCAAGGTAAGACCTACATCATGTCAAGCTGCTGTTTTAATGCCTGAAATAACAGGAGAACACAATAACAGTTCTTCATTACCCTACTTTGTATAACCTAAATATTTGGATTCATGCCTATAGCTCACAGCCCTTATTTTACTTATCACACTTACTTTGCACGAGGGGACACATTGCAAGGCACATAGAGGCAGCGGTGACTGTTATGTATATGTATTTGTATAGAGCCTTGCTTTCATGGATCACCCATTCACACTTGGTGCTGCTGTCTGTCACCAAGCACCGCCCTGTCCATTTAATACTTGACGCAGGGCATGTGGAGTATAAGATAGGCATACTAATGGTCTGAAATTATCTTGACCCAAGCGGGATTCGAACCCATGATATCCCACTTGAAAGTCAAGGTATGTCAGCTTTTTTCTGTCATATATTTTACCATATTTATTCAAATATAAGCCCCCAAGGTGTTGCAATTCATTATTCATATTGCTAAAATGACAGTACTGGGTCCAAATTGGGGACAAAATTGGAGACAAAAATAAGATATTTTGATGGTATAAACTCGATTTGGCATGTGTTTAATAATGCATTTCTCCTAGAAAAGTAGGAGGGATGTTTAATCGATATGGGGCTCATTTTAGAACAAATACAGTATGTATTCTGTCTCATATACTTAAAACTTTAGCACTCTGTAGATAAGACCATTATTAGAGATGGTCAATTAACATACTTATACTTTTTAGGGGCAGACTTAGACCTAAAAGCAGAAATCAGTTCTTTGTGTGCAGACTTTCACCAGGAACTGACATCTGCCAAGGTTCTTGAAGCCGGGGAAGGGGGAGAACAACTATGGAAGTCATTCATGTCCAATACATCCCCACAAAAGTTATGGGGCCAAGTTGGGATTTGAACATACAACTCCTGGATCTGCAGTCAATTGTGCTATTGACTGCCCTGTGAAGCTTGGCCCACACATAGAATGAACACTGCCAGAACCTTTGCCCTAAAATGGTCAGTAGTAAAAATCTACCTGGGATGCGAGGGCGAGTTTGGGTAAATCAATTTTACTGATACAAAATCTTCACTCCATGTTCAAATGTTGTAAAAAATGCAAAATAATTATTCTACTTGCATAAAGGCTCCCTTGTTAGGTGAATTTTGCAATTAAATTATTTTTTAGTTTAAATTTGTGTTTATATTTATTTTCTTAGTATTTGACATTGCACAAATCTTTTCGAAGGGACTGATCAATCTGTATGTCCTCACCTTTTCCATTTTTATGGAATAGAAATGCCAAAGCTTAGAAAAGCATGTTTTACATCAGCATGTTAATGTAAAGGTAAACATGGATATTAGATATTATGGTATTCAGGAAAAGTCACAGGTATAAAATCATGAAAAAAAGTCTCACTCCACTTCAGTGGTTTTGGAGGAGTAGTCATTTAAGAAAATCCTTATTTAAAAAATTCAAAGTTGCCACGGCAACCAAACAAAATGGCCACTAATTACAAAATTCATAAAATGGGTAGATAATCATCAAAATGATCACAACTGCCAAATATGGTTCACATCACTTCACTTGTTATAGAGAAAACGTGATTTAAGCAATTTCCCATTATAAGTCTGTGGGCATTATTTACTTGCAAAATAATCAGAAAAGCATTTCTGTGCAAACTGAAGAACTTCATCAAACTGCTCCTACAGGATCTGGGTCTACACTATTATTTACCATTCTATCAGTAATATTTACAGACAATAAAATATTCTGTAAATCATGGTACAAAGTCCAATTATATTTGATATATATAATTTGGTATACAAAAGTCACTGGTCAACTCGTACCTTAGTCAACTCGTACCTACTTTTGATCAACTTGTGCTTAGAAAATTTTAAAACTCCTGACTGAAAAAACTACATCTGGAGCTGTGTTCATTGTTTGCTTACAGTCATTGAATACCATGTAATGACTTTAAAACTTACCAAGCCATGGGCAGATTCAGCAGATGACAAACTGACATTATTTTTTTCCCTCGAAAATAGATCTGACACTTTATGCAGATTCAATTTGCATGCAGTGCTTAATCATATTCTCTAGGAAAAAAAAAAAAAAAAAAAAAAAAAAAATTCAAAATGTATTCTACTTAAACCTTTACCAAGCATGCAAAGTGCAAGTTGTTGTGTTGAGGTTTTACGGCCCAGTCAACCCAATGGGGTCATGTCGAGCGCAGTCAGTTTACCTAACCACACGTTTACTGGGCAGGCTTAGTCCTCTAAGCGGTTAACCAGTATTGTGCACATTCTTTCGCCAGAAACTGACAACTGCCCTTCTTGAATCAGCGGAAGGGAGAGACTGACCGGAGAAAATATTTCACGATCAATCTACACGAAAGAATGTTGCCGAACTTGGCGGGGATTGAACCCGCGACCTCCTGGTCTCCAGTCAGACGGCGCATCCAACTGAGCCATCCAGGCCAGCTATAACCAAAAATAGGTACAAGAAGACTAAGGTACGAGTTGACTAGGGTACGAGTGACCAGTAACTAAAACAAAGTAACAATCCCTAACTTCCTACCCACCTAATTTTTTTTTTTTTTTCCAAACCTTAAAACACACATTTTTATTTGGCCATATCAGTGTTTTAACTATTTTTCATTTAAATCTGAAATAAATACATATACTTGTTTCTGTTGGAATATAGCACCTTATTTGGAGCTCTGATCTTTTATTATTATTATTATTATTATCTGCCAATTTATGGCCTTCACACCAGACCTGGTGTACTCCAGATAATACAAATTTTATTTTGGTTTGTTTCATATTTTTTTCTCATACAAAAAAAAAACAAACAAAAAAACATAAAAAAACCCAATCGATATACTTTCTTTAAAACTTCATTTTATGTGCTTGCTGTGGGTACTCATTAGACTTGCCTCCGCAGTATAATTCTATTTATTTGGAGCTTATCTGGACATTGGCCACTTATCTGGAGCTACAAATCATCTAGCTTCTGTCCTGATAAGAAATTCAATTTTTAACTAATCCCTTTGTCTATTTGGGTACCATAAAACTTTCAATACCCTTCCATTTTATGACCAAATAACTTCCTGTAAATACCTTGACAAGATAAACAGACTATTAAATTTAACAAAATCACAACAGTGAATGTATTCTTCACAAAATTTATATTTTCAGTTATTTCATTTGTATCTCTTTTCAGAATATACATTCAATTATAAGGACACATGGCATTTCATCTAAAAGACATTTTGTTTAAACGACATTTCTTCTAATGGATAATTCTAAATGGCATTTCATTGAATATGATATTTTTTTCTAAAATTTATCTTAGAGAGTCTAAAAAATTCATTTAAAATTAATCTTTGTTTATTTTCAAGATTAACCTTCATTCTGCTAAATCAGGGCATTTACCCATCTGGACATTTATCAATTGGACATTTACACACCCAGGCATTTACCCACCCCTCTTAACCTAAAAGAGGGCATTAACCCTTAAAGCGCCAAGAAAACCTGCATCTGAAAATGTCGTCTGTTTATGTGGTCTGCAGAATATTCTTGCAAACTTTTCAAACCTATTTTTGCAAACAGGCAAACAGTGTGGACCCAGATCAGACTGCTCCTGATCTGGGTCCACACTGTTTGCAGAAGTGACTTTTAAAGTAACCAGCAGAAGACAAAGCAGATGACAATAGTTGTGATTGGCGCTTTAAGGGTTAATAAAAAATTGCCCACCCCAAAATATGGTTAATGCAAAAGGTATGTTTCGGAAGTGACCTTTCATTTGTCATATATCATTTTTCTTTTATCTGTTTGTTTAAAATTGGTAAAATGACTTTGTATATTTTCGATAGTTTAAGCTGAAAATGACTTTATATCGAAGGTGAAAGCTGAAAATGACTTGGTATCATGAAAAAACACTGTGTGACCAGTGAAGACTGAGATCAGTCAGCGCATCTGCACAGTCTGATCAATCTTTGCTGACTGTGCCTTCTACAGTCTTAGGGCTATCCAAAGAGGGATGAAAGAGAACCCTTGCTATATAGGATGGATGTACAGAATGATGTGAGTCTTTGCGAGTCAGAGAGGTGTTAGGTTTGTGCGCTGGCTGAAATCATAAATAGCAGTGCATTTTACTGTATCATCTTAAAATTATACTAATTACCAAAACATATATAAACAAGAGCTCCGCAAACTGAGCCTTATACGCCTGTGGCAAATAACAAGATGTAACACCTGTATAATTCAGTGCTCAGGATGTAAACCTTAAGTGGAATTAATTGGAAAAAAAAAATTCAAAGGGACATAACTCTGCTGATATTTGGTGAACTGTAATCTCGAGACATAATGCATTGTTCCATATCATGGTGTAACTATCCTGATTAGATGTAAACTATAGGAGGAGTTAGCCGGAAATGAAAAGTTGAAATTTTCAAAGGGGCATATCTCTGCTAATATTTGGCGGACTGTAACTTCGAAACAATATGCGCTGCTCCACATCATCCTGTTACTATTTACAAAGTTTCAGCTTTATCGGATGTAAACTGTAGGAGGAGTTAGCCGGAAACGAAAAATTTACAGAAATATTCAAAGGGACACGACTCTGCTAATATTTGGTGGACTGTAACCCTGAAATAATATGCTCTGCTCCACATCATGGTCTAAATGTATACCAAGTTTAAGCTTAATTGGATGTAAACTGTAGGAGGAGTTAGCCGGAAACCAAAATGTGTACCAACAGAACGACAGACGCCAGACCCTGTAACATGATACGTTCATTTTTTCAAAGGGCATATAATGAATATTAGATCAAAGTTCAAAGTACTTCAGAGTTATTAACAATTATTCAAACCAATTTTATCATCATCCAAAAATGTTTATTATCAGGTTATGATAAACTAACAAACATTTTAGCAAAGTGAAAAAACAAGAGCTGTCCGATGACAGCATAGCTCACCTGTTTGCGCCTTGTCTACCTATGTTTTCAAGTTAAAATCTAGGTATGACATTTCTCTATCAAATAGTCTTCAAGGTAATATCTCTGGACTGTGAAATGTAGGCTACAATGACCTACATATATTTCAGATTACTCTTACTGTCACATGGAACTAATATTTATGGTATGATAAATCAAATAGTCTTTGAACTATAAGGAAAAAACACTGGACCATGAAATATAGGTCACACTGACATGCATATATTTTAAGGTCAGCCGTTGTATCACAATATTCAAGGTATGACATTTCTCTTATCAAATAGTCATTGAGATATAAGGCATAATCACTGGACCATGAAGCATGGATCATACTGACCTACATATATATTGAGGTCACTCTTCGTGTCACATGGAACTACTAAGGCATGCCATTTCCCTATAAAATAGTCGTCAATTTATCAAGTTATATATGGCATTATCTCTGGTCTATGAAATATAGGTCACACTGACCACACTGACCTATATCAATTTTGAGGTCACTCAAGGTGTCACATGGAACTAATATCCAAGTTATGACATTTCTCTATCAAATAGTCTTTGAGATGTAAGTCATAATCACTGGACCATGAAATATAGGTCAAATTGACCTACATATACTTTGAGGTCACTCTTAGTGTCACATGAAACTTATTTCAAAGGTATGACATTTCTCTATCAGAAAGTCTTCAAGATGTGAGGCATAATCACTGGACCATGAAATATAGGTCACACTGACCTAATTATATTTTGAGGTCACTCTTCCTGTGGCATGGAACTAATATCCAAGGTATGACATTTCTCAATCAAATAGTCATCAAGATATATTGGTTTGTGCTGAAGTTTTACGACCCAGTCAACACAATGGGGCCATGTCGAACACGGTCAGTTTTACCTAATCATATGTTTACTGGGCAGGCTTAGTCCTCTAAGCCGTTAACCAGTATTGTGCACATTCTTTCGCCAGAAACTGACAACTGCCCTTCTTGAATCAGCAGAAGAGAGAGAATGACCGTAGAAAATATTTCATGATCAAATCTCCACGAAAAAATGTTGCCAACCCGGAGGGGGTCAAACAGCAACCTCCCGATCACCAGTTGGACGGGCATCCAACTGAGCCATCGAGGCCGGCCCACACACTCATGAAATAAATATTGACCTTAAGAGGGATTTTAACCTTGTTATCCGAAATCAGGAGCGCTCAACTGACAATTGCCCTCCTTGAATTAGCAGACCCCTGAAAATGATGGTAGAAATAGTTTCATGATCAATCTCTAGAAAAGGTATGCTGCCAAGCTAGGATTCAAAATTGCGGCCCTAGAAAATACTTTATGATGAATCTCCACGAAAGAATATTGCCGGCCAAGGGGGTCGAACCTGACCACCAGTCGGGTGCGCATCCAACTGAGTCACCGAGGCTGGCTCATCGAGATATAAGGCATAATCACTGGACCATGAAATATGGGTCACAATGACCTACATATATATTAAGGAAACTCTTCATGTCACATGGAACTAATATCTAAGGTATGACATTTCTCTGTCAAATAGTCTTCGATTATAAGGCATAATCATTGGTCCATGAATTATAGGTCACATTGACGTACATATATTTTGAGGTCACTCTTCGTGTCACATGGAACTAATAATTCCAAGTTATGACATTTCTCTATCAAATAGTCTTCAAGGTATAAGGCAAAATCACTGGACCATGAAACACAGGTCAAATTGACCTACATATATTTTGACGTCACTCTTAGTTAAGGTGGGCTCGATTAATCGGATAATCTATTGATTTTTTGATTGATTGAGTTGGGGTTTAACGACATGTCAACCCTTGTGGGTCATTTTGTGTCGTCTCCCAGAGAAAGGGAGAAAAGAGATAGAAGAGATAGTAGAGGAGATGAAAGAGAGGGACAGGAAAGAAAGAGGAACAGGAATGAAAGTGAAGAAAAAGAAGAAATAAAAACATCCTCCTCTACCCTTACCTGCTACAAGGATAGCAGGCCTTGCCCAGCTGTAAGCCAATATCAGTTGGACGCCCCGGTGAAGTAAGATAAATGACACCTTCGCACCACCCAACCACCCCCAGGATAATCTATTAAATGATTGATAAATTCTACAAAAATGATTAAAGAGGGTTGCTAATTATCGATGGTTTGACTTCTGTGTTTGTTACTTTACCATATTTACCCTTAGTATTCAGACACCTCAGCTCCTTACCATGTACATACTTTATCTAAAATTTGAACAAGTCCAAGTTACTATCCACTGTTGTGTCTAAAAAAGCTGGGTGAGTGGCAACAATTTGTAGATCCTGATGAGATGCAGCATTTGCGCCATCTCATCTGGGTCTATACTGTTTGCTCAGACCAGTCTGACAAAATACGAACAATAAAGTATAACATATGAAAGGGTCATGCTCAAATGCTTGAAGTTTCAATGGCCCATTCAATCAAATGGGGTCATAATCAGCACGGTCAGTTTACCTAACCACACTTTTAATGGGCAGGCTAAGTCTTCATAGCGGTTAACCAGTAGCGTGCGCATTGTTTCGCTAGAAACTGACAATTGAGAGAATGACCGAAGAAAATATTTCATGATCAAATCTCCACGAAAGAATGTTGCCAACCCTTAGGGGGTCAAACCCGCAACCTCCCTATCACCAGTTGGACGGGCATCCACTGAGCCACCGAGGCCGGCCTATACACTCATGAAATAAACATTGACCTCGAGGGATTTAAACCTCATTATCCGTAGTCAGGAGTGCTTAACTGACAATTGCCTTCCTCGAATTAGCAGACCCCTGAGAATGATAGAAATAATTTCGTGATCAATCTCTAGAAAAGGTTTACTGCCAAGCTAGGATTCAAACTTGTGGCCCTAGAGACCTGCAGTCTAAAGCACTACTGACTGCACTGTTCAGCCAGGTCCAGTTCACTGATTTTTTTTTTTTTTTTTTATTTGGGTTTTACAGCCCTTTCAAGAATATTTCACTTATATCGATCTGATCGTACATCAGAGGTGGGCAAAAACAGGAGAACAGGCGGAAAACCACCTGGCCATCAGTAAGCAGAACTTGGCTTTCCCATGTGACCCGAGCGAGGCTCCAACCACAGCGGTGAGAAACCTCATGGATTAAGAGTCAGTTCGTTTATCCTCTAGGCTACAGGGGCCTGCCCAATCCGCTGATGATCACTCTCTAAGTAAATTATTTCTAGCATAAGAGGGCAGCACTATTACTCTGCTACCAGGCCAGATTTTGTGCAAGTGTTTCAAAGTCTGCCTGGCAATGGTTCGACAAATGATTTAAATGTATATATAGTAGCCAGGTAACATTTCGAGACCTAACTTTGCATGCTGGGTACCCATACCATCTTTTAGAAAATCTTGGCCTCAGGTACTTCCATTTCATCGAATGTGCATTTCTTTTTACTGAATATAGTTAAATTGCACATGCATATGCCAAATTGCACATCCAGCTTTTTCAGATATTTTGATACTTGGTGGAAAAGTCTCTTACTTGAAATTTTATTTAAATTTTTTTGCAAGACCAAATTTTTATCAGATGTCTGGTATTCTACAGAATTTATATAACTGGCCCTGTTAATTCAATTCATAAGCTACAGAATAACAACTTCTGTACTATGATGACAATATGATATGCATGCAATCTGTAGCTTGTCCGATAACTGGTGTATGACGAGTAAGGGTGTCAGAAGGCGATTCGTTTCTGATTTTCTATAAATGAATAAGACCGTATTAATAAGAGATGTTACTGTAATTGACTTAAAGACAAAAATGTTGTCAAACATAAAAGTACAGCGTAAACACTTAAAAACGACGATAATCAGTAAACTTACATTTTGTGTGGTTTATTTTCCGCGATCTTCTTCTTCGTTCCAGCCAGCTTGTTAGTGATGTTAAGAATATTCTGCCGGTAATGGAACACCTCTTCTTAGGGTACTGCACCGGATTTAATTTGGGATTGTCTGAACAAGAAGTTCATTTGCTTTTGTTGCAGAATCTCTCTCTCTCTCTCTCTCTCTCTCTGTCTAGCCTCATCCATTTTTGTTTCAGGTGTAGGCCTACCTCTCTCTCGCTCTCCAGCCAGCCAGCATTTGTTTGTTTTAGTTATGGTTATACCACACAGTTAACCCTCAGGGTTCGATCCCCGGCCAAGTCATACCAAAGACTTTAAAAATGGTACTAGCCGTTCTTTCATTTGGCATGAAGAAAGTAGAGCTTGTCAGAACTAGTCAGCTCAGTGTCAGTAAAACGGGTAAGGGCGCTGAACTAAGAAACTTTGCGTAGTTAGAGTGGGTTTACCGATGTTTTATAAAATATTGAATTTGTTTTTACAAAAACATGTTAAATGTAATGGGTATTTTTTGTAATGAATTGTACAAATAGCAGTGCGCACTCGGAGACAGTCGGAGAGTTACGGAGATCGCCGGACTGGCGGAGTAATTTAAAAGAAACAAACACGAGGATTTGGGCATTTAAAACGTATTTCTAGTGTATATTTTTATTATCTAAAGGTCAATCTCATCATTAAAAATAAAAACATACTTATTTCGGGACCGAATGTCAATTTCCCACGCTTACATTATATGTGATAAAGCGCACTATTTCTTCGCTAACTCGTACCCCTGATATGCACCCTTTTCCCTATATGTATGGTGCAAATTCGGGGTAGATTTTACACGGAGCCGTTTCCGTAATGAAAGGCTAGACATTTTTGGGATCCATCTTAGAATCGTATTATATTTAAAAACTGTGTTATAACAAATCCTGTTATAAAGAGGTTATCTGTACATGAATCACACAAAATGTCCTAATATATCGCAGAATCACTTTGTTTGACATCTTGCGCATGGCTGGTGTGTATCGGGCGACAATAACTATTACATACCTGTTTGGGCGACAGTCAAAACTGCTGTGGTCGACATTATGCACTATCGGGTCGTCCCCAGCACCGGGAGGTGATAATTTTGACCGTCGCAAAAAGTAATATTTGGTTTACCACACAACCAAAGCTTGTTTTACCATTGTTTTAACGTATCTGGCACGCGATGTGGACACACTGTCTAATTGCCTTATGACACAGTCACGTTATTCTCTTGACGTTGACATCGTCAACCAGGTGAAAGCAAAAACTGATGCCCGTTGCTTTTGCATTCAGTTTAATTGGGTGGCATCACCTTCTAGTGACAGTCAAAGCTATTGCGCGGTCGGTGAAATCACATTTAATAAGTCGTGAAGAAAACATGCACGAGCCAGTTAAGGACTTTGAACTCAGTTAGACAGTCAAAACTATCCTATAACTCTGTATATAGTAGGTTGGGCAATAATAAAAAAACAATGACTTACAATATTTCGAACTGTCGCTCTCTTGGCCATGCATTACTGAAAACTGATTTGTACCCTCAATGAAAACTTAGATGTGTGGTCAGTTAGCAGGTTTTGATAGAATTGAAATGTGGCTATGCACCTGGCCATTATGAGATGGCTGGGAGAAAGGCCTTTTGATACTGAAACATGGTTCCACACCTTTTCTAATTTTTTTTAGTATGATTCTTTTACTCCAATACATAATATATACATAGGGCCTCTGCTGCAAGCATGTTTGTAGATGCAGAGATTGTAGAATAATCAAAGGACATAATTATTCAGCATTCGAATTCAAAATGGCTAATTGGGTAGTTCACCTTGTGGCTTTAATCAATACAAGCGATTTATAGATTAGGTAAACCAAATCAAAATTTACATATACATTTTTTATGATGTCATACACATCTTTTACGTGGTCTGCTAAAAATTTAAACATTGTTAGCAGAAAAATGTTATTGGTAGAAAAAGCAAAGAATTGAGCAGTGAGGTTAAGGAATTAATGGTGGAAAGCTATAAAAGTAACAAAAATAAATCAGAACTGGCAAGAATGTTTTTGAATACCCGGGAGAGCAATAGGATTAGTGATAAAGAAATCTGAAGAATTTGGATCAACAGAAAATCAAAATGGGAGGGGTAGGAAGAAATTGTTCACTGACAGAGACTCAGTCCAAGCTTCTTGGGTGGCAATACTAAATTAGAGATCACTTCAGGATATAAGCCGCATCATAAATGAGAGAAAGGAACAAAGTTTCTGTAAAAAAAAAAAAAAAAAACTGTTCAGTTAAAGTTAGCTGATTCAGAGTATAAATGGAGAGCGGCAAAGAAACAGGGCGTAGTTAGGGAGGTGAACAAGAAAAAGAGGGTTTCCTGGATTAGGGAGAGAAAAAGACGGACTGTAGAAGTGGAATGGAAACGCTGGGATATTCAGAGATGAAAGCCAGATTATCATTGGAAAGAACAACTGTATTTTTATCCGGAGAAAAGATTCCGAAATAAACAGGGCAGGGTCAGTTTAATAGTGTTTTAATGGTCTGGGAACTTTGACTTGTGTTGGCAACATCAAAGCTGAAATTTAGTGACATTTACATCGTTGACAATAACTTTTGGCTTGTTATTGCACGTCATTTCCCAGATGATAACTACACCTTCATGGATGACATTGCTCCCATACACAGAGCCCGTACTGTTCGTCACTACATGAAAAATAATAATATCCATCATACAGAATGGCCAGCACAGTCCCTTGATATAAACCCAATAGAAAATGTGAGGCTAAAACTCAAGAGAGACATAGAACCCCAAGCTGTAAACATACACTCCCCAAATGACTTGTTAGCTGCTGTGCACTATAGCTGGGAAAACATCTAGCCAGCCTATGTTGAAGATCTGTATGCCACGATTCCAGCCTAGTTAAAGGAAGTGATAAGAATGAAAGGCAATTTGACCAAGTATTAAGGTAAAACATTAAGTAGTTACTTAGTTACACTTGTTTGAAATTAGCCTCTTGTTCAGTTGTTGTTGTCGGCCATCTTGAAACTGGTGGATAATTATGTCCCAGTATTTATGTACTATTCTAATACACACAACATACCAATAGTGTATATAAGATCGAAAAGATTTCCCTAAATTGTCATCATTTGCTTACCGATTTGGCACCATGGTTAACCCTCAGTGGTTTTAACTACCCATATCTAGAAAATATTTCCATGTCACCATTTGCTTAACGATTTTGCACCATGGTTAACCCTCAGTGATTTTAACTACCCATGTCTAGAAAATATTTCCATGTTCCCAAAGCTGCTCAAGCCGTCATAGTTTAACTAATCATAACAAGAATTCCGCGGAAGGCGTCATCGTACCTGCCGGGGCAAAAGTCACAAGAGCCACAATCAGAATTTGGCTATTAAATAAGTTTATTTCATTCTTAGCAGTGCTTAGTTGCAAAACTGGGTTGAAAAAAAATGTAGACAAAGTGCCTAATGCGCACATATATTCCAGGCCAGTGCCATTCCCTCTAATGGCTATATCTTCAGCACTGACTTTACGTATTATACAGCCCAATGATATTGGGAAGTTGATGTAAAATGTGTAAAAGTCACTGGAGCGTGAAGTATAGGTCAAGGTCACGGGTCAAGGTACCTGCTAATTCAGTACATCAAGGAGAAGCACTATGCAAGGTATGGTGGTTGTAGGCCTTATAGTTGAGGAGATCAAACATCAACGTAAAATGTGTCAAATATAGGTCAAGGTCACTGGGTCAAGGTAACTGCCAAGCCAGTGTAATGAGGTAAAGCACCATGCATGGTTTAGTGGTTGTAGGTCTTATATGTGAGGAGATACCGAACATCAACATAAAATGTATCAAAGTCACTGGAGTGCAAAATATAAGTCAAGGCCACCAGGTCAAGGTACCTGCCAAGTCAGTACATCGAGAAGCAGTATATAAGATTTGGTGGTTGAAGGTCTTACAGTTGAGGACATATGGAAGAGCGACGTAAAAGGTGTATAAGTCAATGGAGCGCGAAATATAGGTCAAGGTCACCCAGTCAAGGTATCTGCGGAGTCCGTACATTGAGGAGAAGCACTATGCGAGGTTTGATGGTTGTAGGCCTTATAGTTGAGGAGTTGATGATGATGAGTTCAGGTTTAACGACGCATCAACCCATGAGGGTCATTTGCGTCAAAATGGTAAACTAACATGGTTCTGTAATGAAACGGCTATAAAGGTAAGTTATATATGCATAAAATGTAAAACTAGAACGAATTTAAAGATTAAAGCAGTTAGACTTTGTTAAAAAGGTTGATGTGTTTTAAAAAGAAGAGTATATTATCAGCAGGTACATTTTCAAATAAGTATCTCAGGTCATTTGTTTGAAAGAATTGACGTCGCACATGAGAGAATTCAATGCAGTCGATCAGGAAGTGTTTCGCCGTAAAAGGTTCATTACAGCTGATACAAAATGGCTGATCTTCTCGTTTAAGCAGATAAGAATGTGTGAGTCTAGTATGACCTATACGTAGACGAGTAAGAACCACTTCTTCTCGCCTTAATGATCGATAAATGGTATTTTTACCAAGAACCGGTTTTATTTCGTGTAGTTTATTGAATGTCGCTCTGTCCCATGATAGCTGCCATTTGGATAAGATGTACCTGTTGATAAAAGGTTTAAAATCTGTACATGGAAGTTTAAAATTCGAAATTTCTAGATCGAGTGAGGCCTTTGCTTTTACATCGGCAGCCTCGTTACCTTTTATGCCAACATGGCTGGGGAGCCAACAGAATATAATTTCCTTAGTTTTCGATAACTCGTGATGTTTTTCTATCAAGTTCTGAATTTTGGGACTTTTTGAAGATGTGTGGTTTAGAGATTTCAAAACAGAAAGGGAGTCAGAGAAAATAACGAATTTGTTATCTAAAGAATTATTCATAACGTAATCCAAAGCCATATCAATAGCCTTTGATTCAGCAGTGAAAATAGATGAGCCATCAGGAAGACGGATCTTTTCATGGTGACTGCCCGATATATACGCACAGCCAACCTTTTCGTCAACTTTTGAGCCATCAGTGTAGATGTGTTGATAGTCTGAAAGTCGCGATTGTAATTCTTGGAAGTTTTGTTTCATGAGATGTGAATCAGATAGTGACTTTTTGCTATTGTGTAAATCGAAAAGAATAGTTGGTTTAGTAATGCACCAGGATGGAATATCAGAAAAAGAGTGCTTTTGGATGTTTTTAATGTTAATATTAGAGGATTCTAAAAGTGGTGCTATACGAAGGCCGAAGGATTTAATTGCGTTAGGTTTTCTTTCATAATATTCCTGAAATTGTGGTGGAAATGTGACTTCAAAAGCAGGGTTAGAAGGGTTAGCAGCAAGTCTGATGGCGTACTGAAGGGACAATTTTTCTCTGCGTAGCCATAACGATGGCTCATCTGCTTCCACGTTAAGACTCGATATTGGAGACGTACGAAAAGCTCCCAATGCCAAACGAAGTCCTTGATTATGTACAGTGTCTAACATCTGTAGATAAGATTTTCTAGCAGATCCATATACGAGGGACCCATAATCAAGTTTTGATCGAATTAAAGAACGATATAGATGAAGAAGAGTTGTTCTGTCCGCACCCCAACTTGTGTGAGATAACACTTTTAAAAGGTTTAATGCTTTTAAACATTTCGCTTTCACGTATTTTATATGGGGTATGAAGGAGAGTTTTCTATCAAATATAACCCCAAGAAATTTTGATTCGGCAACAACTGGTATTTGAGATCCATATATGTAGAGTGCTGGATCATTGTGTATCTTCCGTTGTTGACAGAAATGAACGCACTGCGTTTTCGATTTGGAAAATTTGAAGCCATTTCTTGTTGCCCAGTCTTCAATTCTATTTAGACATTGCTGTAGATGTCTTTCTATTGTGCGCATATTTTTCGAGCGAAAACAAATACAAAAATCATCAACGTACAAAGAACCATCTGTTTTGTAATCCAGACAGTTTATAATATCGTTTAATTTCACGTTGAATAACGTGGTTGAAAGTATTGCTCCTTGAGGAACGCCCTGTTCTTGATCATAGAGATCAGACAGGGTCGATCCTACACGCACTTGTATTGTACGATCTTCAAGAAAACTTTTAATAAAGTTTGGTAGTCTTCCTTTCATACCAAAGTTATGTAGGTCTTTTAAAATTCCATATCGCCAAGTGGTATCATAGGCTTTTTCCAAATCGAAAAATACAGCGACTACATGTTCTCGTTTGATAAAAGCATCGCGGATAAAAGTTTCTAGTCTAACTAAATTATCATTGGTACTACGTTCAGCTCGGAATCCCGATTGAAGTTTTGTTATAAGATTGTTAGATTCTAAGTACCAAACAAGTCGTTTGTTTATCATTCTCTCTAGTGTTTTGCAAAGGCAACTTGTTAGCGCTATTGGTCTGTAGTTTGTTGGTTCTGCATGATCTTTCCCTGGTTTGGGAATAGGTATAACTGTGGCCAAACGCCAGCTTTCTGGAAAACCTCCTGTTGTCCATATACCGTTGAAAATATGTAAAAGTGTGTCAAGGGCGGTTTCGGGAAGGTGTTTAAGCATCTGGTAATGGATGTCATCAGGGCCTGTAGCTGTATCTTTTGATACTGCGATAGCATCTTTAAGTTCTGTAATGTTAAACAGGCTGTTATATTCTTCAGTATTTGAAGAGGTGAAATTAAGTTTGATTTTTTCTTCTTGTTTTTTGATGTTTTGAAACTTCTCTGAATAATTCCGAGATGAAGAATTATCAAAAAAAGTTTCGCCAAGTGTGTTTGCTATCTCTTCCTTTGATGTGGCCTTTGTTCCACGTTTTGTATTTAAATGGGTGAAACTGGCTGATTTTGATTTACCAGATATTTTTCGTATCATGTCCCAAACCTTTTTAATTGGAGTTTTATAATTTAAATTCGAAACGTAAGATTTCCATGATTTGCGTTTGGAGGCCTTTATTGTTCGACGAGCATTTGCTCTGAAATTCTTTACTTTATTCAGGTTCTCCTTTGTTGGATATCTGCAGAACTTTGATAATGCTTGCTTGCGCTGTTTTATGGCATCTTTGCATTCATCATTGTACCATGGCTTGCTTTTCTTTGGATTTGTCGAGGTTTTCGGTATACTTTTATTAGCTATGTCAAGAAGAGAAGAAGTAAAATCATCTAGAGGGTCCAAGGAATTGTCAAACTTATCTATTTTGAGACTTTCTTCGCATAATAAGTGGTATAATTCCCAATTTGCTTTATTTAGTTTCCACTTTGCGTTGTGATCATTCGTGGAATTATTTACGCTTTCAATAATAACAGGGAAGTGATCACTTCCATGTTGGTCTTCACTGACCGTCCAGTCGAAGTCCAGCAGGAGAGATGGGTGACATATGGAAAGATCTAAAGAAGAAAATTTTCCTGTTGCAGGATGGAGATAAGTGTGAGATTTGTCATTCATAAGACAAAGATCGTTTTTGGTTATAAAGTCTTCAATAATATTACCTTTAGGGTTGTTATCTTTACATCCCCAAAGGATATTGTGACCATTGAAGTCACCAACTAGTATACAGGGTGAAGGGAGTTGTTTCAGTAAAATGTCTAAATGTTCGGTCTCTAAATGAAAATTTGGAGGTATATACACAGAACAAATAGTAATTTCTTTATCTAAAGTAACAGAAACCGCAACGGCTTGAAGATTGGTTACAAGTTTAATTTGTCGCTGCGGACATGAAGAGTGAACTAAGATTGAGCTTCCACCAGACGGCCTCTGGCCTTCTGAATATATATAATTGTATGTATTGAAATCTCTGATATTTAATTGATCATCAGTTTTTAAAAAAGTTTCTTGCAAGCAAAAAACTGATGGATTCAATAAGGATAAAAGTAATAAGATCTCGTTATAGTTTGACTTTAGACCTCGACAGTTCCATTGTATTATTTTGTGATTTGAATTCATTTTAGAGTTGTTAGATTTTAGTTAGACTAGCAACTAAGGATATGTTATTGGTGATTTTGATCTATTATTACTATTGTTGACGTGTGAATGTTCTGATGATCTCGATCTATTTCTATTAGTTCGTGGGCGATCTGGAGCATCTCCTAACTCCATATCATCGCTACTGTCACTCAAAGATCCGAACCTGTTATGTTGTTGAATAACATTATTTGAACCTTTTCGTTCTCTGTTTGATGTGCTTGGTCTTTGTGTTCCTTGACTAGATTTTGATTTTGTTTCTTTCGTAGGTGGAGATGATTGACTTCTTGCTTGTCTTTCTTTCTGTTGTTGTTTCTTCCAATCTTTTCTTATCATCTCAATGGTGGCTTTTTTCAGGCCACCATCTCCTTTTTTCTCTTCAGAAGGTGTCTTTGTTTGATTTTTGTTTGTAGTGTTTGTTTGACCGTTTTGTTTCTGCAGATCTTCTGTTTGGTTGTTTGTGTTTGTTGAACTTGATTGAACTGCAGAGTCGAGAATATTGATCGGATCGGTTTGAGTGGCAGTATCAACCACAGAAACCTTTTTCATAGAAGACTGGGTGATGTTGGCATAACTGATTCCAGGAATTGGAGTTGGGGCCTCAACAAGTTTCCGCGCTTCAATGAAAGAAATATTTCTGGTAAACTTAAGACGTAAGATTTCTTTTTCTTTGTGCCAAACTTGGCATTCTTTAGAGTCAGCACTGTGTTTTTCACCACAATTAACACAGTGCAGTTCGTTTCTACATTGACTTTCTGGGTGTTCTGCTACCTGACCGCATTTCGAACAGATAGGGTCCTTAGAACACCTATCCTCATGGTGTCCATATTTCTGGCAATGATGACAACGCAAAGGATTTGGTATGTAGACTTCTACGTTGACTCTAAAGTATGCTACTTTTATTGTTTTTGGTAGAACTGATGTATTGAATGTAAAGACAAAGGTGTTTGTGTTTTTTAACTCTCCGTTTCGTTTAACTTTGAATCGTTTTATTGCAGTTACTCCTTGAGATCTTGTGCCTTCGAGAATCTCCTCCTCGCTGCAATTCCCCAATTCAGGGCAACGAATTACCCCCTTTGAGGAGTTCAGCGAAGTATGAGGGTACACCCGGACTTTCAAGTCGTGAAAAGTCTGTGCACGTAGAAGATTCTCGGCATGGGCTTTCCTGGATACCTCAATGAGTAGCTGATTCGACCTGTGTAGTTTCTTTATGTTTTCCGGCTCACCAGCTATACTATGAATGACTTTTTGTATTACAAACGGAGATAAAGATGTTACTGGTTTGTTTTCTTCCTTGCTTTCAACTAAAATGAAACGCGGAAAATGTTGAGATGTATCTTTGGTAGAGGTTGTTGGAGGTTGAGTGCTTTCGTTAACATCTGAAATATCAGATTCTGAACATTGTTTAGTTCTTTTTCTTCGATTAGAACCCATGATAAAGATGTATTAAAATTCGTCCTCCATGCTCTCCGCCCACCACGGAGCCCAACAAGGGAACACATCAATGGAGTGGTTTTCCTACTCACTTGTGCTAGAGATACACAGAAGATATACTCGCACGAGCAAAATGCTGCACGATTGACCCGTTAAGCCGCCGCCTTCTTAGGATTGGAAAGGTTAAGAAAAAAGAATTATGGGCAAACGGTGAGTATCAGTATGATACAAAAGACAAGGAAGAGAAAGAAAAGATATTTCCTAGGGCTTGGCGCGACCAGCCGATTGACCGTGCCGGGTCTCACGGACACCCTTCTACACCGAAATCCAGGCCAAAGAGGCGTGTTGAGCCATCAGGAGAGACCAAACTCCCAATAACTCTCAACCTCCAGGATCCCTTCTTCCGGCTTACGGGCTGCCACCCACGGCAATATAGTTGAGGAGATATTGAACGTCGACGTAAAATGTGTAAAAGGCACTGAAGCGCAAAATATAGGTCAAGGTCATTGGGTCAAGATACCTGCCAAGTCAGTACATCAAGGAGAGGCACTATGCAAGGTTTGGTGGCTAGAGGTCTTACACTTGAGGAGATCTGGAACGTTGACGTAAATTATGTCAAAGTCCCTGCAGTCAAAATATAGGTCAAGGTCACCAGGTCAAGGTATCTGCCGAGTCATTACATTGAGAAGAAGCACTATGCAAGGTTTGATGGTTGTAGGCCTTATAGTTGAGGAGATATCAAACGTCGACGCAAAATTTGTCTAAGTCACTGGAGCGCAAAATATAGGTCAAGGTCACTGGGTCAAGGTACCTGCCGAGTCAGTACATCTAGAAGAAGCACTATGCAAGATTTGGTAGTTGTACGCCTTATAGTTGAGAAGATCTGGAACGTCAACGTAAGTGATGTCAAAGTCAATGGAGCGCAAAATATAGGTCAAGGTCACTGGGTCAATGTACCTGCCAAGTCTGGAGGTCAGGGAGATGTGTCATGTAAGGTTTGATGGTTGTTGTAGAATTGTAGTTGATTAGAATACTAACTTGTAGTTGATTAGAATACTAACTGACATAAATGTCGAACTTCGACATAACAGAACTGTTAACAGACGGACAGACAGACGGACAAATGGACAGACGAATGCAAAAACGGGCACCTATGTTGCAAAATCTGACGGTCAGGGAGATGTTTCATGCAAGGTTTGATGGTTGTTTAGTCTTGTAGTTGATTAGAATACTAACTTTGACAAAATGTCGAACTTCGACATAAATGTTGACAGACAGACGGACAGACGAACGGAAAAGCGAACGCCTATGTCCCAAATTCAGGAGGTCAGGGAGATGTTTCACACAAGGTTTGATGGTTGTTTAGTCTTATAGGTGATTAGAATACTAACTTTGACTTAAATGTCGAACGGAGGACGGAAAATCGGACGCCTATATCGCACCCTGCTACAAGCAGGTGCGATAATAAAGACTTTGAGTGTGCTCATTAGAATGGCCTCGAGGCTTCTGTTTAAATGTGTGATACAAAATCTAATTAGTACATGTTCTTATCAAAAATGTAAAAATCATCAGATATCCTCTGAAATGTGCACCCCAGTCAAAATTTCTCTTATGCACTTAATTAATTTGTAACTGACCCAATGCATTAATGGTGTTAAAGACAAACGGACCTTGAGATGTTACAGGGTTTGTTTGTTGGAAATGACATGTTAAGCTAAATATCAATTCAATACCTTTGAACGAGCCTCTGTGATTACGTGGTAAAGCCACACCTTGTAAACCAGGCGTCATGAGTTCGATCCCAGGCCTTTCCAGTCTTTCGAATCAGACTTGGCCCGCCGTGGTTCAGCTATTGGTTTTCATTTACTCAGGCATACAGTACAATTAGTCATGAGTACTCGTCTTTGTTTATTATAGTGATTAATTTGATTTTTATGTTTTCGCTTTGATGCATTGACTGAGTTGGGAGCCTTGACGCGAACCGAATTTTTATGTGTTTCTGTATTAAGAGTAGCATCGGGTCCCAGGGTGAAGTTAGCTAGCTGTAAAAGTGCTTTTAACCCCTTCACCCCGCCCCCTCCCACGGTGGTCCCGGTGTTAGTCTTACTCTTTGTTGCTTTGTGGTTTATTCTACGAAGCGATTTGTTGTATGTCTTTCCGTGTGTCATTTTGTTCTTGTGTTTTTCAGTCCTTTTAGTATTGCGATTACCTCGCTTGGGGAAGAGAGACCTAATCTTAGTGCTTTTCGTACGTTTGTTCGGTTTGTACTTTTTTGGATTTGTCGGTTTCCTCTTCCTCTTGGGGTCTGGGAAGGGCTGCGGTTTGTGACTGTGGGACTCCCTGGACTTTTCTCTTACCTTTTTTCTTTTTTTTTTTTTTTTTTTTTTTTTTTTTTTTTTTCTTTTCTTCAAAAAAGGCCCTGTCTACTTATGATCTTAGCTGTTGGTGAGACGTAAAACACAAATACAACCACAAAGCATCAAAATGTTTGGATTATACAGCCAACCCAGTGTTTGCTAGTCATTTCTTGAAAAGAAAAATGAAAAATAGATTTGTGATTCAAGACATATATTATATATATATGAACAGACTTCAGAGAATCGCTGACATCATTATATGTCAAATTTATTTTGCAGCCAAAATTTCTGCATAAGATAATATTGAAAATAAGCATACTTGTTCATCTGATTGAATAAGACATAAGTTACTTTTTAATACTGCTGATTGAATTAAATGACTAAATGAACTTCAGGAACTGACTGAATCAGAACTCTATCTCCAACACCTATCTCCAACACCAAAGGTAAAGATGGAAAAATACATCTTAAACAATAAAATTACAGGTGATAAGCCAAGTCAGTAGCTCTGATTTTCATCTTAGCAAAATAGTAACAGTATATAATAGTCGTTAGCCCTGCTAACTATGATAATGTTGTCATGGGTTCGAATATCTCTGAAAATGAGATGCTTACCAAGCCTGTATGGTGCCTTTTTGCATAGTTTTTGAATGATTTGTCTTTTGTGCTAATGTAATTCAATACATGTATTGTTGAAATCTTAAACAACAATTACAAAATATTGTGAAAAAATCCAAAGTTGCTATCATACTGAGCTTTTCTAAAACAGTTTCATTAAGTAGAGATATTGTTTTTTTGTTAGTTAGGTCTAGTACTTTATCATATTCTCATTCTCCTGTATACTACTTTTACGATGCTATATTCATACCTTAATGAATACCTATATGTCATAATATTGTTATGTACATCTACATATCATTTCAACAGTGTTATGAAAAGAATAATAAAAGATTCAAATTTGTTGTTGTTGTTGTTGTTGCTTTTTTAAATCCTGTAGGTGATGCTATGTCCAAATCGATCCATATCGACTCTAGAGTCTTGGCGTACCAAACACCAACTAACCATGCTATTCAAAATTATACATGGCCTTATGGACATACCAGCCACAGACTACCTCACTCCAGCATCGAACAGAACAAGATCCCAGCACTCGTTGAAGTTCTGACAGATACCTACTTCCAGTGATTACTAAAAATTCAGTTTCTTCCCTCTCACTGTTAGTCACTGTAATTCTCTATCAGCCAATGCGGATGAAGCTCCAGTTTGGTATCTTTGAAACTGGGGCTTTCCTCTGTGTCAGTATAAAATAACAGGGCCGGTCATTTAAGTAACTCTACTAAAGTCCTCACGCTATGCTGGCGGAGACTTCGTGTGCCCTGGGAGCCAGATTGGTCGAGCACTGAAGAGTGAAAATGCACTGAACAAAAGTACTATTTTTTTCTGCATTTCTATCATCTATGTTTCTATTTGTCCTATCATGCTGTCTCTGTCACATGTAGTAAACCCCTTAGTGTGACGGCTGCGCTTACGATATCAGACTCAGAATCAGAATTAGTTAACTGGTGATACGTTTGAACGACAATCTTTCACCAGGATCTGTGGCTTAAGTTAGTACCTAGCTCTCACAAGAGATGTAGAGAAGAGATAATTCTAAACGAAGCATGCTACCTGCCATTATATAATACTAAAATATCGATCGCCAGTAAACTATTTACTGTTGCTCATAATAAATAAAAATAGTGTCACATCAGACGTTTACTAGTTACTGTCCTACAATAATATCATAATATTGAGAAATCAAAAGCTCTAACAGAGACACTGGTAGAAAAAGAAATATTCAGATCGGCTAGGCTCAGTTTGGCTAAGACTAAGACTATTGTTTTAGGTGTACCGGCGCCATAGGCGCATGTGGTGCACCCCGAACTCTCAGTTCGACTCGGCATAGTTGTGGCTTGTATACCCGAACTTAGCTTCCCGCGCTATTGTCAACGATAATGGGTGTATGGAAATACTGGAATGGACCGCAATGGACCTAAATACCGGAATGGACCGGATTGGGCCCCTATTTTCATTTAATTTCCCTGTTTTGTTTTTGTTCCTATCTCTTTCTCAAGTCTTACATCTTCTTAATGCATTTGCGTTGACATTACATCCACTTTGGGGTATCAAAATGGTGGATGGATTGTGATGGCAGAGCCTTTGATGACAACTGAAAAGTGATCACCATACTGGGGTGTCATCGTTTCAGTTTTCAAATGACAAAGAGTAGCTACGAATTCGTAGCTAAGAATTTCGTATGTATAAACGTTAAGAAATCGTTAGTGAAACGCAAGTAAGAATTTCTTATAAACTATCCATTCAACATGACAGGTATTTAGCATATTGCTTGTGTGTTATCTGAGACCTCTTCAGATGAAATGCGCGGTCAAAATAAACACCATTATGAATTGTTTTACTCAGTATACATATCTTCTTTCCTCTGTATAAGCTTCGAGGATTGGAATACGAAGATGTAAAATCTTGTAGAATGGTCTTCATCAATAAAATCTTCTTAAGCACATAATATACTTTATAAAGTCTATAATATCCTTTAGGGCTCAGGGTTAAAATTAACACTTGTAATTTTACAGCATCGACGTAAAACTTTCCGAATAATTTATACACAATCTGGGTTACTATATACAACCCTGAAGACGCTGGTTAGACATCCTTGCACCACTTAGAAATATCACTAAGTTTTTTAATTTCTGTAGTCGATAAAGATGATATCCATAGCATAACTCTGAGGTAGGCCTGGTAATTTTTTAAATCTGATTTTCACTTTTGAATACCGAAAATACAATAGTTTAACAATGCTTTGTTTTGTATTAAATGTAACTAATCACTGGCTTTGGCCAATATAATTGATAACTAATGATCTGACTTTTGAATAGTACAGTTTCCTCTGACCATGTGTTCATCATACAGACCACAACTCATGTAGCACTTACATTTGTATTTACTAAATTTTTGTTTACTTGTTTAAATCTGTGGTTTGCATTTTGTAAATAATAACCTCTGCATATTCATTTCAAAATGTGCACTACCCAAGATAGTGACCACTCCCACCCCCATCACAACCTGTCCCAGTACAAAATGAAGGCAATGGAAATAAGATCAACGTTAATGCAGTGAGAATGGTGTATGGTATGAGAAAGAGGTTAGATAAAAAAAAACAAGAGTCCCACGGGCCACGGTTCGCTCACCTGAGTGACATAGCCACTACAGACATGCAGATGTTATGCAACACTTTTCTATCCTATCATCCCAATTCTTAGTTTTGAAGAAGAATATATGGGCCTGTCAGTCAATGGAGCATGATCATTTGGATAAACTATTGATCACATTTCAACAGAAGAGTCAATGTGAAATTTGGTGGAAATTGGCTCAGTGGTTTCTGAAGAATCATGATTTTATACATGTAAACAGCACAGTGGCAGGGAAATATTATAAATATAAACCAGATGATGGCCATCTTAGATTTCCAATCAGAACAATTTTAACTACTGTTGATCTACAAGTCACTTCGATACTTTCAATATAAATGTATATGGCCCATACAAATGGGGAAGCAAATTTGACCTTGGAGGTAAAAAGGTCAAAAGTCAACCTGAACCATCATTTTAGCAATTTTGGTAGATCTCCTGTTGCCCATAAAGATTAGGACCCAGGGCTTATTTGGCTTACTTTTCGTACTATTCCCCTCTCCATACTTAGCCCTACTTCTTCTTAAAAATGCCCTACAATCCCCACTTTTTGGTCAAAAGTGCTTGAAATGATAAAGAAAAGAGCTTTTTTTCTGGCTCGCTTTGCACGCTTGGTGTTAATAAAAATCAGATTCATTTTTTTCCGAACAATTAAGTCATTTTTTGCAAACTATTTTCCCTCAATCTTATTTCCTTCTAGAGCTTTTGTTTAAGCATTTCATTGCACAGTTGTTCAATTTTGCTGTTCATAGATAATCTAGTTTCTCATTGAATCTTACATCCAAAACGTCCCTACCATGCCTGCTTTTCATGATTAAAATTCCAACTTTTCCAAATTATTGACCCCTACTTTAGCCCTACTTTTTCACAGGAGGGCACTTGAAAGTCTCGGCCAACCCACTATGAGAGATATCAATGGCTTTAAACGCAAGTATGAAGAATTTTCATTCCATTGCTTTGTTCAGTTCAGGAATGAAATGGATTTTATGTTAATTGACGGGGATATGAAACCCACAAGTGGTCAAAATGATTGTTTTCGCCATTTTGAATATATAAGCCTTTATGTCTGCATTCATTCTCATATCAAGTAAATCATGTAGTATATAGACAGGATTTGCTTGAAAAAAAAATGCCAAAAATGCAGATTATATATATATATATATATATATATATATATATATATATATATATATATATATATATATATATATATATATATATATATATATATATTATATACACGAGTCCAATCATTAAATATATATATATATATATATATATATATATATATATATATATATATATATATATATATATATATATATTTGATGATTGGACTCGTGTTTATTTAGAGAAAGTTGAGAGCCACAAGCAGCCGGAATGGACCGAAATGATATACAATAGCATTAAAAGATATCGTAATGGGTTGGCCAATTTTCTCTTAGTACAATATCTTTATAGAACTTTGCTGTGACTGTTCTGCCTTTTGGAACCAGAATTTGCATGACTGGGCCCTTATTATTGAAGAAAATTACGTACAAAACCTTCTTTAACGTTTTTGTTTGTTTGGCAATAATTGAACGTCTCACATTTTTGCTGGCCCATATTCGGTCAAACACTTCGGCTTTGGTTCAAAATAGTAAACCCAGGTCTCATCAGCAGTGAGAACTTTGCTGTGACTGTTCTGCCTTTTGACACCAGAATTTCCATGACTGAGCCCTTATTATAGAAGAAAATTACATACAAAACTTTCTTTACTGTTTATGTTCATTTATCAATAATTGAAAGTCTCATATTTTTGATGGCCCAACCAGAGTTTTTTTGTTTTTTTTTTGAACAACAAGAAATCCGCGGAAAGCGATGTCGCAGCTGCGGGGATTAAGTCATACAAGTTCCTATTTGTATTGAAAAAGTGTATTTTGCAGTATTCAAGAAATTGATGGGTTAGTTTGTAAGAACAAGAATTTGATGGGTTACCACACGTTTACTGGGCAGGCTTAGTCCTCTAAGCGGTTAACCAGTATTGTGCAGATTCTTTCGCCAGAAACTGACAACTGCCCTCCTTGAATCAGCGTTGATCGAAAGAATGTTGCCGACCTCGGCGGGTGTTGAACTCGCGAGCTGCTGGTCTCCAGTCGGACGGAGCTACCGAGGCCAGCGATGGGTAACTGATAGTCAGTCCTTGGGTGCACTGTTTCAGGGGAAAGTTAGTATGTCTGCAAAGTATCATCCAAAGCCATCAATTGTTTTACAAGATATTGGGCAGAAACCATTTGCATATTTTCAGAAGATGACCTAATCATCAAAACAATTGGCCTAAAAGTGCAGGAGGAGTTTAAAAATGATTGGCCAAAAGGGTAGGAGGAGTTGTGCTCAGAAGACACCCACTGTGAATTGTTGACGAACAGACAGAAACTTGCACGCCTGTATCGCCGCTGCTAATGCAGGTGTGACAAAAAGAATGGGTAACTGATAGTCAGTGTCCCTCAGTCACTGGGTCCAGTGTTTCAGGGGACAGTCGGTAGGTCTTGTGAGCGCATTTTTTTTTTGTTTGTAACCTGGTGAAGGAAGTACTAAATTTAGAAAAAAAAAAATTTTAGTGTTGGCAGTCAGACATAACACAATTGTTAGTCTTTGGTGATATATCAGATAGAAGGAAACTAATTACGTTGGTTGCATATCTATCCAGAGAGCAGTGTTGAGTCTTTGGCAACACAGATATAAATGGGTTTGTGGTAGCTGAAGTATATGACTCTAGAACTCCACTGATGTACTTTTTCTGACAAATATTTGTAAAGATCAGGTCAATAGTAGTTCTACCGTCTGTTGTATGGCCTTTGATCACCTGTTTGCAATTTAGTTTGCTCATTAGTTTTTCAAATGTTGTGTATCTGCAACTGTTTTCTTGATTGGTTATGTTGAAGTCACCAAGGATTACAATTGGCAACTCTTGTTGCAGTTTCACTGTAAGACTCCTCAGAGCTTTCTGGATGTCCTAGATCTGTAGTAGGGGCACAGGTGTGTGTATCTTGACAGTAGTGATTTCTACTCTCCCACAATTTTCATTTGATATTGAAACTGTCACTGGTTGTCGTGTGTAAACAGCACTTCCGTAAGCTGTCCTTCTGCACCTGAAGTCATTTCTGAACAACTGAAACCCTGGTATGGAAACAGAAGTGTCCTTATCTGATTGACAGAGCTTTGTTTCTACGAAAAGACACACATCTGAATTTGTGACACTGTCATCTGCACACACATCACAAATGTGTAATCGCAGTGACTGTGAATTGTGAAACAGTACCTTGAAATATTTCTTGTCAAAAGTATACAATGGCTGGAAAGACAACTGATTTGTTTGTGTTGAGGTTTTACGGCCCAGTCAACCCAATGGGGTCATGTCGAGCGCGGTCAGTTTACCTAACCACACGTTTACTGGGCAGGCTCAGTCCTCTAAGCGGTTAACCAGTATTGTGCACATTCTTTCGCCAGAAACTGACAACTGCCCTTCTTGAATCAGCGGAAGGGAGAGCATGACCACGAAAGAATGTTGCCGACCTCGGCGGGGGTTGAACCCGCGACCTCCTGGTCTCCAGTCGGACGGCGCATCCAACTGAGCCACCGAGGCCGGCGAAAGACAACTGAAGTCTGCCTTTGGTTCTCATACGTTGCATTTCCTGTTGAACTTTTGGACATACACCGACAAAAGTTGGGTCAAATTCATTCAATACGTATAAGTTATTTAACTTGTGACACGACTGAAAGCTACATAGTGTATGTGTGTCTTTTTTTTGATCTGGTAGTTTCAATGCTGCTTTGGTATATGTTTGTCCATGAGATTTATGAATGGTCTTTGCACAAGATAATTGCAATGGAAACGGAGTTCGTCTTAATTTAGTATTTCTGTATTTTCCAACTTGAAATTCTCTTGAAACTGGATGAATAGGTGTACATTGTTTATCTATCTCACTTGAATACATATGCTTACATTCCCTTCTCAACTTAACACCAATTTCTGGATCATCAAACTGGACACAAATGGTCTGAGGTTTTGTAGTAACAGGTGAAATGTCAGTTTGCTTTGTAACACAAACAGCTCCATTAACAAGACCATCGTCTACATCCAAATTTACGGTCATATCATTTCTCAGTGACACTGTTGTCTTGAACTGTTTTGCTAATCCCATGGCATCACATGCCTTTGTAAGTGCCTTAGTTTAATGTCTTCTGCAACTTCTGGAGTGATATCTCCTATAACTATATCTCTAGCTTCCATTTCAGCTTTTGTTGTGGTGGTTGCTTCATATATTGTATCATTATGGGTGTCCACATCTTTATTCCAGAAAAGCATGTGTACTATATCAGTGGATAACTGGAACCTTTAACTTCTCTGCTTCTCAGAAGAGCAACATCTGCAGTAGTCTGCTTCCCTTCTCTCAGTCGGTTCAGAGCTTCTGAGAAGGGAATATCATCAGCCTGTCTCATGATTTTTGTCAGTTCGTACATTTTGAAATTTTCTGTCCACACATTTGGGGCCAAATATCCATAGGCTTCATTTGAGTCAACGAAAACTGAATTGTCTTTGACAGGTTTTAGTTGATATAAGTCTCCAATCGCTAAGATGCTAACTCCTCCAAAAAGTTTGCTTGAGCCCATAATTTCCTCCAGTCTCATGTTTATGAAATTGAAGAGGTTTGTACCACACATTGAAACTTCATCAATAATAAACCATTTAAGGTTAGAATATTTACATCTGAAGGTATTAAGTTTGGCTGGATGAAGCATTTTGTAGAAAAGTTTCTGATTAACAGGGATGCAAAAGGCAGAGTGTAATGTGAGTCCCTTGATCAAAACTGCTGCCTTTGCTGTTGGTGCAGTTAATAATACAGATGTTTGTTCTGGGTTACTTTCGGTTGAGGTGTTGAATATACGCCATAATAATTGATATACAGCTTTTGTCACTCTGATGTTACCAACTCCTGCACCACCACTTAAAATATGAACTGTTGATCATCTGTTGTTTTAGCTTTGTTGAGCACATGGTAGAAGATTTCTTTTTGGTCTCTATTTCGTCATCCTGCATTCTATTGAATATGATTTCTTGCTGAATATCTGATCCAGCAGACATTCCAAGATCTGTTGCAATGTCATTCAGGATCTGTTTTTTTTTTTTTTTTTTTTTTTTTTTTTTTTGTTTTTTTTTTTTTGTCTATCAGCAAGCTCTGCGTGCTGAGTCACCGGAGCAATGTCATCAAACATTTCTTCATCTATTTCATTACTAATCTGTTCTTCAAGCTGATCCAGCATTTCAGAGTCCTGAACATTATATTCATATTCACGTCTTTTTTCTATAACGAATTGGGCTACTTCTGTAAACGCTTCTTTATATGTCTGAAACTCCTTGATACCAAGGATAAAACAGAAGTAATATTTCACGGTAAAAGTTCTCTGGATCTTTTTTATTCTGAATATCGTACATATCGGTTTTTTTCTTCTCTGTTTTTCTGTTTTTACCATCAATCAGTTTTATCTCTGCACATTTTGATGTGCAAGTTTCTTCATCGGTATAATCATCCAAGTTGTCTTCTATCTCCCTTTCCGACAATTCATCAAGCACGGCTTTTCTTGTTTTCTGTCTTGTGTGCTTCTTAATATCATACATTAAACAAAATCTGCTAGACACAAAGTTTTCTGACTTTTTGGACGTTTGGCATATCTGCTGAGCATGATCTCGCACTGTATATCTTCAGTCGTCATCTAGGGCCTCCAATTCTGTACTGGTTTTCAGATGAAATGGTCTGTCTTCTGGTGGGGAGGTGTTAATAAAGATACAGCCAAGTGATGACTTTCTCAATGGCATCTGTAGGACCAAGTAAGCTGCTTCTTGTTCACTTATTTCAACATGGCGGTTGAACTTGTTTCCAATGGCTCTTACCTGAGTTTTAAGTCTTCCACCATCCTTCCTGGCATCTTCACAGGCATGCCTTAGAAGGTCTGACATCCCTCGCTGACCCTTGCTTATATAGCCTACAATATACATTCCACAGCCGTAAGGACTTGTAACATACTTGAGATCACAGTTAGCCTCCCAAGCTTTCAGAATAAAAGGATTATAACCATTAACCCTAACGGCATTAGGATCTCTCCTGTGAAATACTTTGGTTCTTTTATTGAGGTTCTAAGGGCTAGGATGTATTCTTTCTCAGACAGGTCAAGTTCTGTAAGAAATTCGTCAAATGTGATGTCACTACCATTAGAAATTGTCTGGAGGAAAGCAGCAGTCTTGCTGTAATTCTGTTTGGCAATGTTGTAAGTAGACTCGGTGGGATCTCTGAATGGTCTCGGTATTTGTGTCTTTGACATGGGAGGTAGTGGAAAAGTGAAGCGACATGCTTTTGTTCTCCTCTTTTTACAGGTGTGAGAATGGCGATGGCATTGGAGATTAATGAGTACAATAGGACAAGGACCATGTCTTTGAGTAGTATTATTATTTTCTATGCAGTTTTCAACTTCTTCATCTGTATTCTCACCTACATGGGGAGCATCCTCTATCCATAGTAATCCATGAACATGGAGGAATCCTCTTTATTGGAATTCTATTCTGAAAAAAATTAATTTTCCGAGTGGACTAGCACCATCTTTGAGAAAAACTTTCAGGAAGGAGTCAACTCTGTGCTGAAAATATCTTGCACATGTGAAAGGATCCGATCGTACAAGCCGACACGTTGTCTGCCAAGACATGGCAGCTATATCACTTTCTGAGTATCTCTTATCATCAACTAACATTCCGAGAGTGGAGAGTAGAGATGGCCACTGTTTCAGCAGCTGATAGACTAAAAAACCAAGTTGGAGTCCCTAATTGGCGAACCATAGCAAACATATCCTTCTTTGCTGCTTCCCAATATGGGGGTGATCCTCTCAAACGGCGAAAACTTTTGTAACCCTCATCCAACTTGGTAATATCTTCTGCTGCAGTGCCATTCTTAAAATCTCCTGCTGTATATACCTTTCCTTTCATTTTACATTTTTTTTATTGAAAGCCAAATTATATCTTGAATTTGCTTTGTTTGTATTTTTTTTAGTTTGAAAAATAGATTTGTGACATTCAAAGCGACACGCCTGTCCTTGTTGCGCAGTTCTCCTTTGCATATTTCACTATATTTGATTGGTTTATGTCTTTCTTTATTATTTTGTCTTTTCTCTCCACAAAATATGGTGGGAAAAGCAAGTTCTTCCAAATGTTCTTGGAAAATTGGCACTTGCTGATTTCCTTCTGATGGAGCAACTGAATAACTATGCTGTCCATCATATTTATCAAAGCTGGAAGGATACAACATAGTGTCAGAACTTCCCAAAGGATTTTGATTGCTATCAACATCTTCACTCCAATCACTTTCTTCATTGCTTTCATTTTGTGTGTGTAAAGAGGAATCATTCTGTTTATCCTTAATATGATTAATTGTAAAAACAGTCTGTGATGTAGGTGTTTCATTTGTTTAATTTGCACTACAGTTTTTTTCATATGTCTCCTAAACTTTCTGATATGCAATCACTTTCTGTGTCTGTATTTCGTGGTGTATTTGTCTCATGCATAGAATTGTAACCAACTTTGTCGTCTGCTGATACACAATTACTTTCACTTTCTGTATTTAGTGGTACTTCTAAGGTTAGTGGTACTCCCTCTTTGATTTCACATGAACTGAGATTATTAGTCCCTAGAAAAGCTTCTGATGCAATGCAACAGCGATACCTATCAAACCGTTTTTGATTGAGTCCATCAGGAACATATTTATGAAAAAGAGGTTTAGAAATTAGGTACTGAACAGCTTCTACACGGGTGTGTGGTCGTATTTTCATACAGCACATATGACTTGTAACGCAAACGCCTTTTGAGTTTTAGTGGAATGGTGTTAGAATTTTCAGGTAATCTTGTTAAGGAAGTAGCAGTTGTAATATTGTCAGATGGAACATTAACTACGTTGCCGTGGACTGACTGTTGTTGTCCTCATGGTAAATCTCTAATCTGCATGAAGACATTAATAGGTGAAACCAGTCTTTCCTCAAGTTTTTTCAGTTCTAATACTGATGGTTTATCTGGAAACTTAAAACCATTAGCAACAGACAAAATAGGGATTTTACTGTTTTTCAATGACTGAGCACATGTATGGCAAATCCATTCTTTACCATCTAAGCTAAGTGTACCCAAGATACATAATTCTCTCAGTTTGGAATCTCCGCATTTGGTATAGTCAGTTTTTTGAACAGAATTTCTAAACCAAAGTTGATTGCAACAAGTGCATATATAGTCACATGATTCCTCAGCTGCTTTATGAAATAGCTTGATAATAGTGTTAGAATGTCCTTGATATTTTTGTTGCTGTTGTATTCGTTTATCATATTCTTTCTAATTTTCTTTATTAAAGGTATCTGACCTTCTATGTCTTTTGTTTTCTGCATCATATTCCCTTTCTCTTTCTACAAACAGTATGTCAGAACGCTCAATTTCCCTTCTCTTTCTATCATATTCGTTTTCCCTTTGCCTATGCTCAGGGTTTGAACGTTTACCTGACTTAAAATTTCTATCATAGTCCTTCTGAACTGCTGGACCTTTATTAGTACGCTCAATCTGCCTTCTTTTTCTATCATATTCATTTTCAGTTTGCTTATGCTCAGGGTTTGAACGTTTACTTGTCTTAAAATTTCTATCATACTCCTTTTGAACTGCTGGATCCTTATCAGCACGCTCAATTTGCCTTCTTTGCCTATCATATTCATTTTCAGTTTTCCTATGCTCAAGGTTTGAACGTTAACTGACTTAAAATTTCTGTCATAGTCCTTTTGAACTACTGGATCCTTATCAGCACGCTCAATATGCCTTCTTTTCCTATCATATTCATTTTCCATTTTCCTATGCTCAGGGTTTGAACGTTTACCTGACTTAAAATTTCTTTCATAGTCCTTTTGAACTGCTGGATCCTTATCAGAACGCCCAATCTGCCTTCTTTTCCTATCATATTCATTTTCCGTTTTCTTATGTTCAGGGTTTGAATGTTTACCTGCCTTAAAATTTCTATCATAGTCCTTTTGAACTGATCGATCCTTATCAACACGGTCAGTTTGCCTTCTTTTTCTATCATATTCAGTTTCAGCAGTTTTAAAATCTGGTTGTTGTCTCTGGTTTTTTTTATACTGTCTGTGATATTCTCTTCTGCCTTGGTTGACAGGAATAGTCATTTGAGAATTCTGTTCTTTAGTATGATCATTTTTGTTGCTAGTTTTGCCTCTTTTGCCAAAATGTCCTTAATATTTTTGTTGCTGCAGTCTTTCTTTATCATTTTCTCTCTCATTTTCTTTATCTAAGGTATCTGACCTTCTATGTGTTTTGTTTCCTACATCATATTCCCTTTCTCTTTCCACTAATAGTATGTCAGAACTCTCTTTTTTCACTTCTTTTTCTGTTTTCCATTTGCCTGTGTTTGGAGTTTGAACGCTTACCCGTCTTAAGATTTCTATCATAGTCCTTTTGAACTGCTGGATCTTCATTAGCATGCTCAATTTGCATCCTTTTTCTGTCATATTGATTTTCAGTTTGCTTAAGCTTAGAGTTTGAACGGTTACCTGCCTTAACATTTCTATCACAGTCTTTTTCAGCTGTTGGATCCTTATTAGCATGATCAATTTCCCATCTTTTTCTACAATATTCAGTTTTAGCAGTTTTAAAATCTGGTTGTTGTCTCTGTTTCTGTTTACACCGTCTTTGATATTCATTTCTGACTTGACTGACAGAAACAGTCATTTGAGAATTTTGTGTTTTAGCTTGATCATTTTTGTTAGGAGTTTTGTCACTTTTTGACGTTTCTTGATAATGCTGCTGCTTTTGAAAGTATGAGCTTAGGAGATTATTATTAGTTGGAAACACTGAAATTTGCTGCAAGTTTATGCACTGTTTTAAGTGTGAACGCATTATTGACACATCAAAGTCTTGCATTTCAGGCGCAATGCCTAAAAAAAGACGGAATGTTGCAGCAATTGCAAATAAACCACATGTTATTTCCTTGCTGCTTTATTGGTACATTGTGAGTCTTTGAAATGTATCCATATAAAATGTGTAGCTGCTTTTGTAAATGTCTAATTCTATCTCTAGATATTAATGAGTCATACACGGTAACATTTTTTTCTGTTGGATCATAAGAAGATGTTACCCAATGATCATTTATGTGATGAATATTGACACACAGTTTTCTATGATGGATGATCATCAATGGCATGTTTGATACTAAAGCTAATTCCATTTCTGCAGGTGTAAGCTGCCCTACAATAACTCTTCCATTTAAATGTCCTTTCATAAGCTTCAAAGCTGCATTTATAACTTCATCAGGAATGTAACTGTCATCAACATGTATGAGACTAGTAGTCTTTAAACACTGGGCTATTTCTACATGCCTTTCTGATATTTGGTGAGGAGAGTGGAGACTGTGTTGAATATCCGTTGATGGAGGCAAAGTCTTAGAAAAACTGGTTTGTTAAACATCATAATCTTTATTGGTGGCCAGGAAGAATAAAAAAAAAAAAGAACTAGAGGTTTTTTTTAACAAAAATGACCCCCCCTCCCCCCACACTAACAATGAGGGATCGATGTTCTATGGTGACCTTGGAAATATGGCTCATGCATATTATAACTGTGTCAAGGTCACCATTTAAATGAGCCTGTTTATGTGATACTATACATATTATGAAATATAAGCAGGATCTATCAATTATTTCTGGAAGAAATACAGTGAAACCCATTTTCTAAACAATCAATTAAATCAAGGTCACCAAATTCCTTTCTGCAATGGAGATCCACTTATGATGCTAACTACCAATCCATCCCGAGAAATTACAGTGAAACCCATCTTCTGAAAAAAGTTCCATGGTGACCTTGAAAATTAGATCAAGATCCTCAAATTCTTTTCTGCAATAGTGATCTTCTAATTATGGTAAATACAAAATATGACTATAATACATCCATTGGTTTGGGAGAAACTGTAGTGAAACCCATTTTCTGAACAATGAAAGTTCAGCTGTGACCTTGAAAATTAGGTTAAAGTGACCAAATTCCTAACTGCAATGGTAACCCTCCTAATTATGTAAAATACATATGATGACCAAAGTCCATCCATTGGTTCTTGAGATATCGCAGTGAAACCCATTTTCTGTACAAAGTTCCGTGGTGACCTTGAAAATTAGGTCAAGGTCTCCAAATTCCTTTCTGCAATGGTGATTGTCTTAGTTATGCTAAATACCAAACATGATGAGAATCCATCCATTGGTTCTTGAGAAATCGCAGTGAAACTTATTTTCTGTACAATCAAAGTCCCATGGTGACCTTGAAAATAAGGTCACGGTCACCAAATTCCTTCACGCAATGGGGACTCTTCTAATTATGCTAAATAGCAAACATGACCAGATTCCATTCATTGGTTCTTGAGAAATCGCAGTGAAGCATATTTTCTGAACAATCAAAGTTCTGTGGTGACCTTTAAAATTAGGTCAAAGTCACCAAATTCCTTTCTGCAATGGAGACTCTCCTAATTATGCTAAACATAAAACATGACCAGAATCCATCAAAGTGGTTCTGAAGATATTGCAGTGAAAGGCATTTTCTGAATGATCAAAGTTCCGTAGTGACGTTGAAAATTAGGTCAAGGTCACCAAATTCCTTTCTGCAATGGAGACCCTCCTAATCATGCTGAAGATCATGACCAGAATCCATCCATTGGTTCTTGAGAAATCGCAATGTAACCCATTTTCTGAACAATCAAAGTTCAGTGGTGACCTTGAAAATGTGGTCAAGGTCACCAAATTCCTCTCTGCAATCCAGATCCTCCTAATAATGCTAAACACCATACATGACCAAAATCCATCCAGTGGTTCTGGAGATAACGCAGTGAAACCCATTTTCTGAACGATCAAAGTTCCATGGTGACCTTGAATATTAGGTCAAGGTCACCAAATTCCTTTTGCTGGGTTGCTCATTGCAACAAATGTTTAGTGAGGTAAAGTCCATTTATGAGAACTCTTTGTTGTTTTACGATAGTGTCCGTAGGTGGAAGCTGAAATTTGATTCTGGTTTAGTGCTGGTTGAAAATGCACCGAAATCTGGCAGGCTGAGGTGTGCAATGACCAAAGAAAATGCCTCTAAACTAAGAGAAATTATTGAAAGAGATGCTCGTTATATGGTTCGTGGGATGTAGCACTAATGATAGGTATATCACTATCAAGTGTGCAATTTATTTTGAAAAAAAAAAAAAAAAAAAAAAAAAAAAAAAGCTCTCAATGTTAGAAAGATCACTGGTTAAGAAAATGTTTCGAAAGGAATTAAGCCATGAGTGGAGATGGTTCATGATCATATGGATGATACATGTTTTTTCATGCATTAACATTTGCCAAGTCCTGAGGAAGTTTTCTGAATACGAGGCATCAGCCGAGTATTGAAGCTTCTTTCGAGGAACCAGCCAAATGTTATTCAATGAAACAAACATGTGTGATAGCTTTTCTTGCATTTCATTGGATGATTCCAATGATAACTTTTCTAAAATGCCTGGAAAATCATTAAAATCGTTGCTCGAAGTGCTTTGTGTATTGTCATGTCATTCCACTAAAAGCAGAATGGCTTTGACGCCATTAAAAGTGAAAACAAAATGTTATATTTATTCCAGGGCGGCAATGTAATACATCCCAGAATGTAAATAGGCATATCTAAAACAATGATTGAACAGCATGAGAATTCCACGATTAAAGCATGGATTATGTACAGTCAAACCTGTCTTAAGCAGCCACCCATGGGAAGCTTAAAATGTGGCTGCTGAAGGCAGGTGGCTGCTTAGTACAGTTCAAATATATATGAATTCTCGGGCAACTTTCCTCTGGCTGCTTTATACAGGTTGGCTGCTTAATAGGGGTGACAACTAACGCAAGTTTGACTGTATACAAGGAAGGGCAATAAATACAATCAAAAACTTACATTGACACTATTTTCTCTTGTAAAACTAACAGGATTATCTGTCCCTCGTATGTGTGGTTCTCTTGGTGTTCTTTCTTCACTACATGAGTTGTTACTATAATTAGATACTGTTCTGAAAAAGTGAAAATAAAGCATTGAATGCAGAGTATTTCGTACTAAAATATGCTTCATTAGTTCCTGATAATTGCCTAAAATATGCTTCATTAGTTCCTGATAATTGCCTATCTTTTTTCTTTTCATTGATAGTATACCATATTGTGAATAATGTAAATCAAATAAAATAGTACAATAAAAATGAAATAAAGAAAAATGCATGGAAAACTGCTACAAAAGGGATAGCTGGCACTTAAACTCATAGCAAACAAAAAAAAAATATGTACTTTTTTTCCACTGGATTCCAGCATTGTTCTTTTTGTTGTTGTTTACGGGACCTGTCACCTTTCTATCTTTTCTTGGCATTTTTTATGTAAATTTGATTACAACATCACATCAACCTAAAAAAAAAAAAAAAAAAAAAAAAAAAAAGAAACTTTTTATTTCAAATATTTACACAATAACATTTCAAACATGGTAACTTGGTGTGTTGCGGTTAGCCATTTTAATAAATCATGCTATTTTGCTAAATAAGACATCTTACATTGTGAATAAGATATATTATATAGCAGCTAATAACTGATATATAGGAGATCCTTGAAAGAAACCTATATAAGATACCTGATGTACTGTAGAAAAAATTAGTAGTTAAATGGCTTACCATGGTTAACCTTAAAGTGCCAAGGAAAATTGCAGCCGACAATATTTTGATTTTTTTAAAATTATCTTTTAGGGAAAATCAGGCTTGACATTTCAGGTGAATGGTCTAGGCTTGACATTTCATGCGAATGGTCTGCCTAGCAGCTAGCAGACTATTCACATGAAATGTCAAGCCTGATTTTACTCTGAAAAAATTAGAAAGAACTATCTGAAAATGTCATCTGCAGTTGTGACAGCAACTTTAAGGGTTAATATCTGTTTTTATTTCTAAAATTTATTGTAAATATTAACACAATAACATTTCAAACATGATAACTTTATGCGTTGTGGTTAGCCATTTTAATAAATCGTGCTATTTTGCTAAATAAGACATCTTACATTGTGAATAAGGTAGATTATATAGCAGCCAATAACTGATATATAGGAGATATCCTTGAAAGAAACCTATATAAGATTCCTGATGTACTGTAGCAAAAATTAGTAGTCAAATGGCTTACCATGGTTAACCCTTAAAGTGCCAAGCAAAATTGCAGCAGACAACATTTTGATTTTTTTTAATTACTTTTTAGAGAAAATCTAACTTGACATTTCAGGTGAATCATCTGCCTAGCAGACCATTCACTTGAAATGTCAAGCCTGATTTTTCCCTGAAAAATAAGAAAAAACTATTTGAAAATGTCATCTCCTGCAGTTGTGACTGGCACTTTAAGGGTTAATATCTGTTTTGATTCCGAAAAAAATATCTCTGTTATGCATTAATGTATAATAGTTGCCAAAATTTTTTAAACCATACGCAAAATGTAATTACAGAGAAATAAAAGCACCGCAAGCATAATACTCCGCCATAGCAATTATTTGTTTATGTATTAAAGTTATTGTTGCGAAAATGTCTGGAAGGAAAATAATGGAGGGACAGAGATAACAATCTTAAAACAGATCTTGATAATATCAATGCATATAGCAAGTTTGGTTAAAAGGCCTTGTTATTTACTCAAGTTATCATCCAGAAATGAAAATATGGGCGTGTCTTGGGCAGATAACTCCGTAAACATTTGACGAAATTTGCCCATTAGCAATTCCAAAATCAGACCTCCTTAATGTCAATACATATACCAAGTTTGGTTAGAATCCCCTGTTAGTTACTTAAGTTATCGTCCAGAAATGAAAATATGGGCATGTCTCGGGCAGATCTCCGTAAAAATTTGACGAAATTTGCCCATTAGCAATCCCAAACCAGATCTCCTTAATGTCAATGCATATAGCAATTTGGTGAAAATCCCTTGTTATTTACTAAAGTTATAGTCCGGAAACGAAAATATGGGCGTCTCGGGTAGATAACAGTATAAATTTGACGAAATTTGCCCATTAGCAATTCCAAACCGGATCTCCACAATATCAATGCACAAACCAAGTTTGGTGAAAATCCATTGATGTTTACTCTAAGTTATCATTCGGAAATAAAAAAAAAAACGCATGGACAGACGGACGGACACACGGACGACCAACGTGAAACAATAATAACCCGCCACTATTGTGTGGCGGGGTATAAAAACACAGAAAAGTCATATAATATGTATATCATAGGTTCATAATTTTCTGGCAATTTAACTGGTATTGTCTTTTACACACACACACACACACAAAAAAAAAAAAAAAAAAGAATGATAAAGAAGTAAAATAAAAATTACTTTTGCATACAGAAAACTAATTCCTCAAGCATTTTACAAATGGTTGCTGCATGTAACATGAAACTGAATATGGATTCATTTAGAGAAGCAGTACTGTGAAAAGTTAAGCAAAATAAGACATCTTACATTGTGAATATTATATAGCAGCTAATAACTGATATATAGGAGATATCCTTGAAAGAAACCTATATCAGATACCTGATGTACTGTAGAAAAAAATAAGTAGTTAAATGGCTTACTATGGTTAACCCTTAAAGTGCCAAGCAAAATTGCAGCAGATAACATTTTGATTTTTTTTTTAAATTACTTTTTAGAGAAAAACTTGACATTTCAGGTGAATCATCTGCCTAGCAGACCATTCAGATGAAATGTCAAGCCTGATTTCTCTGAAAAATAAGAAAGAACTATTTGAAAATGTCATCTCCTGCAGTTGTGACTGGCACTTTAAGGGTTAATATCTGTTCTGATTTCTACAAAGAATTATAATAGTTGCCAAAATTTTTTTAACCATACGCAAAATGTAATTACAGAGAAAAAACACAGAAAAGTCAGATAATATGTAAGTCATAGGTTCATAATTTTACTGGGCAGACCAGTTTGATTTACAGAAATCTTCCCTTTGAAAGCTGATATCTTCTTTCTTAGAGAGAAAACAATAACAACAAAGTTTGCTTCCTAGAGGTTTAAAATCAAGAAAAATATTTTTTTATGATTTCTCATTATTAGCAAAGTGTCACAGAAAAACAAAACACAATCATTTTCTGAACAGCATGCCTGTAGATAAGATTAAAAAATATTTCTCTCTTCTTCTAAGATTCATTGGCTTATTTTCAAAAGTTAGGAAAATCCATGTTTGAGTTATCATTAATGTAAATACAAATCAAATTTCTTGTATATTCAAATGTCACACATGAGCAAAACATGATGATATTTAGACTAACACGTCTGAATCGTCCTCTGTTTTTTCATCTTCTTTGAAACTGTATCACTATTGTTATATTCTTCAAAGAGGTCTGACTCCATATTGCTTAACAGAGCAGCCAATGATTCTTCACTATCTTTAACATCTTTGTTCAATCATATTCTTGTTTTTCAAATCAGAAATCTCTCTTTTGTCTGCAGTGATGCCTTTTTTACGTCCTTGATTAACAAATCAGCTTTGGCCATATGCCCCTTCATTAGTCGCCTCACTTTCTCTATGCTGTCTGTAGCGTCCTTTCGTTCGTTCATACTGACACTATACAAAGCAACTTTAAGGTGAGTGTCACACTCTAAAAACTTTGCAGAATTACATTCTTCTAATTCATCAAGTTTGTTTTTGGAAAGAATAACTGGTACTTGACCTTCAGGACCCTGGCTTGTAGAAGGACTCATAGTTGGGACTGGAGTATAAAGTTTGACAGGTGTGGATTTGGCCTTTGAAGGAGCGGTCTGGCAAGAAGCTGAGTTTTGGCTGGATTTGGACTTTGAAGGAGAGACCTGGCTTGTGGCTGAGTTTTGGCTGGAACCAGGGTATGTATCTGACAATTCTTCAGACATTATGAATCTGAAAATAGATAAGTATAAAACAGTTGGAAATATGAAATAAATATAAAACAAAATGCCACATTCATTTGTAATCACTGCCCTTCTACTCCTGGGGAATAGCTGGGACTTTGATTTTACACTGCAAATCCTGGTCAGAAGCCCTGCACTATGGGAACATTTATATGGTAAAATCTCTGCTATTTGGAACAACTAATTCGTGAAACTCTGCTAATTGTGGTGTCAAAACAGAAAAACTGCATTATCCAACACTGCTAGGACGGTGCGAAAATGAATGCTGCACATTTTCCCTACTATTCACAACCTTTGACGGCGATGGGGCAGTGGTTACAACTGACTAGTGCATGATACTTCACAATGCATTATCTTGTACAAGTTCAACGTTGGTTTTGGAGGGAATTACTGGTACCTGACTTTCAGGACCGTGGCTTGTAGAAGGAGTCATAGTTGGGACTGGAGTATAAAGTTTGACAGGTGTGGATTTGGCCTTTGAAGGAGTGGTCTGGCTGGAAGCTGAGTTTTGGCTGGATTTGGACTTTGAAGGAGTGACCTGGCTTGTGGCTGAGTTTTGGCTGGAGCCAGAGTTTATATCTGACGAATCTTGAGACTTTGAAGGAGTGGTCTGGTTGGTGGCTGAGTTTTGGCTGGAACCAGGGTATGTATCTGACAATTCATCAGACATTATGAATCTGAAAATAGATAAGTATAAAACAGTTGGAAATATGAAATATATATAAAACAAAATGCCACATTCATTTGTAACCACTGCCCTTCTACTCCTGGGGAATAGCTGGGACTTTGATTTTACTCCCTGTAAATCCTGGTCAGAAGTCCTGCACTATGGGGACATTTATATGGTAAAATATCTGCTATTTGGAACAACTAATTCGTGAAACTGCTGCTAATTTGGTGTCAAAACAGAAAAACTGCATTACCCAACACTGCTAGGACAGTGCAAAAGTGAATCTTGCACATTTTCCCCACTATTCACAACCTTCGCCGGTGGTGGGGCAGTGGTTACAATTAACTAGTGCATGATACTTCACAATGCATTATCTTGTACAAGTTCAACGTTTGTTTTTGGAGGGAATTACTGGTACTTGACTTTCAGGACCGTGGCTTGTAGAACTCATAGTTGGGACTGGAGTATATAGTTTGACAGGTGTGGATTTGGCCTTTGAAGGAGTGGTCTTGCTGGTGACTAAGTTTCGGCTGGAACCAGGGCATGTAGCTGGCAATTATTCAGACATTATGAATCTTAAAATAGATAAGTATAAAACAGTTGGAAATCGCTGACATCGGGCAGTAGTGCAATAACTCTTCTGTACTTTCATACAGGTGAGCTAAAAATATTATTGGGTAAGTATGAAAACTACAAATCTACATACAATCTACACATATACAACATATATCTGGTTAAAATAGCAGTAAAGCATACTATGCAAGCAGATACTTCATAATGCAGTATCTGGTACAGGTCCAAACTTATTGAAATTTTAGAGAAATATAAAATTTCTGAAGAAGCCATTGTAGTACTCCAAGAAAATCTGTCTCAACATCAGATGTGGCAGTAAGGAACAGTTGTGTCAGTCATGCAGCGTGTAAAGTTGCTGTGTTGACACATGTAGAAGGGAGTCTAAAAATATATCTAAAAAAAAATGTTTTTATTTAATAATAGGGTATATGCTATCTAATAATTTAGTGAGTTACAGTCACAAGGTACCTCGTAGGCACCTACTGTGGAAGGTATTGTGTAAAAAATTGACTAAATTAAACATGTGAAAAAAGTGGCAAAAGTTAATCTGAGAATTATGTGCAAACAATATGCACATGTACACACCATGGACACAAATGTATGTGAAGTTTCAAAATGATCAGCTAAAAAGTGTAGGAGGAGTTGCGCTCACAAGACACCCACTTTGAATTGTTGATGAACGGATGAACACCCAGAGTGAATTGTTGAAGAACGGACAAACGGAGAAATGGAAGGAAACTTGCACATCTATATCACCCCTGCTAACGTAAAATTTTGAGCGAAACCATTTTGGGGCATGAACCAAGGGCTCTAACTCTGCTGAAACTATACGAAATATGCAGTATTACAATCCCAAGCTAGACATTGTCAACAGCAATAAGCTTCCAAAATTTGATCTAAACCTGTCCATTATTTCACAAGATCTTGACATTGAGCGGATATCATTTTTGCCCATTAATCAAGTCCAGTAACTCAGCTGAAAATTGACGAAAAATGTCATGTGACAATCCAAAGCTAGCTATTGTTAACAATATGTATGCAAAATATTATCCTAATCCATCAATTCTTCACAAGATGTTGAGCGGAAACCAATTTTGGGCATAAATCAAGGGCCCCTAACTCTACTGAAATGAATCTGCGATTTATGTGCAAACAATATGCAAATATTCAGACCATGACCTAATCATCTGTGAAGTTTCAAAAGTATTGGCCTAAAACTGCAAGAGGAGATGCGCTCACGAGACACTCACCGACTATAAGGGTTTTAGGTAAAAACTGACTAAGTAAACAAAGCGGGAAAAGTTGAAAAAAGAATCGAGAATTATGAGCAAACAATATGCATATTTACGAGGGATGTTCGAAATGAATTGCTTATTTCTTTCTGGAGACTTCAAATTTCAAGTTAGCCCAAAAGTACTCATTTCATGCCCTCGAAGTATTCCCCGTGGCTAAAAATGCAAAGTTTCAGCCGATGTATCCACTTCTTGAAGGCGTCACGGTACGCTGATTTGGGCACAGTAATAAGGTACTAATGAATGGCAGATCCAAGTGCCTGTCGGGACTGGTATTTCCGCCCAGCAAGTAATGCTTTCAATTTCGGAAACAAAAAGAAGTCACATGGGGCAAGGTCTGGGGAATACGAGGGGTGAGGCAAAACAGTTACTTTTTCTTTCTTCAAAAACGCCGTAACTATTGCGGAGGTATGAGCTGAGGCATTGTCATGTAGAAGACGGACATGTTTAAAACCAGTGGCAGGGCGTCGTTTCTGATAATACTTTTTCAGTTTCTTCAGTACTACGTCTTTGTAGTACTTTCCGGTGATGCTTTTGCCCTTTTTCACTGGCACTTTTATTGCGACTCCTTCACCAGAGAAGAAGATTGCATACAAAACCTTCTTTGTACTCAAAGAACGTTTGGCAATTATTGGGCGTTTGCTGTGTTTAGTAGCCTAGATCTTATTGCTAACCTTTCTGACGGGCTCAAAATAATGGACCCAGGTTTCATCATCTGTGACGACATTGGCAAACTGCTTTTTGTCATATTTTGGAAACATTTGAAGCAGTTTTTTGGCCACTTTAACCCGTTGCCTCTTTTGCTCGTCAGTCAATAGATGTGGCACCCATCTAGCAGAAATCTTTCTGACTTTCAAATGCTTCTTCAAAATAAGGTGAACCGTTGACAGTGATATGCCTAACTTTCGTGCAATATCACGAACTGTAAATCTGGCATCTCCTTCAATGATTTCCTTTATTTTTGAAACGATTGCTTTACGAGATGCAGATTTTGGCCTACCTGATTTCGGTGCATTTTTATGGACTCTACACCAGACTCAAATTTCTTTTTCCATCGCCGAACTGTGTCATAAGACACACAAGAAGGTCCAAAAGCAGTAGAATTTTCAGTCATCAGCTTTTCAAAGAACAACCAAGTTTTGAGCGAGCTTTGATGTAAGCCCGTATTTCATCTATTTTGTCGACGCTTCTACCAACCATTTTTACTGCAGTGGTCAATGACTGCGTGTATTTAAATGGCAAATTTTATGTCTTACACTAACATGTACATTTATACACCATTGTGTAGATATTGAATAGCCCTATACAGGCATGCATTGGTTTTTATCGTGCCCCACGTGAATGTCGAGCTAGAGGACAATAAGCAATTCATTTCGAACATCCCTCGTATATGCCATGGCCAAAACATCGGTGAAGTTTGAAAACTATTGGCCAAAAACTGTATCAGGAGTTGCGCTCACGAGACACCCACCGACTACAAGGGTTTTAGGTAAAAACTAACTAATTTAACAAAGCGGAAAAAGTTAAAAAAAAAAATCTGAGAATTATGAGCAGACAATATGCACATTTACATGCCATGGCCAAAACATCGGTGAAGTTTCAAAATGATGGCCAAAAACTGTAGGAGGAGTTGCGCTCACGAGACACCCACCGACTATAAGGTTTTAGGTAAAAACTGACTAAGTTAACAAAGCGGAAAAAGTTGAAAAAAAAATCTGAGAATTATGAGCAAACAACATGCATATCTACACGCCATGGTCAAAACATCTGTGAAGTTTCAAAATGATTGGCCAAAAGCTGTAGGAGGAGTTGCGCTTACAAGACACCTACCGACTATAAGGGTTTTAGGTAAAAACTGACTAAGTTAACAAAGCGAAAAAAGTTGAAAAAAAAATCTGAGAATTATGAGCAAACAATATGCACATCTGTGCACAACATTGCACCTTGAGCAAGAGACTTTATCCACATTGCTTAGTACTGGTTTCTACCCAGGAAAAAAGAGGGCCACATAGAAGATTAGTACTAGATTATTAAATGTGTTACCCTCTATAAATAAGGTCGATTATTATTATTATTATTATTTTACACGCCATGGCCAAAACATCTGTGAAATTTCAAAATAATTGGCGAAAAACTGTAGGAGGAGTTGCGCTCACAAGTCAATTGTTGACGAACGTACGGACGGGTCACGGCACGCCTATATCGCACCTGCGTACTAACACAGGTGCGACAAAAAGGAATGTCACTCCCCACACCAACCATGAGGGATCCATGTTCTATGGTGACCTTGGAAATATGCCTCATGCATATTATAATTTTGTCAAGATCACCATTTATATCAACCTGTTCATGTGATACTACACAAATTATGAAATATAAGCAAGAGCTATCAGTTATTTCTGGAGGTGGTACAGTAAAACCCATTTTCTGAACCAAAGTTCTGTATTGACCTTAAAATTAGGTCACGTTCACCGAATTCCTCTCTGCAATGGAGATCCTCTGATGATGCTAACTACAAAACATGACTTGAATACATTTGGAGAAACTGCAGTGAAAGCCATTTTCTGAACAGTTCCATGGTGACCTTGAAAATTAGGTCAAGATCCCCAAATTCCTTTCTGCCATAGTGACCCTCCTAATTATGCTAAATACAAAATATGACCAGAATCCATCCATTGGTTCGGGAGAAATCGCACTGAACCCATTTTCTGAACATCAAGATTCAGCGAAGACCTTGAAAATTAGGTCAAGGTCGCCAAATTCCTTTCTGCAATGGTGACCCTCCTAATTATGCAAAATATGAATCCTCACCAGAATACATCCATTGGAACCACCATTTTCTGTACAATCAAGATTCCGTGGTGACCTTGAAAATTAGGTCAAGGTAAAAAAATCCCTTTCTGCAATGGTGACACCCCGAATTATGCTAAATAGCAAACATGACCAGAATCCATCCATTGGTTCTTGAGAGATCGCAGTGAAATCCATTTCCTGTACAATCAGAGTTTCATGGTGACCTTGAAAATTAGGCTAAGGTCACCAAATTTCTTTCTGCAATGGACACCCTCCTAATTATGCTAAATGCCATAAATGACTGGAATCCACCAATTGGTTCTTGAGAAATCGCAATGAAACCCATTTTCTGAAGAATCAAAGTTCCGTGGTGACCTTGAAAATTATGTCAAGGTCACAGAATTCTTTTCTGCAATGGAGATCTTCCTAATGCTAAATACCAAACATGACTAAAATCCATCTAGTGGTTCTGGAAATATTGCAGTGAAACGCATTTTCTGAACAATCAAAGTTCCGTGGTGATCTTGAAAATTAGGTGATGGTCACCAAATTCCTTTGTGCAATGGAGATTCTCTTAATTGTGCTAAATACCAAACATGACCAAAATCCATCAACTGGTTCTGGAGATATCCGAGTGAAATCCATTTTCTGAACAATCAAAGTTCCGTGGTGACCTTGAAAATTAGGTCAAGGTCACCAAATTCCTTTCTGCTATGGAGACTATCCTAATAATGCTAAATACCAAACATGATCAGAATCTATCAATCAGTATTTGAGAAACCGCAGTGAAACCATTCTTCTGCACAAAATTTGACCATTTTTCCTGACCTTTGACCTTCAAAATGATGTGACGGGCACCAAAGTTTTATCATCAATTTCCCATGTCCCAGTGATGTATCCATGCAAATTTGGTTAAATTCCATCCATTAGTTTAGGAGATATAGTGCTCCAAACAGGCTACACCGACATCGACGCCCAGTTGGGAGGGACATAATTTAAGTCTAACACTTCAACTTTGGTTCAAAATAGTATACCACGTCTCATCACCAGTGCCGGTTTCGGTGGCTCAGTTGGATGCGCCGTCCGACTGGAGACCAGGAGGTCGCGGGTTCAACCCCCGCCGAGGTCGGCAGCATTCTTTCGTGGAGATTGATCATGAAATATTTTCTACGGTCATTCTCCCTTCCGCTGATTCAGGAAGGGCAGTTGTCAGTTTCTAGCGAAAGAATGTGCACTGTGAACTCACCGCGCTCGACATGACCCCATTGGGTTGACTGGGCCGTAAAACCTCAACACAAACAAACAAACTCATCACCAGTGAGTGAATTGTTTTGCTATATTTTGGATACATTTGGATACATTTTCAGAAGTTTTTTGCATGGGCTACATTGGTCCTCTTTTGCTCATCAATCAATAAATGTGGTATCCATCTTGCATTTATTTTTCTAAGATGTAAATGCTTCTTTAAAATACAATGAACTCGTGCTAATGAGAAGTTTGTCAACCAGACTAATTGCCTCAATGTGAATTGAAATCTTCATATAGCGGATTTTTTCGATGTTACATTTAGTTGTTGCCGGCCCGCGTAATGCAGCCGGTAGCGAGTCTGACTGAAGAGCCAGAGGTACCGGGTTCGATACCCAGTCCGGCCACATACTTTCGTGGAAATTGATCGTGAAATCTTTTCTACGGTCATTTTCCCCCTTCCACTGATTCAAGTAGGGCAGTTGTCAGTTACTGGCGAAAGTATGGACACTTAGTACTGGTTAACCGCTTAGGAGGTCTAAGCCTGCCCAGGAATAGTGTGGTTAGGTTAACTGACCGTCCCGACATGACCATAGCTGTTTACCGTGGACGTAAAGCAAACGCACACACATACTTTTAGTTGTTGTTGTGGCAGGGCGACCACTCCTAAATTTAGCTACCCACCTGCAATCGTCCTGTGAAACATTTGGTCCTCCCCATAGATCTCACATACCTCATGGTGAATGTCTACGTTTTATATCGAGTTGCGACCTACCTTTTATATAGCCCCTAATTTCAAGCACGTTGTCAGCTCTTTTCCTACTCATTTTGTGTATAACACTGTAATGAAAACGCTAAAAAGAAAATACACTGTCCAAAAGTCAATGAAACCGTCCCAACATGATCATAGCTGTTTACGATAGACGTAAAGCAACAACACAACAACAACAGAAGTCGGTGAAGTTGTGAGCGAGATTTTTACCTATGTTATGCTTTAGTGATCACTATTTTGACATGAGGTGATTTTGAGCACACATTGCATATTCAGCGCGAAATAGAACATGGTGACATTATTGTTGGAACAGCCCTCATATACTCATGACGTCATACTACAAGTAGAAAATTCATATATAGTGAAATATTCAGTGTTCTCAAAATGCACATAGCATCAGTTTAAGACATAATTATGCTATAGTTGCATGTTTCATTGATAATACGAGATAAATATTCATGTTAGTTTACTTTTTTTCTGTGTGTAACATGCAGAAAGCTTGTGTTTTCCAGACAGTTGTTGTATACAGACATGTTAAAATGGGCAAAAAGTTCAGGTATATAAAAATCTTGAAGTTTAATGTTTTCTTGTTCAGTTTTAACATAAATACAGATGTTGTAATATTACAATCTTTGTATGACTGAATCTCATGCTGATATGGAATGTTGAAATGTCTCTGTTTTAGCTCACCTGAGCTATGCTCAGGATGAGCTATTGTGATCACTGGGGCGGGGCTTATATATCTATACAAAAAAAATTAAAAATCTTCTCGTAAGAAACCGTTGCACCGAGTTCAATGAAACTTGACAGGAATGTTGCTTTGGTGACCTTCTACCAAGATTGTTCAAGCCTTCATGATACGTCAAAAAACATGGCCCCCAGGGGGGCGGGGCTTATTTTTCGTATATATCTGTTTAGAAAACTTTGAAATTCTTCTTGTCAAATACCCGCTGACCGATTTTAATGTTGCTTTGGTGACCCTCTACTAAGAATGTTCAAGCAATCCTGATTTGTCAAAAAACATGGCTGTTAGGGGCTGGGGCTTATTTTCCCATCTAGGTAGAAAACTTTGAAAATCTTCTTGTCAGAAACCACTGAACCGATTTCAATTTAACTTGGCAAGAATGTTCCTTTGGTGACCCTCTACCAAGTTTTATTCAAGCTGTCATGATTCTTCCAAAAAAAAATGCCTGTTAGGGGGTAGGGCTTTATAGCTATATAAAAGAATTTAAAAATCTTTTTGCCAGAAACCACTAGACCAATTTCAATATAACTGCAGAAATGTTCCTTGGTGACCCTCTTTCAAGATTTAGTTGTCATGATGCATTAAAAAGAAAAAAAAAACATGGCTGCTGTGGGGGGTTGGTGTTGGAGGAGGGGGATGGTGCAGGGCTATAAATTTTAGAGCAGTGAACTTGGCTGAAACTTCAACAGTACAGCCGTGTAGTCTAATGTTGCGCATCTGCCAATGCTGCTCACTCAAATATTTTCTCCCGAAAAATCCCAAAGTATCATTTTGTGTGCGTATGTGATGAAACATATCAAAAGGTACATGGCCATTACAATTTGCATGGGGAATCAGGAGTTTATTTTAAAATAATTAGGAAAATGTTCTTTTCACTAAAACGAAAGGACCTTTTTTCCCTGAACGTGAAATTTAAAAGGTGGTTTTGTCAGTGTGAAGGATGAAAATAGCACAGATATATTCTAAATTGATTAGTGATCATAGAAATGCATCTTTAAAAACATTCTTTATGTCCAAAGCAACAGGAAAAATTCTAACAGGTGCGCGACATTGGCAGACATTTTTTATGACACACAAACAAGTGTATGAGTTGAGGGATTATTATCTGCTAAATGAAGAAGACATTAATGAAAATAATTTTGTTTTATTTATAATAAATTATTCTTCGTTCTAGTACATTTAAAAATTAAAACTGGTCTAGCGAACATTTTTTAAATTCAGCTCAAATCCTTAGGTGCGCTGAATAGGCCTACAGCAGTGTAATATAAATATGCAAATCTGTTTGCTCAGGTGAGAGATATAGGACCATCATGGTCCTCTTGTTGTTAAAGAAAGATTTATTATTGTCTAGGCTGACAAACTTAAATGATAAACCAGAAAATTACCGTGCGTGGAAATAAAGCTTCAAAAATGTGGCAAATGACTTGAAAGCCAGCCCAGATGAAGAGACTGACATGTTAATAAAATACCTATGTAAAGAATCTAAGCGTCATGCGATTAATTTCAGATCAGTGTATGTGTCAGATCCAGCCCTTGGTCTAGTGAAAATATGGGAGATACTTGATGAACGCTATGGTGCTCCAGAGTTAGTAAAACATGCTGTTGTGACAAAATCAAAACATTTCCCTACTATCACTAGTAAAGACCAAAGAAATTGTATGAATTAGTAGATGTCTTGTCGGTGGCTGCTTTGAAACATGATTGCAAGTAATCTTTGCAGCTGTCATACTTTGACTCCTCAGAAGGTACTTTGCCTATAGTCCAGAACTTTTTTACCATATAATATCCAAGAAAAATTAGTAATTAGAGCTGTGCACTTCAAGAAGAAAAACAATGACTGTTTTACACCTTTTACATACTTCCTTGAGTTTTTAGGTAAAGTAAGAAATGACCCAGGCTTAATAGGCAATTTATCCTTTTGAGAAAAATATACTACATGTACCGCCTTTGAAAATGACATCTCCATCATGCAAGAAAACAGAATTCTAATGCACTCGCGTATGTAACGCGACGTCTGATTGGATAACGTCAAAAATTTGCGACGGTATATTTTGCGATATGCTGTCGCAAATCCGACGTCATCACGTAACGTCGCTTCTCATTGGCTGGCATTTGGTTTTACGCAGCTCACAGCACTTGTCTTTTTGTGCAAACAGTACATTTTTTTCAATAGAAAAAATGAATAAATGCATTAGAATGGTGGTAACTGCATCAAATTTGTCATTTGGGGAGGTAAATCGGCGGTTTTACGGTCGCAAATTACGTTTTACGGCTCCGCTGACGCGTCGCTGTACAACGAAATTTCCGACCATAAAACCGCCGATTTACCACCCCAAATGCCAAATTTGAAAGCAGTTATCCCCTAATTGTCAGGGTTTCAGTGAGGTCCGATTCTAGGGTGAGATGCCCTATACACAAAGCAAACCATGCTCTTGTAGATTGTCGTTCGTTTAAATCAAAGTCAGTCTCAGAAAAAAAAAAGAAAAAAGTCAAAGATAGTCGTCTGTGTTTCAAGTGTCTAGAAGCAAACTCACATAAAGCTTTATATTGCAAGAAAAATATATAATGTACGGTCTGTGGAAGTGTGAAACATCAGTCATAAATGCAAGAGTTAAAACAAAATATTGTTTCAAACCTTTCAGGCACATGAGTTCATGAATGTAGTATGTAAACAAAGGTCACGAGCCCACCAAATTATGGCGGGGAGGAAAGGGCTGATGCCCCTGATCTTGTTAAGAGTAGATGTACACAAGTTTGTGGAACCAGTGCAAATAGTACAGGTGGTAGGTATTGTGCTAAAATTGCTCTTGTTGCTGTTTACAACCAGGCTGCACCTTCTCATCGTGTTAGGACATACGCAGTAATAGATTAGCAAAGTAACCAATCCTTAGCTAGTCCCAGTTTGATTTCAAAACTTGGTTTGCCTGGTGAACATGCAGATTTCACTCTTAACAGCTGATCGGGACCTACCATTGTCAGTAGTCGTAAGGCATTCAGTTGTGTTGTTGAGGCAATTGATGGGTCTTCTCAGGATTACTTACCTCCCCTGTTGGAGTGTACCCAAAGAGATCCATCCCCACACCAGATATTGCTAGACATTTCCCTCATTTAAATAGCATAACGTTACTGATACCAGCTCTTGACGATGAGGCAGATACCTTACTGTTAATTGATAGAGATCTTACTCCAGTTCACCAGGTCCGTGACCAGATTGTTGGTCCAAATGGCACCCCATTTGCTAAAAAACTTGGATTGGGTTGGGTGATCATTGGTCAAGTTTGTCGTGGTCAAATTCATTTAGACAGTGTTGTTAACTGTAACAAAACATATCTTCTTCAAAATGAAAGGCCATCATTGTTTTCACCCTGTTCAAACAGCTTCATCATTAAGGAACAGACACAGTCATTAGGTTTTGGTGAGAATATTTTCGTTAAGACAAAGGATGATATTAAGTTTGGCCCATCCATTGAGGACAGAGAATTCTTGTACTAAATGGAAAATAGAAATGAGAAAACTGAATCACTCAATTGCCATATCGCTCATGCAGGCCAAAAACTCCCCGATAACAAGCAGTATGCTTTGAAGAGAGCTTCTTTGTTGCATGCATCTCTTTTAAAGGACCCAAAGAAACGAGACCATTTTGTTAGTTTCATGGAGCAGATATTAAAAATGGTTCATGCTGAAGTGGCACCCCCTTTATCAGAATCTCAGGATTGTTGGTATTTACCACTATTTGAGGTGTACAATCCCAAACAAACGGGACCAAATCAAGGGCGTATTTGATACTTCGGTCAAGTATCAGAACATTTCTCTTAATGATGTTCTACTGCAAGGCCCTGACCTGATTAATAACCTAATTAGCATCCTGTTGCGTTTCTGAAAAAATGACTATTTCTGCAGATATTGAAAACATGTTTTACAGTTTTTTGGTAGAGGAGAAAGATCGAAATTGTTTACGTTTCTTTTGTTATGCAGAAAATGATACCAAGAAGGACTTGGTTGAGTATCGTATGAATGTGCATGTTTTTGGCAATCGACCTTCTCCATCAGTTGCTAATTTTGGACTTCAGAAAACTGCTTTTATCAGAGAGCCCGAGTTTGGTAGCGATGTGAAGAAATGGTTTTCTTCAGACTTTTATGTTGACGATGGTCTTACTTCTACTCCCACTGTGGATTTAGCAGTAGACTTGATGCGACGTACCCAAGTGATCCTTCAGCAGAATGGACATTTGCGTCTTTACAAGATAGTTTCGAATAGCCAAGATGTTCTTAAAGCCTTTCCACAAGTTGATCTAGCAAAAGATCTGGCGTCTTTAGATCTCTCTAAGGATTACTTACCTACTCAGCGTAGCGTAGGACTTTCTTGAAACCTTACATCTGACCTTTTCACATTTGCTGTCCCAGAACTTGATAAACCTTACACCTGTCGTGGGGTGTTATCAGTCATAAACCGTTTGTATGACCCTCTGGGTTTTGTGGCCCCTGTTACTATTGTAGGAAAAGTCGATGATCATGGAAAACTGTGGCTGGGATGAGCCCTTGCCACACAGATTCTTTTCAGAATGGAAAGATTAGGCAGAATCCTTGAAATGTCTCAACAGCTATCCCTACCTAGGATTTTCTGCAATCTTTCCCCCAATCTCACAACCTATAGAGAGTCCTTTTGTTTTTTTGATGCATCTGAGAAAGCAATAGCTTCAGTGGCATATATACTCTCTTGGGGTCCTAATTTTGCTGGTCAGCTTGGGTTTGTGATGGGAAAAACTAAAGTGGCCCCAGCAAAGGCCATACCACACCCCGTTTAGAATTGTGTGCTGCAGTCCTGTCTGTCGAGATTTTGTCCTTGAACAATTAGACATAGAGATACACAAGGTCAAGTATTTTACTGATAGCAAGGTTTTACTTGGGTATATTTACAATCGCACTAGAAAATTCTACACCCACGTGTCCAATAGGATAGAGAGTGTACTGAGCTCACCCCAAACCTACTCAGTGGAGTTTTGTATCCACCTAGAATAATCCTGCAGACGCAGGAACTAGAGGTGTTCCACCAGACAGCATGGCTAATAACATTTCGTTAAACGGTCCCCCGGAGAGCGTGTTTGCAACTGTTGAATCTGAACCTGGCTATCCTCTGCAAAATCTAGAGGATGATAAATTCGCCATGAAATTGTTTCAGTGGCGGCAGTTTCACCTGAAGAAAAAAGACCCTTCGATGAGTTCCCGTCTTCAGAGATTCTCCTCACTGCCATCTTTGATCAGGACAATCAGTACCTTGCAGCATGTATGCCAGTCATTTAATGGGTATTGTGAATGTGTAGGTGGCATTTGTGTCAAGGATCCTCTGACAGTCGCTTAAAAGCCCAAAACTTTGGTTATTAAAGTGTTTCAGCAAGATTGGTTTTGGTTTCCTGCTGAAATTCTCAGACTCACTCAGGGTATGCCAGTGCCTTCAAATAGCACTCTTCTTCCTTTAAATCCATTTCTGGATCAAGATGGTACACTGAGAGTGGATGGCAGGCTCAAGCTTGCCAAGTTGCCAGTTTCAGGAAAGGCTCCTATTATCATTCCTGGTAAAAGTCACTTGGCAACCTTGTTGATACGACATTTTCATGAAAAAGGTTCTTCACTAAGGTCGACATTTTACAGAATGGGCAGTTAGAAAAGGGGAGTTTTGAATCATTGGGGGCAAAAGGAAGATATCCTCTTTCATTTTTTAATGTGTTCAGTGTCGCAAGGCCCGAGGTGTAAGACAAAGCCAAATTATGGCTGATTTACCTTCAGATAGGTTAACACCAGCACCCGCTTTCACGTATGTTGGTGTGGATGTTTTTGGGCCCTGGTCTATTACAACAAGAAAAACAAGGGGTGGTAAATCTTCGAGTAAAAGATGGGCAGTTCTGTTTACCTGCCTGACAATTAGAGCCATTCACATAGAGCTCATTGAAGAAATGAGCCCATCAGCCTTTATCAAAGCGCTTAGACGTTTTATTGCTCTTTGTGCCAATCTGGTGGAGCTGAGGTCTGATAGGGGGACAAACTTACGGGTTCAACCTCTGACCTGGTATTGATTTGGTCAATGTTGAAGATGGTCTAGTCAAAAAATTTTTAAATGATAAAGATATTACTTGGGTGTTCAACCCTCATGCCTCCCACGTGGGAGGTGTGTGGGAGAGGATGATTGGAGTCATACGTAGAGTTCTGGATTCATTACTTGTTAGCAGCAAGGTTAGAAATCTTACACATGACATATTAGCTACATTTATGGCAGAGGCGTGTGCCGTTGTAAATTTTAGGCCTATTGTTCCTGTGTCGTCTGACAGTGAAAACCCAGAGACACTTAGTCCGTGGTATTGACTCAGAAAGTTGTCCACCTTCCTCATTCAGTCAAAATATGTCTCTGAAAGATATATATCGTGAAGAGTGGAAAAGAATTCAGATCAGTTTTGGAGCAGATGGCAATTTGAGTTTCTGAGCACGCTTCAAGATAGGTCTAAATGGAAAACTGTTCAAACCAATCTAAAGGTGGGGGATATTGTCTTAATGAGGGATGAGACCGTTGCGAGAAATCAGTGGCCTATTGCTGTTGTGGTGGAGGATTTTCGAGGTTCTGATTCTAGGGTTCGCTCTGTAAGAATCAAGGTCATAAAAGCTGGAAACCCTTCCTTTTGCACCCGCCAAGTCACTGAACTTGTGTTGCTGATAAATGATTAGAAGAAACAATGCGTGTTTATTTCAGTTTTCTGAAAGCAGGTTTATTTCCCTTTTATTTTTATTTTATTTTTTTACCCTGTACATGTACATATACCAGACTATTTGCAAATCCTTTGCTTTCTATGAAATGCTTTATGGTCTCAGGAAAGTCAGAAGATGTGCCAAATTCACATGAACAATCGTTCATTGCCATACATTAGCCATTTTTGTGTATAAAATACTTATTTTTGCAATTTCCATTTAAAAGCTAGTGATTTTATAAGTTTGTGAATATTCAGTAAAGATTGGTCTATAACGCGGTTTTCAGAACCTTGTTATAGCTTAGTCACTCAATCCCGTTAAACCGCAATATCGTTTATAATGCGATACCGTTAAAACGCGGTCTGTTGTGCGTTCCTAATGTTAGGGTCTTTAGGTGACTGTTGTCATGGATTTTATCTTTATAAGCGATGTCATATAACATCGGACGGGGGGTGTGTGTTGTTGCGTGATGTTTGCTTACCCATATATGTGACCACGTCGTCATCCATTTTCGCTTCATTAAGCTACTTTCGGTGCCTTTCGTATCCCGATGAAGATGTGCGTGGTGGTTCCACCATTTTTGCTGCAAAAATTAAAGATTTGAAGAATCCATCATGTTTTTGGAGATCACATGGTGTAAGCAAATATTATGCAGTCATTTATTTCTGTCTTGCAGGTTCTGACTTAAATATATGCAGGATTTCCATGTACCATGATTTTGATGTAAACATGACACATCACCTTGAACATGTGCTCGATCCAGTGTTCATTTTTGTAGCAGAAATCCGTAAAATGTATAATTTTGGTGTATAACCTTGATCGAAATGTGGTCATATGATAGTATTATATGCTATGATTCATTCCCGTTCCGCCAGATATGAGAGTTCAGCAACGTTATACCATTTTTATCCATTATTGTCGTCAGTTTTTTTTTTTTTTTAGTTTTTTTGTTGTTGTTCTTTTTTTTTTTTTTTTTTTTTTTTTTTTTTGTCTTTTCAGTTTCAGTTTGTTGTGATACTGAAATTCGATGGACAAATCAGTCTGTCGAGGTCTTTTGGGTTCTTGAACTCAGTGATTTTTGCTGTTCTCGTTGCAGTGTTTTACCATCATCTCAATAAATCCAGACTTGTTAACTTGAGTTGGTTATCTGGCGCCAATTAGAAGGTGTTACCCAACTGTAAGCCAAAATCAGCTGGACGTCCCGATGACGTAAGATTTATGACATCTTCGCCACACCCGACCACCCCTAAAGGTGCATTAAATATCCTCTTTGAGAGTTACTTATTGATGACACTAATTTTGAGACGGTGGCAACAGAAATTATAGAATGTTTATAACAGCTCTCATCAAACGAAACCGCTTAACAGTGCTCAGTCAATAAAAATTGAAAGTCGCCGCTAATATTGCTTGGAGGTTCTAGTCAAACGCACCTTGCCTGTGACGTATACACATAAATCAAGGTCAATTAGTCTATACAAAAGCTGATGAGTAAATAAAATATCGGCATCGTTTACACGCTTTAAACGGACATCATTCGCAATAATGGATTTACTTGAGCTCAAAGGCTATTATTCGATGATTTAAAGGTGAATTACTTTGTCAACCAAATTGTTAGACTTTTAAGGAAATTACGCGGCCGTTAGTGATTGACATAGCATGGCGCCTCTTTGGCCGACAAATTTTTACTTCAACACAAGCGGTGGTAAAATAATGTAAAACTGCTTATCGGGAATAGAAAGTCACTTCGAAATAGCAGAGTCTTCATGTTAACCGAGTTCAACACAAACGGGGTCGAAATGCAATAAAATATAGGGAAACTGTTCGGGAATGGAAGATCCCTTCGACATAAAGCTAGATAACGGGATGCACCTGTACTACCTGGCGAGATGGAATATTAAAAGACCTATACAGTTTCGGTCTTGAAGGAAGACTGCCAAAGTTTATATTAAAAAAAAAGTTTTCTTAAAGATTGTACTACACAAGTGCGTATATAATCGCCTCAGTCTGACTTTTACGATCAAGAACAGGGTGTTCCTCAAGGAGCAATACTATCAACCACTCTATTCAACGTGTTATTAAAAGATAAATGAAATGTCGAGATTATAAAACAGACGGTTCTTTATACGTTTATCATTTCTTTGTATGCTCTCGCTAAAAAAAATGCGCACAATAGAAAGACAGAAATTTACAGCAATGTCTGAATATTGATTGTGTTGGGGTTTAACGACACGTCAACCCTTGTGGGTCATTTTGTGTCGTCTCCCAGAGAAAGGGAGAAAAGAGATAGAAGAGATTGTAGAAGAGATGAAAGAGAGGGACAGGTAAGAAAGACGAACAAGAATGAAAGTAAAGAAACAGAAGAAATAAAACATTCCCCTTCTACCTTTACCTGCTACAAGGGTAACAGGCCTTGCCCAATTGTAAGCCAATATCAGTTGGACGCCCCGGTGACGTAAGATACATGACACCTTCGCACCACCCGACCACCCCCAATGTCTGAATAGAATAGAAGACTGGGCAACCAGAAATGGATTCAAATTTTCTTAGTCGAAAACTCAGTGCGTTCATTTTTGTCAACCACACAATAATTCAGTTCTAAATATGTAGTGATCTCAGATAACCGTTGTTAATGAATCAAAATTTCTTCGTGTTATATTAGACCGAAAACTCCACTTATACCCCAAATAAAATACCTGTAATCTAAATGTTTAAAAGCTAGCTGCTAATCCTTCTAAACAGTCGTACATATAAGGTACAATTTTGGTCCAGATCTGAAATATAATTTGTTAATTGGTCATGGGTTATTATTACTAGCATCATATGAAGTTGGCCCCCCAGGGTGGAATTAATAGCAGCTGTCTGCAGTTATGGTGGATAGCAGAGAGATATCTTAGAATCTTGAGTGGTGTAGAGATAACATAATGTAAAAAGGCAAATTTAATGTGTGTATAAATGTGGCAAATTTTATTTCATTCAGTGAGTGGGCACAAGACAAACATTTATTACTTGATAACAATAGTACAAATTTGATTAGAATTTGAATAGAATATTTAATATACACAATATTCAATACGGATAAAAAAAATTCATTTAGTTAAAAACTATTATATGAGCCTCGTCATAAGAAAACCAACAATATTTGACCTGTAAGCCCAGAGGACTTCTTCACAATCTGATCAGAGCCTTCGCTGTCCGCCCGAATTATAGGTCCTTAGCTACCCAGGCAACACACAGTGAAGGCACAGAAGAGACTGTGTGGATGTCCAGGCTGATCAGAGTATTCCCTGGGCACACAGACCATATTACGCACTATACACATGAACATATATGTCAGTCAAAAACAAGAGGGCCCTAATTCGCTCATCTGAGTGTCATTGTCTCTAGTACATTCTAAAAGACTATGATTTCTCTTCATAGGACTACGTTTTTTTTAAATTTGTTGAAAATCAATGTGTTCGGATGATAGTTGGACGGGGGGGAGGGGGGGGGGGTTGCTCGACAGAAGCATGATCGCATGGAGCCTTATTGTTGAATAGACATGTGAACTACATGAAGCTATGTAACCAAATATCAAAGACCAGTGCCTTCTGGTTTCAGACAAAAAAGATTTTTAAAGGTTTTCCCTATATAAATATATAGAAAAAAGATGGCGGCCATCTTGGATTTCCAATAGGGACTATTTTAGCTATTTTTGATCTACAAGATGCTTCCTACTAAGTTTAAAGTCAATAAGCCTTTCGATTCAGGAGAAGAAGGGAATAATAGATTTTCAAGATGGCTGCCATGGCAGGCATCTTGGATTTCCAATCCGAAAGATTTTAGCTATTTTTGACCTATAAGTCAACCTGATGCTTCCTACCAAGTTTAAAGTCAATTGGCTTTTTCAGTTTAGGAGAAGAAGCGAAAAATAGATTTTCAAGATGGCACCAAGGTAGCCAACTTGGATTTTGGATCGAGACGATTTTGGTTATTTTAGATCTACAAGTCATCCCAATGCTTCCTGCCAAGGTTCGAGTCAAATGGCCTTTCAGTTCAGAAAAACAAGCGAAAAATTGATTTTCAAGATGGCCGCCCTGGCAGCTATCTTGGATTTCCGATTAGCACGATTTTAGCTTTTTTTGATCTACAATTCACCTAGATGCAGAAGCGAAAAATTGGTTTTCAATATGGCCGCCATCTTGGTTTCCAATCGGAACAATTTTAGTTAATTTTGATCTACAAGTCACCCCGATGCTTCTTAGCAAGTTTGGAGTCAATTGGCCTTTCAGTTCAGGAGAAGAAGCAAAAACTAGATTTTCAAGATGGCTGTCATGGCGGTCATCTTATTTTTGATCTATAAGTCACCCTGATGCTTCCTACCATGTTTGGAGTTAATTGGCTTTTAAGTTAGGAGAAGAAGCAAAAAATAGATTTTCAAGATGGCTGCCATGGCGGCCATCTTGGATTTCCGATCGGCACGATTTTAAGCTATTTTTGATCTACAAGTTACCCTGATGCTTCCTAGTAACTTTGGAGTCAATTGGCCTTTCGGTTCAGGAGAAGCAAAATAGATTTTCAAGATGGCGGCCATGGCAGCCATCTTGGATTTCCGATCGGCACGATTTTAGCTATTTTTAATCTACAAGCCACCCTGATTCTTCCTAGCAAGTTTGGAGTCAAATGGCCGTTCAGTTCAGGAGAAGTGAAAAATAGATTTTCAAGATGGCGGCCATGGCAGCCATCTTGGATTTCCGATCAGCACGATTTTAGCTATTTTTGATCTACAAGTCACCCTGATGCTTTCAGTTGGCCTTTCAGTTAGGAGAAGAAGCGAAAAATAGATTTTCAAGATGGCGGCCATCTTGGATTTCCGATCGGCACGATTTTAGCTATTTTTGATCTACAAGTCACCCCGACGCTTCCTAGCAACTGTGGAGTCAATTGGCCTTTCTGTTCAGGAGAAGAAGCGAAAAAAAGATTTTTAAGATGGCGGCCATCTTGGATTTCCGATCGACACGATTTTAGCTATTTTTGATCTACAAGTCACCCTGATGCTTCCTATAATAAGTATCGAGTCAACTGCCCCAGGGGTAAAGGAGGAGTAGGCTTTTAAAGCAATTGTTGACGACGGACATTGACTGACCACAATAGCTCACTATGAGCACTTCGTGCTCAGGGGAGCTTATATACACACATTTTTATTTCAGATCAAATGCTCAAAATGACACTAGTATATGCTCAAAACGACACTTGTATTTCCATGTACAAATTTCTGCTTTTACTCTAAAACATTGTATTAATTATATGGATTTAATAAATTATATGTACCGTGAAACCAACAGTATGGTCTGTGTGCCCATCGAAGACTCCGATCAGCCTGGTCATCCGCCCAGTAAGATTGATCTGTCTTTGCTGTGTGCTATCTGGGTAGCTAATGACCAATGATTTATTCAGGCGGACATCTAAGGCTCTGATCTAATTGTGCAGAAGTCCTCAGGGCTTACAGGCCAAATATTGTTGGTTCTCATACAATACTTTCTAACTAAATGAATTTTTATCTGTATTGAAACGAAAAAGGTAAAAGAAAAGTCCGGGGAGTGCCACAATCACAAACCGCAGCCCTTCTCAGACACCAAGAGGAAGAGGAAACACAAAACTAAACAAGCACAAATCGAACAAACCTACGGTAGCAAAATATTGTGGAAAAGGTATGGAAAAGGAAGAAATTGCTCCTAAGGAGCTATTTTTCCACAATATTTTCAATATATCTTTAACTCCAGAAGTCAAATATTCATTTGTTAAATGTGGTCGTTCAATTTATTGTTTTCCCCAATTCCGCAAATCTGATATGTCGAGGTACGGATATACCAAGTGTCCCTTGGACTTCGAGATAACGAGAGTCGACTGTGTGTACTTGTAAAACGCGCTGGAAAAGTCATCGGAACTAATTCTAATTTGTATATTACCACCAATGTTGCCATCAGCATCATCCCCTTCGCCCCTATAGTTGCCGTCACTGCCTCCGTTACTGCCATCACCACCATCCTCTTCGACACAACCACCATTGCTATCATCATCTCCTTCACCATCCCCATTGCTGCCATCACCACCTTCCCCTTTGAAACCACCTTCATCACTACCGGTGTCACCAACATTATGAGCACCACCATCCCCTTCCCCACCATTTCCGTTGTCGGCATGGTCAACTTCCCCGCCATCACCATCGTTACCGTCCTCTTCTCGACCATCGCTATCGCTGCAGCAGTCCTTCACCTCATCGCTGTTGAGGTCGCGGAAATTTTTGGTGTGATTGCCATTTTTGAATGGGCGATAAAACCATTCCATTGTCAGGGTCGTCATCGTTGTCGTTACGGAAATAACATGGTTTCATACCAACCTCTTTTGCAAATTCGCTTGCCATAACCATTCCATTTTTCCACTCATCTATTTCTGGATTAGCTAAAGGATGGTCCATTAAAGTACTAGTCTGCCCCCCCCCCCCCCACCCCCCACCCCTGGTGTTTGTATGTGCCATACATTTTCTTGCTTCATGTGGGCCTTGGCAAATGCAGGTGCATTGTCATCCACCTCTATCTGATTCAGTCTTATCATGTGACTGAGGTTTCGAAACATTTGGCCATATGGGAAAACATGGTGGTTCCCGACATGCTGTCATTTCAGATAACACTTTTCATTTGGAAAAATGTCTCTGTAAAGGCATATCAGAATCACACAAAGTGGCAATCAACAGGTGAGTGTAGGTTTCTCGCGACAAGTAGGTATTGCTCAATGTCATATCTGGATTTATGTGAAAAATTCCTCCAGATAACAAGGAAATGACAGACAAAACCACTATATTTGGTCCTCATGGAATTTTACTGAAGAATATCTCAACATAGTGAACCACTAGATGTAGGAATGCCTTTGTATCCTTCACAGATGGGTCCGGGAGTCGGGGTTGGATTGGCCTTATCACGAGTTATAATCTCTCCTAGACAGTCTTGAACTTCAGAACTTTAGTAAATGTGAGCTCCTGTGCCACTTTCCAATTCTGTCTGTCACGATCACGTCTTACATGATCCCTTGTCAATCCATGCATGAATGATAGATTTTCGTCTTAATACCCTTTCTATATGGACCATATGGACTGTCATACCAGGGCCAATGTACAAATTTCTACTGACATGGTCAAGGTGATTTATAATTATCTTATGATTGTGAATTTGATCTTGATCACCTAGTTCTCTAATAACATATCCCGGGATCATTGTGTTGTCAATTTCTTTCCCAGCGGAAAATATTAATCCAAGCTCCAAAGGAATAGGCTCAGAACGGTCAAGGACATTATAGGACATAATCTGAATCTGTAACTACGCCTCCGGCTGTCACCGTCAGAACTATGGCCGATTAATGGCCCGAGTATTGCTTCTCAATGCTCTGAATAACAATTCTGTATACATTGCCATTGTCTATATACAGCATGGTGATCAAATCTGTTAGAAGTTGGCATTAAAAGTGCTACCAGCTTTTGATTTTTTAAGAGAATTGAGCATAATTACACAGGCATACAATTTCCTTTTTTTTATTGTATCATATGCATTGGGTCCATTTCCAACATGAACATGACACTCTTCTAAACATACATGATCCTTGGGATTATCAGTCTTAAATCCACCAAATCCAAGTAACTCATCTCTATCTTGATAGTGTAAAACAGACTCAATTGCAGTCTCATCCTCTGCAGTTAAAACAGGTACTGTTGAAATTTTATACTGTTCCATTACAACCTTTACAAGAATTGCATACTGTGCAAAGTTTTCACCATTTACTTCAGATTTTTTCTCCATCTATACATGCTTGTTAGGTTTAGTCCGCCCATATTAACTGCTACAAAGTTTGCTATTCTTGGGCCACCTAAAATTAATACGGCTTCAAAAAAATGCCTTGTTGACGATTTAGACCTATTGCCTTTTGGGCTGCGCACGTGAAAAATTCTAGCAACACTTTCGTGTCTAAAAGCACTTTGTGATCACTCAATAGGCCTTTCTCCTGGGCTTTGATTAAGTTCCTTGTAACAGCTTTCATATCTCCTGTCTTATTAAATTCACACAACTTCTCTCGCCGACTTTTTAGAGTTTGTCTCAGTCTTAGCTTTGGCAAAAAACTACTCACTTATGACCTTTTTCAGCTGATCTGATTTTCTTCTGAAAGCATTGGTTTGCTAAATATTCAAATCGAATTTTATTAGTACTTCTAACACCATTTTCTTTTGTCTTTTCTGAGCAAAGAAGAATTCGCTTTTTAAATGAAGGCATCTGAGGAACTGTTTTACAATGTATACATGTGTTTCATGCTTTAACAATTCCTAAGCAACTGACATGTTTATAAGTACCTTGATATTCCTTAACATTAGAGTTTTCTAACACACGCACTGTAACAAATGGCAGAGTATACCAGGTCGCTCCTCCGTAATCTTCTCCATGTTTTGCATCACTGAATAACAGTTTGGCATCCACAGATACTTCTTTATTTGTTCCATGAAAATATGTGATATTCTCAAAATACAATCTTTCGCAGGCAGCACCCTTTTCTAGTCATGCGTTTTCATTGGTTTATGTTTCCCCATCTTAGAAAAAAAAGGATGGGATGTCTTTTGTTCTATTCATTTGCAGCTTAGCTTGGTTCGTGGCATGTTCCTTAGATTCAACATGAGATTTGCCACGATGCAGTGGATCGCCCCGTGAAGCTAAATTAATGCTAATTTTACAGAAGCAGCAACATGCTAAAATTCCTTTGAAAAGGAAGGTCTCTTTGCCAAATGATTCCTGAAAATCATTAAATATCATTTTACTTTGTGCTGTTGTTGGCCCACCAGCCCTTTGTATTTGCTCATGCACTTTCATGTTACGTGTGCGTGATAAATCATGGAATTTTAAGTTCTGCATTTTCTGATTTGCAGCGCCAAGCTTAAAATCCTTCTTGCATATTGAACATGAGAAGAAAATATCCTTGTCCTGTTGGCCAAATGTGACCGACTCAGTATATGAAGATAGACACAGTAACTGATTAGTTGACTGACTGATTTTGACTGATTGATTGACTTACTGATTTATTGATTATTTGATTGATTGGTTGATTGATTCATTAAGTGAGTGGTTGATTGATTATACAGCGACATTGTGGCACATGCATCTCTTTTTCAAAGAAAAAAATATTATTGGAGTTAAAGCAGGCCGTTCATTAAACATGTGATACCGAAATCATTCTGATGTTTTCAGAATAAACCCATTTTACATAGGAAACCCCAAAGCCTGGAAAACCCCGAAACGGCTCATTGTCAAACAGTGCAGGCCCAGATCAGACGATGCAGACCTCAGCTGCAGACTCGCTGTAGAATGCGGGATAAGGACCTGCACTGTTTGCAAAACATTTTCTAAATACATTTCTGAGTTACATACTCAAAACAAAACAAAATTAGATCGCGCAGTTGCTGTCGCGCCATCCCCATGCTTTCTCCACAGTATGTCCAATGTAACTTTGCTCTTTCACGCCCTCATCATTTACGGAAGTGTGCCAAATTTGGTTGCATTACGTTCAGTGGTGTAGGGGGAGATCAACAGCGTGACGGATGGATGTACAGACGGACGGACGGGGACGTTCACGATATCCCCAAATGCTAAAGCGTGAGGCTTGAGGCGTGGGGATAACTATGTCGCAAGGTACAATCCAGTTAAGTCAGTAGATCGTGTCCCTAAATGTACCGTGTACACCTGCTGTGTGTAGATCTGCCCCAACTCCCCTAAGCATGACAATGACTGATAAGACTGAATGTGAAATTAATGTTGTCTCTATAGATACTCGTATGTATATAAATAAATGCAGAAACAGGCCTCAGTAGCAAGCACATTAGGTTGGGATTCGATGGTTAAAACAAAATGTGACGTCGAATCAACGTTTATTGAACCCTCTTTCAATGGCGTATACATGCGGCTGCCGTGTATGTCTACTGAAAATGAACTTACCTGTGTCGGAAGAAATTCATGTGGTCACTGGCATTCCCTCTGTGAGCTGTTCCTGTGCCTGAGCTGTGTTAGACGTTAAACAGCCTTGTTCATTGTCATTCTGAATAATTGAATAATTTTTATCTGTTTCTACAGTGTCTTCACGCTCACATGTTTGGAGGAAGAATCATTTGTGCCACAATTAATGGCTGCAGAATCATTTTCGTCACTCACTTTCAGTCTTTTCATAGGGTTTGACTGCTCACCTGGCTGAGCTTCAGATAACCTGGCATGTGTCGTCGCTGCACAGTCACAATAGTCACACCACACTTTCCCTACAAACTCATTACATTCATCACTATTGCAAGAACCGCGGTCAGTTCCTCGTACACCTTTCATATTTCTTGGATTATTTTCTTAAACAAAACATTTATCAATTACAGTCGAACCTCAATGGCTCGAACCTCTTTGACCCATGGAAATTTGTTCGAGACATGGGTAGTTCGAGCCACTGAGGGTTAATCATGGCGTTAGGTCAGGAAGCAAATGGTGATACTTAAGGGAATCTTTTTGATCTTCTATATAATTATTGTATGTTGAGTGTACTCATTAGAATCGCCTCTATGAGGCGATTCTAATGAGTACACTAAATATACAATTTCATGATAAAAAGACAAAATTTCCCTAAATATTTATTCTCTTGATCTATCGGAAGAATTTCGTAGGGACTAAAAAACGAGTTAGAATAAGCCATGGTAAACGAGCCATCGGTGTTCTAGCGATCGAAGTTCGACTGTATTTATAGCACTATATTTGCTCCAGAAAAAGTGTTAATGGGGCTGATAAGCCTTCAGAAAGGTGTAAAGTAGTCAGTGCTGTTATTTCCCTCAAAGATCAGGGCTGGTATTTCTCTTAGACTGCAGACTAATAATCTTTCCTGTTGACTTTTTTTTTTTTTTGTGTGTGTGTCTGCCTCCTGGATTCTGGAGATAAGGATGCTACTGATATAATGGGAAGATTGAAAAGCAGGGTTAATCATATGATGCGTCCCTGAAAAAGATACCTAAGCAGATAATCTCAAAGCAGAGAAGAACACCTATTCCAGCGGCACATCCCTATAGTGCCAATCAAGGCAAGTCTACCCCCCCCCCCCCACGACACACACACAAGGTTGTATACAAAACTAAATTCTCGACTGCAAAAGTTTCACCCTGATACACAGTGTGAATATTTTCCGGCTAAAGGTCTGCGCATAATTTCTGCTCATACGAGCGACTGGTTCTCAAATTCTTTCGAATATTCTCCAGAAAAGGAGGAATGAGGAAAGAGATTACAGAACTGCGTCAAATAAGATGATGCGGTATTTTAGCTAGTCATCGTCAGTTGTTTCACTGTCTTGATTTAGTGTGCAATATAACTGATTTTTATGTTTTCGCACTGATGCATTGACCGAGTTGGGAGCCTTTATGCGAGCCGAATTTTTATGTATTTCTGTATTATGAGTAGCATCTGGACCCAGGGTGAAGTTGGCTAACTGTAAAAGTGCTTTAACCGCCCCCCCCCCCACCGCACCCCCCCACCCCCGGTGGTTTACTATACTGACCGTTCTAAGGCGGTGGTCCCGGTATATATTAGTCTTACTCTTTGTTGCTTTGTGGTTTATTCTACGAGGCGATATGTTTTATGTCTTACATTGTGTCATTTTGTTCTTGTGTTTTTCAGTCTCAGAGAATCGCAGGTAACTATTTCACTTTTTCAGTCCTTTCAGCATTGCGCTTACATCGCTTGGGGAGGAAAGAGCTAATCTTAGAGCTTTTTGTGCGATTTGTGCTTGTTTGGATTTATCGGTTTCCTCTTCCTCTTGGTGTCTGGGAAGGGCTGCGGTTTGTGATTGTGGCACTCCCTGGACTTTTCTCTTACCTTTTTTGTGATACTGAAATTGATGAGGGCTTTTTGGTTCATGAACTTACGGTATTATTTGCTGTTCTCGTTGCAGTGTTTTACCATCATCTCAATAAATACAGACTTATTCAATTTAAGTTGGTTATCTGTTGCCAGTCAGAGTGCGTTATAAAGATGGAAGGGTGGCGCAAACAACAAATACAACAGGAGGTTCTTTTTACGATAATGCGGTCTCCCTGTTTGCCGACGAGAAGTGACAAAAGCGGACAAGAAGTAACAAGAGGTGGCAAGAAAGTCTTGGTCGCATTTACTGACATAAATAATGTATTATTAGCTCACCCGGAGTTTTGCGCCAGGTCAGCTTATGCAATGGCCTGATGTCCATCGTCCGTCGTTAGCTTTACACATTTTCGATATCTCCTCAAGAACCATAAGTTGGATTGAGCTGAAACTTAATAGGAGGCATTGTGGCCGCCATGGCCATCTTGAGATTCTTTAACGACATCTCATCCCACACCCCGTCCGATTGAGCTGAAACTTGATGGGAGGCATCACAGTGACACAGAGATTCAAAATTGCTAAAATCGTTTTGTTCTGATATCAAAGATGGCCGCCTTAAAATTCTTCAAACGACATCTCCTCCTAAACCCTAAGTCCGATTGAGCTGAATCTTGGCGGGAGGCATCACTGACACTTCGATTCAAAATTGCTAAAATCGTTCCGTTCCAATATCCAAGATGGCCGCCTTGAAATTCTTCAAACGGCATCTCCTCCTAAACCCTAAGTCCGATTGAGCTGAATCTTGACGGGAGGCATCACAGTGACACTTAGATTCAAAATTGCTGAAATCGTTCCGTTCTCGTATCCAAGATGGCCGCGACAGCTATCTTAAAATTCTTCAAACGACATCTCCCCCTAAACCCGATTGAGCTGATACTTGATGGGAGGCATCACAGTGACACAGAGATTCAAAATTGCGAAAATCGTTCCATTCGGATATCCAAGATTGAAATTCTTCAAACGACATCTCCTCCCAAACCCTAATTCCGATTGAGCTGAATCTTGATGGGAGGCATCACAGTGACACAGTGATTCTAAATTGCTAAAATCGTTCAATTCTGATATCCAAGATGGCTTCCACGTCAGCCATCTTGAAATTCTTCAAACGACACCTCCTCCTATACCCCAAGTCCGATAGAGCTTAAACTTGATAGGAGGCATCACAGTGACACATTAAAAATTGCTAAAATCGTTCCTTCTAATATCCAGGATGGCGGCCACGGCGGCCACCTTGAAATTCTTCAAACAACATCTCCTCGTAAACATTGTCCGATTGATTGATTGAGCTGAAACTTGATAGGAGGCATCACAATGACACAGAGATTCAAAATTGCTAAAATCGTTCCGTTCCGATATCCAAGATGGCCGCCAGGGCAGCCATCTTGAAATTCTTCAAACGACATCTCCTCCTAAACCCTAAGTCCGATTGAGCTGAAACTTGATTGGAGGCATCACAGTGACACAGAGATTCAAAATTGCTAAAACCGTTCCATTCCGATATCAAAGACGGCTGCCATGGTGGCCATCTTGAAATTCTTCAAACGACATCTCCTCCCGAACCCTAAGTCCGATTGAGCTGACACGATGTGAGGCATCACAGTGACACAGAGATTCAAAATGCGGCCATCTTGAATTTCTTCAAACGACAACTCATAAAACCCAAATCCGATTGAGCTGAAACTTGATAGGAGGCATCACAGTGACACAGAAATTCAGAATTCATAAAATCGTACCATTCTGATATCCAACGGCGGCCATTTGAAATTCTTCTAACGCCAGGTTGAGCCGAAACTTTATGGGAGGCATGGGGGCGAAATGGAGATTCAGAATTGCTGAATCATTCAGTTCAGTAGTCAAGATGACGGCCATGGTGGCAATCTTGAAACTCTTCAAACAATATCAGATTCTAAATTGCTAAAGACAGTCTGATCTGATAGCCAAGATGGCCACCATGGCACAGTCTAACATATTATAATCAGCCTAATCCAGGTTAGCGATTTCATCAGATTTTCTTGTCGGTAAATTCTTTAAATCAAACCGGGCCGACAAGAGAAAATGATGTATATACTAAATAGTTCCTGATTGCTAATATATCTTTTTGATTTGTGAAATAATAATAAAATGTCAGAGGAAACGACTTGCATGAAAATGAATCTAAGATAGCGTTATAATTGGGGGTTAGGGCCAAGAATGTCAGTGTATAGAAGAATCAGATTTTCTTGTCGGCAATACTGTAGGTATTCCGCCGGGCAAAATAACACGATATGTATACTGAATAGTTTGACGTCTATTATATCTCATTGATTCATACAATTCTGAAAATAAAAAAATGAAATAGGAAACAACTTATATGAACATTTTTTGAAGAAAAAGTTTAAAGGAACGGTTAGGGACCTATATATGAGCATCAGAATTTCTTGTCGGTAATTCTAATAGTGTATGTGTTCCTGCCGACAAGAGCGTGATATTTAAAAGATATGAAAAAAAGCCTTTAGCTAAGTCTAAAAAAACTTTTTTAGTCTAAACCAGCTTTTTGAAAATAAAATCAAGGAATAGTTTATAAGAAGCTTTTTTTTATATTTCTCATAAAATGTAATTTGCCAGCTATTCCACTATCGCAAAAAATTTGGAGTGCCTTGTCTCTTATAGAAAATTTAATAAAATAAAGATAATACAATATAATATGAGCCGTGACACCATCACGCAAACACGCCTATATAATTTTGACCCCCTTAAACCCCACTTTTATATAGTAAAACTGGGGTTTACAGAGGTATACATTATTTTTCTTAATTTTGCTCAAAAACATAGATTGTGGGTACTCGTAAGAACCGCCTCGGCGAGGCGGTTCTAACGAGTACCCACAATCCATGTTTTGAGCAGAAATATGAAAAATATCAGTTTTTTATCTGAAAATTTTCATTTTTTGGAGGTGAATTTTTTTATATATTTGAATAGGCGAGTTTTCGTAATGGACATTATGGTAATTTTCGTCCCCGTAAACGCATTCTTTAATTGCGCATATACAGTCATCTAGTAGGACTAGATGCCTGATTCTTGGTCTAAACCTTTTCCTGTGTCTACTACATGTGAGCGAACAGCGAATGCTCTGGTGGGACTGCACGGATGCCCTGACACGGATTCGCAGTCGCGCCTGAGCCTTTTGCTTTTCACATAAGTGATAATGGAACTTAAGCTGGTGCTGGTTATGCATTTAATAATACTTTTAAGCTCCTTCAAATGAGAGATAGAGAGGTAGAATGAAAGAAACAGCCTGTAAGTTAACCGAATTTGTTTGAAAAATATTCTTAATTAACAAAAAAAATCTAAAATGAATACATTGCATCGCAACGCAGTAAACCTCTGGCACGGTCTAACAGCCTGTAAGTTAATTATTGCCTGCAAGTTGCTTTCTATAGCACACCTGGAACCTCTGGCATGGCCTAACAGCTGTAACCAGGTGTGTAAGAAGAAAACTAATATGTTTTATAGCTCTGTATACTGTAATTTTAGAATGTACTGAATAAAAATAAAACAAACCTATAGTGGGGAAATCTGAGCATGATATCAAACATATGACAACATGGTCCACCACCTGATGAGACTTGCAGAGAAGTCGAAATAGGTTTCTTTTATGTAAAGAGTGACAATTCAACACTTGTTCGACTACTGTTTTGTGGTATTTTAATTTAATTTGACAAAATGAGACAGCTAAATCCCGTCTCTAAATATTAAAATTACCGACAAGAAACATTCAAATTAACGACAGGAAAATTTGAGTTTCTTCTCTTGTCGGTAAATCGGGAACTTAATCTTCAATAGAAGTCTGACTGCATTTTGACTATGCATGTCATTTAAATGTATCAATCTCATCTCAAAAATAAGATTAATTTCCTAAAATATACTCAGAAACATTAAAATATTATATAAAAAAAAAAACTTCTTATCGGCCTATGTCAATGATAGCTCAAACTGCATATACCATTAGTCCGTTAAATCCCTTGTCGGTAAATGCGGTTAGTTTTCTGTTGTGATAATGTCTTCTTACAAACCTCCATTAATTAAATTAAAAGTGGGTTCTAAGATTAGAAAATTATCAAAAACATACCTTTGAACATTAATATCAGAAGAAAATAGCAAAAAAAAAAAAAAAAAAAAGTGTCTTGTCACCATAAAATATCTCTTGTCGGTAAATGCGGTTAATAATCTGAAGAAGAAGTGTTCCCTTTTCTTTCCAAAATCCTTTAAATTTCAACAAAAGGGATTTCTACTTCAAGAAAAAAAATATGTTTCTAAGGTAAGAAAAGCGTCTAAAACATACTTTTAAACAATAATATACTCGAGGAAGCTTTTTGTCACCTTACATATCTCTTGTCGGTAAAAGCAGTTAATCTTCTGAAGATATAGTGTTCCTTTTTTCCTCCAAACTCCTTTAAGATTTTACAAGAGGGGGTTCTAATGACAAAAACGTATTAAAATATATATTGACACAATAATATACTCGAAGACATTGAAAGAAAGCTTCTTGTCACCAAAAAAAAAAAAAACTTTTCTAGTCAGCGCTTGTCACTTCTTGTCGGTAATTTGGGAGACCCAAATTATGTGATGGGTTTCAATTTTTGTACGTTGTGTTTATATTCAGAATTAATTTGACCCATCCCAGTTACACCTGAATGCACTTCCATTAAACTGATGCAGTTCAATATGTATCAAAACACCGAAAACATCAAATTTGCAATGAGTGTTCCCGTTTCTCTATGTATAAATATTGGCAGACTTTAAGATGGCAAACACATTCAGTCCTAACATGGGAATGATCATCACTGGTCGAATGCCGAAGAGAGGGCGCTGCTGAACCGACAAGAAGAGCGAATTACCGAGAGGAGGATTTTCTTGTTTTATTTTGTATTCTCACCGATAGAATAGAGTTTTACCACACGAATTCACTTTTGTATTGATTCTTATCACCATCTGTATCAACTGGGAAACTGTATATATCATTTTAAGCCAAATATCTCCTCTTCGACTTCGCGGATGTGAAGGTAACAAAGGAAAAATGGCGGCCATGAATTAAAAACTGCGCCATTGAAATTCTCAAGTATCACTGTCACTCAGTGGTATATGGAGTCAGACAAAAACCTGAAGTTTTAATCAATACAACAAAGTCTTTTAATCAATACAACAAAGTCTATAAGAAAGGACCCTCTATTTTATTGAATTTTATTGGAAATTGAGTAAAAACTGAGCAGGACCCCCTGATTTTATGTGTGTGACCCCCGAATGTTTACATTGCACTGACAGTTGCTTTTAACATTTTAAAGTTTCCGGTGTTTTAATGTTTCATTTACCTGTATTTTAAAAACTCTTTTATGACTGAAAATATTTTATTGTGTGTTCAAAAAGTTAATTTATTTTAAAATTGCAAAATGGCTGCAAACAAACAAATAGCTGTTAAAAACAGAGCTTTAACAAGGAGTACCTCTGCCACAAGTATACTGACACCTCATTTATCCGAACACGGAGCCCAATCAACCTTGCAGAAAGATTTTACTCTGGATAAGCTGAAATCTCTCGAGAAAAAGAACTCTAGGTGTCAGAAAGAGCACATGAAGTGTAGTATGAAATCGGGGGACAATCTTGTGTTAGAGTTTAGCACTGCTGCTTATGAACTCGCAAAATCATGCCTACACAAACTAGTTAGTGATGTAACATTCCCTCACTCGTTTGAAAAGAGAGACAGTATTGATCAAGCGGGATCAAATATAGACTCCTGTTATAAAATCTATAACAAAAAGGTATATGGAACATGTGGAAAGAAACTCAAGTTTGTCGTTAACCTTTATCATACCACCTCACAAATGTTAGTGAATGGGAGTAAACTTGACATTTTCCTGACTGTTATCTATGAAAATTTATGTACAGAAATGAAGGCTAGGTGTAACCAGTTTAGACATTCTGAATACGAACATTGCTCAAGTGCTGAACAATACCACAACTGAACCTCAGATAAGCAACTCCAAACAATCTGAATATATAGATACCGTAAAACAGAACTTAAAAGCAATTGAAAGTCATAGTAACGAGGAATTATCAGACAGTGAAGTAACTGAACGCTGCCCCCTATGTCAGCAACAGGCATTTGGAAATACCATACAATGCGTAGATTGGTGAATGGTTTCACTTCGATTGCTTGAAAATTGACAATGATACTATTCAAACCCTAGGCGATGACGATTATGTTTGCCACCCCGTGCTCAGACAATATATTGTATGAGAACCCAAATAAATGTAGCAATGACAATAGGGAAGAGCAAATGAATGAACATTCTCAAATAAACCATGCTCAGAGTTTGGGTACGGACACAGTCGGAAATGGCCTGAACAATACACCCCAGAATCAAAACAGTGATCAGTCAACAATTGATGACCAATTAAATCATATACCTTCGCTTGAAGCTAACGATGCATCTTCTAAGCCTAAACCAAAAAGGGCACCAAAACCGAATAAGACAAAAAAGGAAGAGGTCTATGACAAATCATATATACCTGAACTTGAAAGTCAGGTAAACATGCTTAAATCTACTATTGAACTGTATAAGAAAAGAAATGAACAATTACCAAATAACTCTAGTGATACTACCGGTAATGGTCGGGACGGGTCATCGTCTGGCTCATGTAAAATGGACAATGGTTGTAATCATAGTTGCTGTTCATATCAAGCTGAGAAAATTCAAGATGATAGGTTAAGATTCCTGGAGACTCAGATGATGCAAAACATGTTTATAAACAATGCTGTGCATATGCAATTATCAGCTCAGATAAGGTCTTCAATCCCGATGGTACCTATACAGACAATTCCCACACTGAATCATAGTCTGAATAATGCATATATATCGATGCCAGTAATGGGAAATTTTATGCCTTACCAGAATCCCATGTGTGGACCCCAGCAATCTATAGTCCCCGGGCAGGCGACGAGACCGGTATATACACCACAGCCCATCAGTTCTCCATATGTTGTACATCCGGGTTTCTATGGTATCAGACCTCTAGCTTATCCTCCCATGGGCCCAGGACAGATTCCTGTTAACCTACCAAACCAGATGGAACACCCAAGACCGGGTCCCATACCTATTCCTCAACCTAGTGCGAGACAGACACATCAACCTGTCCAGCTACATACTGGCAATGTAGTCGGACATGTCCCAAACCATAACAACCAGAGTAACACCGGAATCATCGGCCAATCTGCTCTGCCACCGAAACAAAACCCACATCCACAACCAGCCAAGACTTCCTCGGGAAGTGGAAACACAGTACACACCACTGGCCACGAACCGGGTAATGAACATCCTCATATCTCAACCTCAAATCCTACTAGCTGTGAGCAGCATGATAACCTCGGTACTAGAAAAAGACATTTTAAAGCTAATACAAATAATTATAAAAACTACTCAACTGGTGCCGGCAAGAAACATTGCGGTGTGAAGAATGGTATTCAAGATCGTCAGACTTCTGTTACAAACCCAATTGTGATTGAACATGAACTCTCGAATATGAGCATTCACCACAATGATGATACAGGGCAGGATATACTGAATACCTCAGAAGTATCCGCTTCATCACAGACAGAGGGAGGTGAAAATGCTGAGAAAGGACGAGAGAATTTTTTAGCCATGCCCCCAATCAAACACAATCCACCAGAAATAATGCAGGAAATGCATACGGAAGAAACAAGGGAATAAGTTTAGCTACGTGTAACATTGAAGGGGTGGTGCCAAACTTAGTATACTTTCAGAAGCTTTGTAGGGAACATGATATTGTCTGTGTCCAGGAACACTGGTGTTGGTCTTTCCAAGAACATGAACTCGGAAAGTATGCTCCAGACAGAGATTATTTTATTAAATGCTCAGACCAGAATGATCCTATAACCGGCTTTCGATTACCAAGGGGAAAGGGTGGCGTAGTGATACTGTGGCCGAAACGGTGGTCAAGTAAAATTAAAAGACACTCTGAAGGTAATGAAAGAATCGTGGCCATTGAAATCTTAGGAAAAGAATCCTTATGCATCATAAATGTATACATGCCAACGAATAACTCATTAGTGAACTCTCATTTAGACTACATGGAATATCTAGATATTCTACATAACTTAATCTTGAAATATAGACTGTCTCACAAAATTGTTTTATGTGGAGATTTTAATGGAACATTACTTCAGGCACAGGCTTACAATAAACATGATAAACTCTTGCAAAGTTTTATGAAAGAACAATGCCTTGGTCATATTTCTATGAAAGAACATACATTTAGGCACCATTCTGGAAAGGGTAGTTCTCAAATAGACTATATTCTCAGTACCGAAATGCGCATTATCCAGTGTTATCATATTGGAGGTAGAGATGGCGAGAATTCCTCAAGTCACGTGAAAGTTACATGTCGATTGTTAATTACGCCACCAGATAGAGACATTGCTACACAAAGTAAATCTACACAATCTGTTAGAAAATTACAATGGGAAAAAGTAAACAGTTATACATATGAAAACATTCTTGAGAAGGAACTGAAGAAACGTGACATTAATACTGAAAATACAATAGACGAAAGGTTAGATCAATTGACAGTTATATTACAGCGGGCAGCCGAAAAAGCTGTGCCAAGCAAGACAATTAAGTTGAAAGGAACAGCCTGTAAAGCATCTCCAAAAGTTAAGGAACTTCTAAAAACATGTAAGGATAAATATGATCTCTGGGTACTTAGTGGAAAGCTAGATAATAGTCTACGCAGGGACAATATTAACGCTAAACGTAGTTTAAGAAAACAGTTACGAAGAGAAAAATTTCTAGATCGTAAATCATTCTACGATGCTTTAATGGATAACCCTACAACTGATAAGTTCTATCAACTGAATCGGAGAAACAGGGGAGGAAAGGGGTCATCGACTTCCAGTCTTATGGTGAATGACGAAGAGATATCGTCACCACAACAACAGAGGAAAGTCTTCGCGAAATATTTTGAAGACCTATCAGTTCCCACGGACGAGAGGTATGATTCCGCCTCTCTTGAAATGTGTAATACACGACATGAACTTATAACCCAAATCTGTCAAGAAAGCTCAATAACTCTTGATCCGATCACAGTGTCAGAAACAAAAAAGGCAATTTTACAACTTAATTCCAAAAAAGCTCCTGATGAGTTTGGACTTGTGTCAGAACATCTGAAACACGCCGGAAGTGCAGTCATAGAAGACATTACAGGCTTATTTAATCAGATACTGTATGAAAAACATGTGCCTTCAGCTTTCAAATCGGGGATACTAACTCCTGTCTTAAAGAAATCAAAAGACCCTACGAATATGGATAACTACCGAGGTATCACAGTTACTCCAATTATAGGAAAGCTATTTGAAAGTATTCTTCTACCACGTATATCACAAACATTCGAACAATCGTCTCTCCAGTTTGGGTTCACAAAGGGACTGTCACCAGTTATGTCTGCCCTGATCGTATCTGAGGCACGTGCAGAAGCAAAAATGAACTCTGCTCCGTTGTTCTTGGTAACATTGGATAGTAAAAAAAGCCTTTGATGTGGTGAACCATGTAATAATGCTAGATAAACTTTATGAAGCAGGGGTTCACCCATCGTTATGGACAATCATTAAAGACATGTATACAGAATTAACCTCTAAGGTCAAATGGATAGGGGAACTTAGTGAAAGCTTCAGAATTCAACAGGGGGTACGCCAGGGAGGCATTTTATCTCCATTTCTATACAAGACTTCTATCAACCCCTGCCTGATAGAACTACAGCAGCACCGTCTGGGTTTCTGTATTGGTACAACATATTGTGGCTGCCCTACGTGTGCAGATGACCTCCCTTTCCTATCGAACAGTGAAAACGAACTTCAGATAATTATGAATGTTGCTAAGCGGAATGCGAATCAGGATCGAGTAACAATCCATCTGGATAAATCAAATGCAGTATTATTAAATTCTCACAAGAGTATCTCCAAAAAGTCATTCTCTCTGGATATGGAAGATAAGACAATCCAGTTATCATCATCAACAACCCACTTAGGACTGTTTAGATCTGAAGTCAATGAAAATGTGTTAAACGTTGAGGAACGGTTAAGCCTTGGTCGGCGAACATTGTACTTATTGATCAATACTGGTGTCCGTGGGTCGAATGGACTCAACCCTATAGTGTCGTACAAGATATATCAAAGTTATGTAGTACCAAGATTGTTATATGGTTTAGAAGTGCTTCCGCTGAATAATACCCAAATGAACATTCTCTCAAAATTTCATCTGGACAATCTCAAGAAATTTCAGTCACTGCCAATCAGAGTCGCAACCTGTGCTGTGTACCTTCTGTTAGGTGCACTTCCGTTAGAAGCAGAAATCCACAAAAGACAGCTAAGTTTGTTGTACAATATACTCGTATCTACGAACGAAACAGTAAAAGACTTATCAGAAAGACAGATTGCCATTAACCTGGACAATAAATTGAGTTTCTTCAGCCGTGTGCAAGACGTTTTAAACTTGTACGAGTTACCACCATTAAGTGAATTAAAAGACAGTCTATCTACAAAAGAACAATGGAGATTTCAAGTCAAAAAAGCAATTTCAAAACACTGGACAGAAATTCTCCATAGTGAAGCTCGCGAAAAATCTACTCTGTGTTACATGGACATAAACTCTACCAAAATTGGTCGTACGCATAGTGCCTGGTCAACAATAGAGTCTACTGTCGCAGACGTCAGGATGGGTATTGTAAAAACGCGAATGCTCACGGGAACATACCTGTTACAGACTAGTAAACATAAGTTTAGTAAGTCATCTGAAAGTGTTACATGTAAATGTTGTGGTCTGAATGATGAGGACATTTCCCATATGCTACTGGACTGTCCAGCGTTACATAATCAGCGGAAACTGCTCTATCCAAAAGTAAGAGACTCAATTATAAATCATATTGGCATAAATCAATGGAGAAATGTATTCCAAGCAAAGAACAATCTTGTTAAATGCATATTAGACTGCTCCATATTCCCAGAGTTGAGTTGTGAACATGCGATCAGAGATATCACCAGAGTGTCGTCTGAATTATGCTATAGGTTGCATCTACAGCGTGTTCACAAACTGAAGCAGAGTAACAGTGAGTAAGATATAGTTGACGTGTACAGCGCCTTCAGTGTATATATTTCTGGGGATAAGCTACAACGTATTCCCGTGTTCCTGTATATATGCCCTGTGATCTACACAACACCAGCCCTCTCCTGTATAGACTTTATAAGTATAAAACGAACACTAAGAAGATTTACCAGAAGCTATCCTGGGTGTCCCAACCTTGGGAGAATACAGAGATAAGAAGAAATGCTTTCAAATCATTTCAACAATTTTGACTGTCGAGGTACAGATGTTGGCTAGAAAAGACCGACGCCCAATTTTGTACTCGTTGATTTTAAAGACATTTCTGTAACAGTAGGATAACCCAAATACTTCTATTATTTACTGCTACCTGGATTCGGATCTCTGAACTGCTTGCTTGAAAAAAAAATGTTATTCTGCTGTGAACAAGTTTACTGTGGCTGCTTTTCCGCTCCAAAGCCCGGATGAAAAGTAGCAGACATCATTGTATAATAATATTAATATTATCAATGCATAAACAGTGTCATAAGACAGGTTTGACAATAACATCACTCTCATAAAAGAGTGTATCATTAAATAATTACTCAAAACATTCGTTGGCAGCTGACAAAATGAAGACAGCTGGCACGGAAATGGGTGGCAGCTGGCAAGGAAATGGGTGACAGCTTACGGAAAATAGGAGACAGCTGGCAGGAAATAGGTGACAGCTGGCAGGGAAATGGGTGACAACTGACGGAAATTGGTGACAGCTGGTGGGAAATGGGAGGCAGTTGACAAGGAAATGGGTGACAGCTGACAAGAGAAAAGGGTGACAGTTGACGGGAAATGGGTGGCAGCTGACAAGGAAATGGGACCGTAATTATTTCTAACCATGATAGATCGAGTCATGACACAAGACAACAACACTTTTTCCTGAACAACACTTCGAATACATGCATGCAGCCATCTAGCAAGGCTAGATGTTCTACATTTAGCCAGAAGCTTGTCTAGTTCTAAACTATATGAGTGAACAGTGACGGCTCGGGCGAGACTGTAGATCCGCAGTCGGACCAAGCCCCGGCTGTTCACATAATTAATGAGTACCATTGTCATGTGTGGGCTCGATCACAAAATATGACAACAATTATATACCAAAAATAACTCGCAAACATGAGACTAAACGAACGAACCTGCCCATCTTGCTCTTATTTGCATCACATTCCATCTCCATTTCTCATGTTCAAGTGAACGTTCTCAGAATATACACAGTTTAAAGTCTCGGCAGTATTTCAGGCATTGAAATACTTAATGGGACTATTCATGTAATAACACACCTGACAGACCTTCTGAAATACTGTATCATATCTGAGAAATACAGTGCATCAGACAAATGCCATTTTGGCTCAACATAACAAATTCATCTAGGGGTATTTTCTGGATTTTTACCTATTTCACAGACAAAAGCATAAATGGGACAAATAGTTCCAAGCAACTTTCATGTGGTGACGTGTACCAGAGCCCTGTCACGAGAAAACAGGTCTTTAGAGTTGCCGATTAGGTTCGACAAACTAATGCTGCTCAATCACAGAAGCCGTTTAGACGTGGATTTACCTTTAATATTCACACGAAGATGCTGATCAAACTGCGCGGATGCCCAGGCTGATCTTCACCTTTGCTGCTTCGGCATGTATTTATCACATTTTCTTATGACATGGCTCATATACAATCCTTTACCTGTTATCCAATTAGTCTTAAAGTGAAACTGGGCTATGTAAACACTTATCAAAACTTACTTCACCCACTTTTCACCATGTTGAAATTACTTCCTGGTTTATACACATTTTACCAGTGTTTAGATTACCTTGATAGAACCTGGAGCCTTGCATTCCGGCACATCTCAATTTAACAAACGGACACTTTCCATACAAATTCCTTCTATGTGCCTTTTCTAAACAACCAAGAACATTGTTTTACCAGATTCAATTATCAGAAAAAGTAGTCAGTCTTTTCTGAAATATGTTTTCAAAATTTGCAAACAACGTGAAAACGCTGTTCAAATTACCACGCAAAACCTCATGAAAATCAATAAAAATCAGACATTTTCCACTACCATCTGACAAAATCATATCTTACACCTATACACGGGTGTGGCACACCGCAGAGACTGCCCGGCGAAACATTTGTATTATGAAGCAGTCTGGTAGGTGTGCCACCCCAAAGCAGATTGGGTGATGTCTAAAACGAACTATTTCTTTATCAGCTGTAGTAATAACCAAAACTCTGATGAATTTGTAACCAGTAATGCAATAATCCAGCCTAGATGGGGGGGGGGGGGGGGGTTAGGGGGGGCGGGGGGGGAGGTTAGTTACACTAAAGAGGTAAGACATAAGGACATAAGAGCTGGGGGACGGGCGCAGTCATTATACAGGCGAACCCATTTCCTAATAGCTGCGCGACATTGCGAACATCTTGTGAGGTAATTTCGGTTATTCCCAGATTGACCCGCTGTGTGACAATTTATACATGAAACTACGTGGCCACAGGGGGTGGCGCACCAAACAGCCTGATCCGTATAGCATATTTTACAAACGTATCTAGATTCTATCTCGTCAATACTCGAACGTAACCTTTGGAATAAAACCCATCTAAGTTTGGATGTCATCTCCAACGCGGATTGAGATATACCCAAAAAGGAATGTTCCTTCACAAATAACCTAGTTACAAATTCTGTCAAGTTTGTACTGTCTCAAATGAGGTTTTCTATTTCCTCCCTTAGCGGTATACTTCTGGATAAATTATAAACTGCAACGATAGAGTTCAACCAGGGTTTGCGAACAAGGACATTTGAAGGGTCAGTAAATCTAGGGGAGGGGGCGGGGGTGAAATCGGTACTTGTATAATTACAGAGTTTGTCATTATAAAAATGTTGGTTGTGCATTCTGTGTTGATAAAATTGAATTATGAATAGACAAAAACAGTAAAGTTCCTCTTGGATTTTCCCTTGCAGAAACACCTTATCAAGTATTGAGGTTGAATCGTCAGAACTAGCTACAACAAACTCTGCCTTAAATTGAGGGTTTAATTTACACAGACCCATACTAACCAAGATATGTTTGGGAATATTGGAGTCCTTGACCATCTCTTCATTACAATCAATCAGCGGGAAGCTTTCAGGGACATCTGTACGATATGGCAGATATTTATATGCCCATAAGGACATAAAACGTTTATATGTCTCCGTATTTGCCATTGACTCATAATTAATGGACTGCGATAGATGGGGCGTTGGCAATTTGCTTAGAAACACTTGCGTGGGGGTAACAATTCGAATATCATCTGAACAATGTTCGAATAAGCAATTCAATAACTCGAGATCGGGGGATCCTGAACACAGATCCACCACTTCAATATCATTTCTGTGATAATCAACAATACCGGAAAAGGGTTTTAACATGACGTGAAGGACGTCAGTTAACCTACAAACACAAGAAAAATTAACTCTTATAGTCAATTGACTTCATCCGAGCGTTAACAATTTCTACACAATTTCCACAAAAGGCACACATGGCACCTATGGACATACATAGCCCCTCTTTGTTGGTATGTATACCTTGAATCTCAAAAATAGCACAAGAGGTTATTTCAAAGCCAAACACAATACAGAATAATCTAAAGTTGCTACATTGGAATCCAAGCAGTCGTTTTAGAGTTATATAGGCCAGAAGTTTTCCTTGGTCGGTAAAGCGGTCAAATGGCATCAAAGCGTTGCGAAGTCTAAATACAAATAGCTTAGTTAGGCCAGTATATGACAGGGTAGGGGGGGGGGCGGGGGCATTGAGATCCTTGCAGGATGGCGCCCAAGTTTGTTGTCTCCATAGATAATTGGATTTTGCTGAACAGTTTGAAGAGCCAATTGCCTACCAGCCTTAAGTAAAATAAACAATCGACCAAAACAATCAGAGTAACCATATAATTTAGACTATGTAGCCGCAGTCAAACAGGAAAATTCCCCATCACTTAAAATGGGAAGACTAGGGAAGCGCGCCGGAAAAGAGGCAAACTGCACATTGAAGTTTAACAATTGTCTTAAGATCCTCTGACCTTTATAGGTCCAAGGTCTAAAGAGATCGTTGTTCGCTGTTAAAACGGGTGTCCATGTGTTAGTCGACAAATTCGAGTGTACACATTCATAAAAAAAAGCATTACCACCCTCCCCATCTGGCAAAACAGAGTTGACAGGTGTGCCCTGCCAAGAATACCCCAACATTTTGACCAGGTCAGAATTTGAATTTAAAAATGAAAGTGACCCAGCTTCTTCAAAGGACAAAAGGTGATTATAGCGAAAAATACTTACGATGGTGTTCCCATTTTATTAAACTGGATAGAATCTACATCGCCGGACTCAGAATTTGGGCTATCATAAGAAGATAACCTACTGATAAGTACCTAGTCGTATGGATATTCGTCAAAATCGTTCCATTTGGGCATTACCACAGCACCAGCAACACATAAAAACGTAGAAATATAATTGCGGTTATCACAGTGGCCTTTAGACAGTCGTTTTACTATAATTTCGTTAAAAAAGTATAATGCAGCAGTGACTACAGAATTAAAAAATGTAAAATTCTTTAACGTTGATCCCTTTCTTGTCTTCTTTCCTTTGCCTTTATCTTTATGCCCCTCGCCGGAGGCTTTTCTCTTTTTAGAGACAAGCAGTCTCTTAGGGGGCGTATTGGATAGTGACACCCTCCGGACGTCTGAACCCGAGGCAACGTCTTCTAATTCCGGCAAGTCATCAAATAGGGACAACTCATCATCCGACAGCACAACTGCAAAAAACAATGGGTATAGAAATAAATATTAAAAATAAAAAAAACAAACAAACATGTATTTGATATAACATAAACAAAAAACATAACCTATTTAAACATTACTAAACGTCACTATTTAAATAGACAGGCAGACAGACGGACAGACAGGCAGATAGACAGACGGACACAGACAGACAGACGGACAGACACAGACAAAAACTAACAGACTGAGACATACAGTGATAGAAAGACAGATAGACAGACGGACGGAAAGACAGGCAGATAGACAGGCAGATAGACGGACAGACAGACAGGCATAAAACTGACAGACGGAGAGACAGACAGACGAACAGACAGACAGACAGATAGACAACAAATAGATAAACAGTATACATTTAAAGAAATAAATTGAAACTTACATATGTTGTTTGAAGAATTTTCTCCTGATGTACTAGCACCGACATTGGTAGCGTGCTGATTCCTTTCTGCGTCCATTATATATTATAACACAATAATCCAAACAAAAGCTGTATATTTTTCCTTGTTGTTCTTTAACGGTAACTAAGACCAATAAAGTAGATATGCTAAATATGCCGATAACTTGGGTTTATATAGCAAAACAACCGTTAATCCACAGAGCGGAAGAGAACAATTTGGGGCGGAGCGACAGGAGGATTTCGGGGTTAGGAAACAAACATAAATTGTATTAATGTTGACGCGTGCGTATGAATGGCTCAGACGCAGATGACAACCCTAAAGACATCGTTCCTATCGTTTTGTATTTAAGAGGCATTTATACAAAAAAAATGTTTACCAACATTTATTATTTCCCGAAATAAAGGCGACAACAAAACAGCGTTATTAGATGTACATGACTTTTCGTACAGTTTGCTACTAAAGTGTATGCGTATATTTTAATTTTATATTTATTATTTCCCACAAAGAAGTTTCGCCTATGAAAGGTAATGTGCAATATAACTGGTTATAAACAAGAACGTTAATATGACAATATCAAACAAAAAAAAAAAAAAAAAAACGAATGCCGGAAAAAAATGTAGAAAAGGAAAAGGTTTTTCTTTTTTTTTTTTTATGTGTTTGTCTTGTGAGACCATGGCGTTGTTAACATTATGGTTGCTAATAGGGGAGCCGGTACCTATAAATAACTTACCTACCCCTCCCCCCCCCCCCCCCCCCATATTTGTTTTCTTTTGATAGTCGTAGATTATTTATAGTTTTGCTATTTTTGTAGTGGTCAGTCCCTCCAGAATCGGTTTGCGCTGCTTGTAACGTTCAATTCTACAAGTTGTCGAAATGGATATGTATCGATCGAAATCAAAACGAGTAGAAAGCTTTGTTTTTTCGACGACCATAAAGAACACCAAAAAACTAGGAGAGGCTGGGTTTTATTATGATAAATATAAAAAAAAGTATTAACTGTTTCGAATGTGGCGTGTGTATCGAAGACTGGAAGGATTCGTCAATTCCCACAACAGAACACGTTTTACGAGCTGTAAACGATAATACACGGTATCTATTTATACTTCGGTTATTATTCCAAAAATTGATGGACGAAATGACACGTTTGTTATTGTACAGCCGTTACTATGACATCGTCTTTCAGGCATTACGTTGGAAGTTGCGTAAGAATAGAAATTGCTGCATAGAGCTAAACATGGCCGACATAATAGACTGGTTATCCGTTAAAGAAGATTCACAATCCACTATAAACGCGGCAACCTGTATCATCGAAACGAATTGTTGTGATGATGACACAATGTGTTTACATTGCTCTCTGTCATTAAAAAATATCATATCGTTACCCTATTGTCATTTGGTTTCTTGCGAACGCTGTATCGAGGTTCTCGAAAAATGTCCGATATGTTTCGAAAAATGCAAGTGTCAATATGGTGTTGAAATGAATAATGGAGTTGTTTAGAACGAATTACAGGCCCTTCAAGAGGCGGCTGAACATTATTTAGAGACTCTTTTGGAAGAAGCAAATCTATGTGCTATCCATGCTAAACGTGTATCTATTCAACCTAAAGACGTATAGTTATCTAAAAGAATAAGAGGAATACAGGATATCTCTATATAATGTTTAAACATATGCCACAAGCTCGATTTTGTATACAAGCAGTTTTTTTATTTACTTTTTTAATTTTTTGTATGGTACAATTATTCAGACAGGTAGAGGATAAAGCTGTCTACATAGCATTATTATCTGCTATTTGTGGAAATACTGTGCCCACCATTAAGCAGAAGAAACCTACTAAGTCAATGATAGAGAGCCAGCCATTTATAGCTAGGGATACAGATTTTGACGAAGTAGATAGTCCAAGGCCTAACACGAATCGGTCTCCATGCGTTGTAAAACTCTAAGAACTATTTTAATGTTTTTTTCATTGTTATGTACACAATGAATACAACAGTAAGGTGGCTTCTTAGAGGCTATTATCTTAATTTGCAGACATTTAACATCAGACATTTAGATGGACATAATACTGCTTTACCTATACTGACATTTTGTGCATGTGTTTAAATTTACGTTTATCTGT